>CM047813.1:26599906-26978696 GCA_026214975.1 Gentiana macrophylla
CAATATACAACAAGGTGTAAGGACTAGAAGACAATTAGAAGCAATGTTTACTGTTTTCTATCTCAAATAGAACCTAAAGTTGTTGAAGAAGCAATATCGAGGATCAGATTGGATAATTGCTATGCAAGAAGAATTGAATGAATTTGAAAGAAATCAAGTTTGGACACTAGTGGAAAGGCCTAATCATGCAAATATAATTGGAACCAAATGGGTATACAGAAACAAATTGGATGAATCGGTACCATTGTAAGGAATAAGGCCAGACTAGTAGCAAAAGGGTATTCTCAAGCAGAAGGAATAGATTTTGATGAGACATATGCCCCTGTTGCAAGATTGGAAGCTATAAGATTATTCTTGGCATATGCTGCTTATAAAACCTTCAAAGTATATCAGATGGATGTCAAAAGTGCATTTTGAATGGCATTACGGAAGAGAAGGTCTATGTTCAACAACCTCACGGTTTTGAAGTTAAAGATCAAGAAGATAAAGTGTCTGAGACTTAATAAGGCACTTTATGGTTTGAAACAAGCACCAAGAGCATGGTATGAAACCTATCTCAATTCTTGGTGGACAATGGTTTTACCAAAGGAACCATTGATAAGACTCTTTCGAGAATCAATGAAGGAGACAACACCTGTTTGGTACATATTTATGTTGATGACATAATTTTTGGTTACGAAAATGAATTGTTATGTGAGAAATTTTCTAATATCATGAAAAGTAAATTCCAAATGAGTATGATGAGATAAATGAACTATATCTTGGGTTTACAAGTCAAACAGATGAAAGATGGAATCTTTATTCATCAAACCAAGTATACCAAGGAGCTGCTGAAGAAGTTTGGTATGCAAAATAGCACCAAAGTATCAACTCCTATGAGTACAAACATAAGATTGGATGAAGATAAAGAAGGCAAAGATGTTGATCAGACTTTATACAGAAGGATGATAGGCGTCTCATTGTACCTTCTTGCATTGAGACTGATATATCCTTTGATGTAGGTGTTTGTGCAAGATTTCAATCTAAACCAAAAGAAAGTCATCTAGCTGCAGTTAAAAGGATTCTCAAGTATCTAAAAGAGACTTTGGGAGTAGGGATATGGTATTCAAAAGATGGAAGCTTCAAGGTTATATCCTACTCGAATCGATAACGGGATGCAAGATTGATAGAAAAAGCACCACAGGAACACATCGGTTGATTGAAATAGAGTGGTTTCTGGTTTAGCAAGCAATTCTATATCAAATTCCTTTCTTGAGGTGAATACATTCTTCTTTGGAAGTTCTTTGTGCATAAATATTGTGGTTAAGACAACAATTAAGGGATTATGGAATTGAAGAAAGAGAAATTCTATAATGTGTGACAACACAAGTGCAATTGCAATCACGAGAAAATCTGTTTTACACTCAAGAACCAAGCATATTGATGTGACAATGACATTTTATAAGAGATCATGTTGAAAAGAAAGATGTGGTGGTTCTTTACATCCTCTTGAAGATCAACTTCTTGATATTTTCACAAAACCATTGGATAGTGAAAGATTTGCTAAACTAGGCCCGAACTTGGAATTATAAAGTTGGTGATACACCTATGATCAACAATGTCTTGGAGAATTCACCAAAGGGATTAGTCTTTGCTATGTTGGGTGAGCTCACTTAGCGAGACTAGTCATTGGTATCAACAATTCCATGTACTTATTTATGTTTGGACAATTGAGCAAATGAAGTTGTCAAGGGATTGGTCTTTGTCTGTTAGGTGAGCTCACTTGATGTGATTAGTCATTGGTATTAAACTTCATCTTGTATTATCAGTTGGACAAAACAAGAGGAATTGAAGATCAGCAGAGTAACTCTGTCAGCAGGCTGCTGAGCCAAGTCTACTGATGGCAAAAGCTGCTGAGACATATGTTACACAGTCAAACCTCCACAAAGTCAAAAATCAAAATACCGGGATATTTATCTTATCTTTATAACATGATTATTACGATCGGACGGTTACAACTACTTTGGATCATTTATGGGACACGTGGCAAGATCTCATTGATTCAAAATTTAATCGTGGTTAATGCTACAGTACTTGAACAGTGCATTATCTGACAATTACAACTACCTCTCTCTATATATACAGACATATACATAGAGTTCCTACTTACAATTCTCAGATTGATATTACTCTGCAAATACTTTATGTGAACACAGATTTGAAAACCTCCTTCCTCATCTTTTTCATTTCTAATGGCGGATAAAGCTGATGTTCATATTGGAACTAGTCAAAGTGTGAGAGGATATGTTACTGACTGTCATACACCTGAGTTAGCCATCAACATTGGAAGAAGAATCAGAAGAGTTGTTGGCTTAGAAAATGTTATCAATAGAAGATTGGAGAGAATTTCATATGTCAACATTTTGGAATTTTGGAAGAACATAGTCATACATGAAGGTAGAGAGGCCTTTACTACAGTGAGTCAATGGCGAGAGATTGAATTTACTTGAGGTCTCATTGAGAGAAATATTTCATTTTGGACACGGAAATGGTGCTCCTACCAATCGAGAAATGATGAACCTACCAAGAATGAAGTTTGTTGATGCAAGTAAAGATAAATGAGGCGATACCATCATCTACAGGCATTAATGTGAGGCGATTGGATATAAATATAATCTATCTTGAGCAAGTTAGTTGCCAAGACCATTTTGGGATTCAATGAGGGTCTAGATACACTTTTCGGACCAAAGATAGACCTCTTGATCATTATCTGCGAAGTATGAAGTTTGATTGGGAAATTTGGATTCTTTATACACTACATGAAGAAGGTGTTTACTAAAGATAGAGATGGTATAAGGAAGACCTTCTTTGAATCATTTTCGGATACGATGTTGCACTGAAAAAGCGAACAAGTCCGGATATAAGAAGGAGATCAGTTATCCTATTCTGGACTAGATGATGATGAAGATGTAGATGATGAAGCAACCGAGAGAGACAATGATAGGGATGATGGCCCGGTGGTGAGCGAGGTTAAGCAAGTTGCTAAGTCTGCACCTAAGAAAGTTCTTTGAAAGAGAAAGGCTAACGATACTAGGAAAATCTTTGAAATGTTAAAACCTAGGAAAACAAGGAAGCAAGCAAAGCAGAGATGCTGAGTCTGTGCCGAGGTCAAGTTGAAATTGAAGTTCTCGACCTCTTGAAGTTACAAGGAAGAAGTCTGCTGCTGAAATCTAGAAAGAGCAATAGAAGGAAGATAGTAGAAAGATGAAGGCTACTGAGGTTGAAGCCGAACAACCTTCTAAGAGAATGAAGGAGATTGCACACAAAAAGAAACATAGAAAAGGAAAGGAATTGAGGGTTCTATAAGAACAAAGGGAAGAAGTATAAGAAGATGTTGTTGAACCTACTGAAGCTGCAGAGGTTGTTGTTGAGCAACTTACTGAAGAGCCACAACAGACTACTGAATCTGCACCTGCTGTGGAAATTGACACAATGGTACAAGACCCTGCTATCTCTGCAATAGTTTAGGGGGAAGAGCAATTTGTTGCTGACCCTGCTGATGAGCATTTAAGTCAGGGGAACCAAGTGTGGAACAGATGGAGGTGGTAGGTACAAACTTACAACTGAGAAGAATCCTCTTGACCTAGAAGCATCTGTTGAAGAAACTTTGAATCTACTTGTTGAGACCTTTGGAGGACAACAAGTTGAACAAGCTGCTGCAAGGAAGCCTTCAATGCCATTTGAAAGAAAGAAGAAGAAGAGAAAAGAAGGATGTGTTGATCCTAAACTCAAGCTGGTGGCTGATTACTTTCAATGGAAGTTTGGTTATTACAAGAAACAAAAATCAGTTGTTGAGCCAATGACAGATTTTGAAGAATGGGCTTTTGAAAAGTTGGAGGTGGAAACCTACTTGACTGGTCAATACCTCCCCTGTTGGAAATGAGGTTAATGGAAATTATTGTGAGAGAAAGTGAGAAGGAAGCATCCTGTTTAAGGATCCACAGGATGGACCAGGCAGGTGATGATTCATCATCATCGACTTTGATGATGATCATCCCCACATCAAGGAGAAGCGGTGGGGCCGCATTGCTAAATGAACCAAGAGTAGGGCAGATCCAGCGATCTTTGGGTAAGTCTCTGTGAGGCCGCAGATCGGTCAAATGGATGAAGATCGAAGGACCTCACTATAGATGATTTGGAGGCTACGATTAATGATGGAATAAATCTTGGAGGTAACAAGGATGGTTGGTACATCCGATACATTCAAGATTACGAGCCTGAAGTGAATCTCGATGATCGGCCAGATGAAAATCTTGACGGGGAAATGGTTTTTGAACATAGTGAGCTCCGATCGATTCACGAAGATTCAGTTCAATATCAAGGGTGGATTGATACTCAGTGCACTATATCTAAATGCTTGATACTTCTGAGATGATTCTTTGATGCAGAGGATCACTAGAGGAAAACTTGGCTACATTTCCTTTTATTCTTGTGGAAGAAAAGAGTCCTACTCACTGAGGAACATACAGTGATTGGACAGAGATTGGACATGGTGATGGGCCTTGAAGGATCACCATTGGTTTTTGAGGAGGTTCAGGCTGCTGAGGATCAAACAACACCTGAACAAAGGTCGGAACTAGTGGTACAGGTTCTTTGAGGACCAAGCGGCACTGGACAAGGTTGGAACTCACGGTGGGTTTGGAGGAACCCTGCTATTATTGAAGAGCAAGCTGAAGTAGAGCCTCTTTGGAGTTAAAGTCACTGAAGGAAAGGATAGTCAGCAGGCTGCTGATATTGATGAGGATGAACAGCTGCTGGACTATGACTTCAGTGATAAGGAGTTTCAAATGCCTGAGAAGGAACCTATTTCTGCTGAACCACAACAGGCATTTATTCCAATTTTAAGGAACCTGCCCAAGATCCAATCTTGGAATAAATTTTTGAATATATAATTGAGGAAGGTCCTAACCTGCTTTGGAAGGATATGAGGTGGGCCATGGTTGTCCATGAGACGAGAGGGCACAATACAATGTTGAAAACTGCTTGATGAAGGCTGCTGGACATATGGGTGGAGGATTGGTGGTGGGGTACCAAAGATAAGTGTTGGATGAGTTGAGGCGGTCGAAGTGACATTACAAGATTAAGAACTCAACTTGGCAGACAAGAGCAAAGATTTGAAGATTTGTTGAACTTGGTGGAAAATAGAGGAAGAACTACTAAGCATTTGCTTCCAACATTACTTCCACTCAATATGCTCTTGATGACCTTGCCCAAGATATGAAAAAGGAATTAAACAAGGCAATACTTTGAAGGATAAGTCCTTGAAAGAACAATTTGCATCCATTCACGGACACTTGACAAGCTTCTTTGAGGCACCCAAACTGCTGTGTGGTGAACCTCTTGGAACACTTCACCTGCTTTGGATTGGATCCTAAGATTCTTGAGAGGATCAATCTTTGGAGCGGACAATTGAAGGAAGGATCACCTGCGAGTTGACACTAGAAAGCGAGAAATCATGGAGGGTCAACAGAACAACTTGGTGATCACACAGGAGAGTGTTCATGGCTGCTTTCTCATTTTGTTGATGATGTCAATAAGGGGAAGAGAGCAGGACTTGATAGCAAAAGAGGTGCTAGAATTTTTGCACAAAAGAAATGGGAGGCTGACACCAATGCATTCAGAGAACCTGCACCTGGAAGACGTCAGTTGACTAATGACCTCTTCAAGGAATACAAAAAACTATATTACAATAAGAGGAGACCTTACCATGACAAGGGCTTTCATGAAGGCTAAATTCCTTCTTGGGACCTGAAATTGCGGGAAGCCGGGTCAAAGCTCTAAGATCTTCTCCCACAGGTGGTAGAGGTGGAAGAGGTGGAAGAAGTCTACCACTACATCGACAAAGAGATTCATTGGATGAGTTTAAGCGATTATACATGCGTTTAGGGTTTAGAGTACACCAAATTAACCTTACTCTGCACGAGGCATGGAAATGGTGGAAAGAAGTGAACCCCATATTGATTTTTCCCTTATTGAAAATCAATGGATGAGAAAATGGTTAGAGATATAAGGGAATATCATGAGCTGCACAAGAGAAAGAAAGACAAGAAAGGAAGAAGGAACTAGATCAGCATACTTACACATGCTCTTTATTTTTGTTGAATCTAGACTGTAATAACTTTTGAAAAAACTGATTATAATGAGAATTGACTGAATTTGTTCTATTTTTGTTTTACTCTTTTTGCTTTCTTTGTGAGGAAGTATTGGCATCATCACCAAAAAGGGAAATTGTTGGACTTATTTTAAGTTTCGGTGATGAGTGCGGACTAATTGTTATAGAGCAAAGGCAAAAAGATCTCTAGATCAAATGTATAGGCTTATTAGAGTTTGATCTTTGTATATGTTTGATCAAACAAGCACTGTAAAAGGTCAGCAGACCTGTCTAGATCACTAGGGTACCTGAGTCAGTTGACTAGTTTTGGAACCTGCTGAAGACTAAAGGCTGAGGGCTCAAACTCAGTTATTGAAGGCTAAGGGATCAAACTTAGTATTTAAAGTCAAGGATATGGAATCAGAATTTAAGTAAGTCTATGATGACCTAAACTGATTGCATATACCTTGTGTACAAGGTCTAAGTTCTATAAGTTAAGAGGTGATTAGAACTTAGTTATGATCAAAATGGTGTAATCTAACTTCATAATAAAAAGTAAGATATAAGAGAAGTCAACGGCAGTGTTTTATAAACACAGCAACTTTGGATCAGCTGACTGATATGCATTTCAGCAGACTTACATTCACAGGAACCTGCTGAACATATATTTCAATTTAATCAAAGGTTACATTGGAAGATTACAAGAAAAGGACAGATAACAACTCTTGATTTTGTCAAAAAATCAATGGCTAAGATTAAAGGGACCTTGGAAAGAAACAGAGATTTATCCAATGGATACAAGTCAAAGGGTGGACAGTCTGAAAACTGTCAAAAAGTAAAGCGGCGATTGTCGATCTTGTGTCTGAGGATAGAAAGCAAGTCAAGATGGGACAAATCTGAAACGGCTATGTTTGAATTTCAAACATAAGTCACAAGGATTCTCACCTATAAATAGAAGACCCCTGATACAGAAACTAATGATGATTTAAGAGTGAAAAATAACAATCAATCTTGTGTTTCAGATTCTTATCAAGAAGTCACCATGCTGACACTACTGAACTTAAAGTTACTGATCCAGTAAAACTTTTTCAAGTGTAATCTGTTATCAAGCTACATCAAGTTTACACACTTGAAAACATCAAGCTGCTGATCATTTCATCCTGGTCAAGCTGCTGAAAGTTGAATCACTTACTTGATTCAAACCTTCTTTTACAAGAAACCTGCTGAAGACAGTGAAGCATCTTTGGGTTTCAAGAACTGTTGTTTGTGGTGGAGCTGGTGAAGAGCCAATCCTACCCTTCAAGGACAGTGGAAGACTTTGGGCAAGCAATCCTACACCATTCCAAGTGTTCGGGCCATGAAGCCACGATTATTGGTGAAAGACAAACAACTTAGGGATTTTGTAACTACAACCTCAAAGATCTCTAGTGAATTTCTCCAACATCACGGGAGAAGAGTGGGTGACGAGATTACACCACGGAACCACTATAAAATTGCCTACTTACTTTCTCGCACTTACATTACGCATTTAGTATATTTAGCACATCATCCTCTCTGAAACTAGCAAGCTGAATCACACACTTACACTACTTAGTATCTAATACTTGGTATCGTATTTTAACAACAAGTGATAAGGCGTAATTTGAACATATTCCGTTGCAACAAATTCGGTGAAATCAACGATTAGTGAGACTATTGAGTGTCGTGATTTCTTGAAGTTCTTGAGTTTGTTAACTCTAAAAGTTTTAAGTGTTAAGTTTATTCACCCCCCCCCTCTAAACTTAACCAAAAGGCACCGAGGACCCAACAACAACCTTAGAAAGTAATGCTCAATTGTCTTTTACTTGGATAATCGCGGTGTTTGGTTTTACTCTAACACTCCATCTATGGTATGTTTTACTACAATAACAAAACTCGTAAAACACTGAAATTATGCCCGTGGGAAATATTTCACTCTTTCACTTCCTCAAGTTCCGTGTATCATGTTGCTTACACCGAGTAAAAGTACACCGAAGGTGGACATTTAGGAAGCGGTGGTATTATATGCAATGTTTTACTCTATACATATATTCTCTCCGTTCCACAATAACAGAGGCAGTTGACAAAAACATGCAGATTCATAAAGTAATTAATTATTTTAATTTTGATTAGATAAATACTAGAATACCTTAAGGAAAAAATAGAGTAAATAATCTTTAGTGCATTTAAAGCGGTGTATGAGAAATATAAAAAAGATGGGTCAAATTTTATACTTGAAAAATGCTCCGTCTTAGTTATTTTAAAATAAATTTTTTTTATTAACCGCCACAATTATTTTGAAACGAAAAGAGTATAAGACAAATAAAGAAGGTATCCTATCTTTTGCAAAAGAAATATGGGGCACTAAAAAATATAGTGAAAGGTGAGTCACATTTTGTATGTCAAACACTGGTTGAGGAATCATGTCCTAAAGGACTAACGATTTGCAAGATTATCCACATGTTTAACCATAGGGTATTGACCTAATATTTAGGTGTATATTAGTCCATAGGGCATAAATAAAGGATAATTATTCGTTAGTCACTTTATTTACACCGTCGAAACATGTGGATAATTCTGTATCACACAGTTTGAATTTGAGTTGAAATTATGAGGTCCAGATTTATCCACATGCTTTACTCCTCAAATGGGTTCACTTTAGAAGAACTTCTCATAAATCAATGGTTAAAAAGGTTGGATGTTATAGTTGCATTCCAATCTTGGTAGAACGGGAGGTTCGAATCTCGTATGTAGCGACTTTCGGTGAAAATGTATAGAGGCAAATTGAATATACTGAACAATTGAGGCGGAATACATATTAAGTTAGACTAGTAATGAAAACATATAGAAGATCCACATGAAAATACTTTCACAAGCAAAATATTATGTTCTCAGCTCAACACATATACTCTGGTTAACAACTTAGAAGCAAGTTAAATTGTTGCTTTCGAGAAAAGAACCAAGTTAAATACTAATTGGTCCCAAAATGTTAGTCTTTTTAAGGTATATTAAGAAAGTTGGTTAAATTGGTTATGTGTTATTAATTTTGATGGAAAAGTCTAAAATAACCTTTATTATTATTAATGTAGAATAGTAAAAAATGGGTGAATAGATAATAAATAAGGGGTAAAAATAGAAATATGCAATAAATGATTAGTTGGTTATTTAAATGGACTTACATTATGGGTCAAAAAAAAAGATAAAATGACTTATATTTTGGGACGGAGGTAGTATCTTATTTATTAATAAATTATTAACTTGAATAAATAAAACATACTCGTTGATAGCTTGAAATGGTACAGAACCACGAGGCTTCTTCGTGTCTGATAACCGAAGGAATAGTGCTATAATAATTGATTATGTAGATGTATGTTGTGCCATCTGTTGTGACTATTTTATGACAAATTTTACAATATAACTGTTGTAGGAATGTCGTATCAAATGACATACATTACAACCTGTAATTTTTAATTTCGCAAACACAATAAAAATATATTATGTACAAGAAGGTAAAAATGAAAGACTTTAATTTTTGTCATTTGTACAAAAATCTCTCCTATTTTATTATGGTTATGACATTTCCGCAAAGCGGATATCACTACCACAACGATGGTGGCATAATAAATAAAACAATTCTCACATTTGACTATGGTAGGATTACATGATAAATAATAGGTCCTACAGTATGATAAACGTAAATGCATGTTATGTCATCTTTTGTACCATCACCATTCAGATAATAACAATTTTCTTATTGGGAAAATTAAGATGAACTATTATTTGTAAAAACATTGATTCTAATGATGCATTACATTATTTATGCACCACAGTAAAACAGACCTTGTAAAAATCGATTATGAAATAAAAAACCGATTTACCATAAATGTATTGTGAGAATTAATCTTAAAAAAATATTGGTTTTTTACTCTAAAACCTACGAAATTCAGTCTTTAACACGAGGAAAAAGAATCCCTTTCCTACACTAGTGGAATCATACGTCAACTTAGCTTTACTAATAAACACATGGCACCTTTCACTTATAAATATTAAATGAGATTAAATTACTTCTTTGCTCTGTACAGTTCTTCTTTTAACATGTATTATACTATTTATTTAATTTTTTACACTATTTGTTACACTAATAATTTTGTATACGTGACACAATCTCATTTATCTGATAGGCATTCTTCTAATGAGAAATAGCATTGGCATATATATATATATATCAAAAATGATGCAACCACAGAAAAAGTGCACCGACTGTCCACCGAGTGATGTATCTTGTGGTCCAGGATTTACTTGCATAGTATTTTTTTTTTTAAATTGAAGATGTATGGATGTAAAATTTTCGGGGAGATAGTCGGGGATGGGGTCGGTGCCCCATCATTGTCATATATATATATATATATATATAGACGTCAAGAAGAGTGGGCGCATAGAGAAGAGAAAAGCACAAACACCAAGAGGCAGGGGCGGGCCAAAAGCCGGTTTGCAGCAGAAAATTCCAGTGGTACAAAACACAAAAGGTAATTCTTGTGTGGTGTTTTATTGCGGTGTGGAAATCAGTATGGTTAAACGCAGATCACGCGGTTTTATTACGTATTTAAAGCGCGTGGTTCGATTGTTTCACCCGTCGGCTTCGCACCAAAACACAAGTATTTTCCAACACAAAGTGTGCGCTTGCGTGCGGAGACACGGAGCCGCTTCTGCCCAATACTTCGGAATACTCGTTTCTGGAAAATATTTATGTGGTGTCTCCACACGTGTAGTTCAATATAAATCACACAGTTTTATATTCAAACTGTGTTGTTCTGGCCGTTCTATCTGCCAGTTCACTTCAAAATACCTTCTCCTCACAAGTATTTCCACTCGTTCCTACTATATTTATCAACTCAACTACACACGTATTTCTTTTCAGAAAAAGTTTGTATTGGCGGGAAATTTTTGGGTAGTCACTCCGCATTGAGTGAAGTGATGGCTGGAGTGATCAAAACCATACAGTTTATATCTAAAATATAAATTGTGTGGTTATGAATACTTTAACTATCACTTCACTCCATATATTATCTAATTTAGTTATTATATCCCCTGGATATGGCCTAGTGGTGGCGGCATGGGTGTGTAGTCAAAATTGGACTATGGCTGGTGGTCACGGTTCGATTCCCGTAATGGGGTTGATTTCGATTGATAACACCCCCAGCCGAAAGCGATGGTCGAAAAAGGCAACCCGTGTTGGAGCTACTTAGGTTTCTCGATTAATCTCTCCCACATTTCGTGGGATCGAGAGTGGGGGGCCCTTACGGTTAGGGTTTAACCGTTTTTCTAATTTAGTTATTATAAAAATGAACTAACGCATTGATTTTAACAATGATTTTAACAATGAAATTACGGTAACTGGTGCAAACGATAGATCACCTTGATAAAACACAGATGCATGATTAGATAAAGCTAAATGTCACTTCTTTCGATGTAGACACGAAACCCTATATTTAATTGAAACAAATAAAACTAATTAACTTACCAAGAAATCGTAGATACACAAGGTGGTTATTGCTCCAGATTATCTTGATCTGCGTGTGATTGGTCAACTACGAAGACAAACGATTAGATTGTAAAATGATGAATTTCTACAGGAATATCGCCTCATTTTCGCAACTAGCACTTCTAGGATTTGGAAAATGACATTGTTAATGGCACCACATTCAATTTGCTCAGGACACCAAATTTTGTGTAAATTTCGACTTCCAGAGATATCGAATTTCATTTTGGTGCTCCAACGGTATATTAAATGTGGTGTCATTAATCGTGTTCTTTGGAAAATACATAATATGATGTCATGTATTGATGATGCTTAAAATCGTAATCGGGTAATTAAATGATTCGAGTTAGGAAAATAATATTAAAACAAGTATATTTTGTATGAATTTGGACGAGTTCAGAAAATTCAACAACAATCAGGATAGAAATAATCAGAGGAGACGTAGAGATCCATCTTCAAATGCCGCTAGACAGGAAACTCCATATTCCTTAGCATACGGATGCGAAGCGATGATACCCTGCAGAGATTCGGCATAAATCTCCGGGGCGTAATTATACACGTCGAAGCGCATAAAGCAAATATGTTGCACATTAAGGATGAGTGGAACATAAAAGAGATGTAGCTCTGTCTGGATGGCCCAAGACAAGCAGAGAAATGCTCAATACTACAACTCAAAAATTAGAGGTACGTATTTTAAAGATGGTGACTTAGTTCTGAGGCGAAATGATGCCAGCAGGCAAGGTCCAACTAGAAAGCTAGACCCAAATTGGGAAAGTCCTTACAAAATGATCAAGGTACATGGAAAAAGATCTTATCAACTGACTAATGCCTCTGGACTAATGCTTAATGCTTAAGGTGAATAGCATTCCAGCCAGGGGCGGCTCCACCCACAAGCCTGTGGGTGCGGCCGACCCCCTAAAATAAATTTTTTTAACAACAAGTGGAGATTTTTTTAATAAACGCATATCTATGTGTAATCGACTTTATTTTTATGCATTGACCCCCTATTTTTTATCTGTTACTCTATAATTACATGTACAGAGGTAAATATACAAATATATGTGTGATACGGGAAAAAATTGATAAATTTCCGACCCCCTTGTCAAAATTCCTGCAGCCGCCCCTGATTCCAGCATCTAGGAATGGTCTGTCCAGAGGCATTAGTCAGTTGATAAGATCTTTTTTTCATGTACCTTGATCATTTTGTAAGGACTTTCCCAATTTGGGTCTAGCTTTCTAGTTGGACCTTGACTGCTGGCATCATTTCGCCTCAGAACTAAGTCACCATCTTTAAAATACGTACCTCTAACTTTTGAGTTGTAGTATTGAGCAATTCTCTTCTTGTACTGGGCCATCTGTATTAGAGCTACATCTCTTTTATGTTCCACTCATCCTTAATGTGCAAAGATATTTGCTTAAATGCGTTCTCGACGAGTATAATTACGTCTCCGGGAGATTTATTCATAATCTCTGCAGGTATCACTGCTTCGCATCCGTATGCTAAGGAATATAGAGTTTCCTGTCTAGCGGCATTTGAGGACGGATCTCTACGTCTCCTCTGATTATTTCTATCCTGATTGTTTTTGAATTTTCTGAACTCCCTCATTCCTTTGGGGTTATCTCCTTGTAACCGATCGATGCATTCATCGACCTTCCCTTCCATAGCTGCCGTATATATATCTCTGATCAGGTCCCTGCACTGCTCAGAGTCATGCCCAATGTCTTTATGATATCTGCACCACCTTGTGTGATCTCTTTTTTCTCTTGGACCCCATAAAAGAGGAGGAGTCTTGGTAATTCCTTTCTTCTCCATTATCGCCGGAACTTGATCACAGGATCTGTTCAAAGGAATAAGGTCTTTGTCCTGCAAAGCACATTTCTTCCCTAGCCTATCAGATATGGGAGCGATTACCCTGTCCCAAACTGATTTTCTTTCTTGTCAGATTTATCATCAGTTTTCCTTTTTTGGAATCCCTGTGGGAGTCATCTCTCTTGGCCTCGTTTGCCTCTTCTCCTTGACAATGTCTGTACGCAATTTCCAGACATTTTTCCATCGTGCTCGGATTCTTGCTGCTCAGCTTAGCATGTAGCCGTCCTTCTTTCAAACCTGCCACGAAGGACGCTACTAAGAATTTATCATCCAGATCCGCTATTTGGGATGATTCTCCGTTGAATCTTTTAATGAACTGCAGCACAGTTTCATCACTTTTCTGTTTGATGGTCAGCAAATATGTTGGTTTCTCTCGAAAGGTCTTGCGGCGATAAGCGCGCGTGCATGAACTTCCTGGTCGAGTGGGGAAGTGCGGTATGGATCTGGGGTTACGACGTGGGCCTTTTCTAGTGCTAATACGAGTCCTTAACCGGCGATTGTATCGGGTCAAAGCAGTAGTGCTAGTGTGGTGAGTCGAGTGTCGAATCCTCAGGAACTTGGTAATTCTTCTAAGTGTGGTTAAACACCAAAAATTTCATTATTAACTCGATCTAAACCGCAATTTTATAACACGTATCACTACTTATTCTAGTCAACATAAAATAAATGCGTAATTTAAAAGTTATTCAAATATAATATATATATATATATAAATATATATAGATGTACATAAATTACAAAGTATATATATAGATATAAATATATAGATACCAATATATTTTAGAACTAGACAGATAAGTTTATAGAACTAGCCAAAGTTTATATAATTGAATTATACGATCTTTTCAGTAAATGGAATGTGCTCGATCTTTCCTTTTATTTTAGGTCCAATTGAGTAAATGAAACGGTGCACTCCTGAGGTTAACAATTCCTCCTCACACGAGCGTATGAAATTGTCATATGTCATTGTCATCGATTCAATCTCCACAACCGCCCCATGCTAATCTCGGTTAGTCCGAGCAGTGCAGTACAAATCTACCCCGGATAAAAGAGGTTATTCCGTTCGTCGCAGACGGCCGATGTTATTCAAAAGGCTCCGGTTGTCGGGCGGATCGATTTAACTTTCGGTGTTAGTTTCAATTAAACCGTTGATTTTAACATTATTACGATCTCGAGCACAATTTTAATAAGATTAATCTTTCCCAAGGCAAATCGCCCCGGGTAGAAATAGGATTCCGTTGTCACGCCATACGGCCAATTTTACCCTCCGGTTTTTCTATCTTTTATCTCATATCCTAACTTCTCCGGTCCGGTTCATCGTTAGGTTATATGGTGCGATTCATCTTGGTTAATTACGTCAATCCGAATATTATCAATACGTTGAGAATAGAAAAAGATTCAATTAACTCAATTTTAGTCAATTTTACTTAGACAACATTCCTTTACTTTAAAAGATCGAAATAAAATGATTACATAACTTTGGCTAGTTATTAGAGTTAGCCTAAAAACATTATAACAATGAAAAGATAAAAACAAACATAAATACTTTAGAAAAGTTACCCGATTACAAATGCTGAATCAGAGTTGTATTCTTCCGGACATTACAACGACTTCAACAACACTGAACTTCTGATAATTTCCCGAGCAATACAACGATACTACGAGATTATTATTTTTGGCTTAAGGCCTATTTACAAACTACGAAATAAAAAGAAAACAAAGAAGAGAAGATATATATATATGATATGGTGTATATATATTGGTACACTTCGACTCGCTTGCAAATGAGCTCTTTATATAGAAGTGAAGTCCTTGGCGGACCGGGCGGTAGTAGGGCGGACCGGGCCGGTGTAATGATGATCTCCACCTTCTTAAGTAATCAAGATATGCGGTGATATATAATTATAATTATAATTATATATATAACTTATAAAATTCATATCTCGAGTTCTGGACCTCCAAAAATCATGATTCAAGCGGCATCGGAAAGCTCTCGGGGAAATATACAACTTTCGTGAAGGACTCTTCTTCAGATAACGTCGTTTTAATGAGCCATTCGTTTGTCGAAGATATTTCTCGATTACCACTTAACCAAATTGATTGGCCACTTGACCACTTAAGCTATTCAATTGACCATTTAAGCTCGTGGCACTCTCTAAATCATTCCAGAGAGATATGATTAAACTTCAATATGTCGATTCTCGGGTCTCGGTTTATAAATCTGCAATAAAATACCACAAATACCCACGTAAATCGACATTTACAATCCGATTTACTAAAATCGGTACAAAATTACAACTTTTACTATTATTACTACTAACTACTCTAAATTATAAAGATTAACATTTCATACTATTTATACCATAATTTCATATATTTTATATAAAATTCGTTGATAAAACATAATAATATAACGTATATTTAATCATATAAAAGTAGTATATCAACTACTCTCACTTAAATTTTGATCGTCATAAAGCGAAAATAAGCTGATAATAAAAGATAATATAATTGATCAGATTATAATTTTTAATATAATTTATATTGTCAATATTATAAATATATTACTTTTTCCAATTTAAAATCGTAAGAAGACAGAAAGTGTATATAACTTAAATAACTTAAACATTAAATATTATTTAGATAAAATTGTACATGTAACACTTAATAAGTATAAATAAAATATCAAAATTATTTTTAATCGCAACTATTATGAAATTCTGGAATCGGAAACTCGGTCAGGTAGTCGACAAAAATGGCTTATAGAGTTTAGGTTCAAGATGTTGGTTAATCGGAAAAAAAAGAAATCAAAAAGAGAAAGAGGCAAGTCGTACGTACCTACATCTTCATATTCTTGATCAAAAAATAATAACATCTCTTTTTTTTTTTTTTTTCAAATTTAAGAACTAAAAGCGTGAGTGTGTGTAGAAAATCAAACTTACAAGCATTGCTTCATCAAGATTGATCGGAGTACTACTCTTTCGATCGAAAATTACAAGTCCGGTTTCCTTAAACTTGTAATCATTCTTGAGATCTTATGATTCGACTTTTTCTTTTTTATTCGGTGCCTTCATTCCCAGCAATATGACATTTCTAGATAATACCCTAGCTGGACTACTATCATCAGGCAATCGGGAGCTTTTAACCTCATAGTGATATAGGACATTTCGTGATAATACCCTACTCACTCAAATCATTGGTAGCTACAACCGATATGTTCTTTCTTTTAATTTGTCGATCACAGATAAGGAAGATACCTGGTATTTGATTAATTCTGTGTAAATATGGTGCTTCGTTCTTAATTTAGAATATTAATATATCCGAGCTTATTACCAAAATCGACTATCTTGCAAGTGTCATGAGGTAAGATCGAATATACTAATACTTATCTAATTTTTCCAATCTCAGCATATACCAAAACTTAGCTTTTATGTCTTCATCTCTTTTCATAAGTACATACAAACTTGCGGAATTTCAAGGAAATGTAGACCAAAATTAGCCAAAGGTTGGTTATTTAATCACAATTGACAATTTCGAGTGAGGTCTTGATCACTCTAATCAAGGTGACATAAGAACAAAATTGGAAATTTAGGTAGAGCTTATTTGGGTTTATAGTTATATTTTGTGGTGCCAAAAATCGACATCCCTAGTCCAATTCCAAACTCATAATTCATATTGAAAAAATTATTCTAAAATTTTTACTTATAATTATCAACATACTTATATAATTTCATAAAAACAATATCTAATATTAATTACTCAATTATATAAACTTAAAATCTTATTAAAATCTAAATTAGACATAAAATATGATTATAATACATCTAATATACTTTACTTAATTAAAAACTTATTCTTCCAAATTATATCATTTCTTATTCATATTAACTACTAAAAAATTAAAAATAAGTAATAAATTTTTTTGATAATTTTATAATTTATAACTATTTTCGAAAATTTTAATGAATTTTCTAACCTAACTCTTACTTCCCACTTACGAAGTGGCATCGTCCCGATGTTCAATGAGTAATAAATAAGTAGGTTGGAAAATAAAATTAAAATTATCTATTATCGTTATTATTCCGATTTTAATTTTAGTGTATACTAATTATATCATTAAATAACAAACAAACTTTTAAAAAAAACTGAGACATATATATATTAAACAAGATAGATTATTACAAACTTAAAAGAACATAAACTTAACTAACTAAAAAAAAAACTTCAAACTTAACTTAATTTAACTTATTAAAACTTAAACATCCTAAACAAACCATCAACAAACTATCTAGATCGTAGACGAACAACCCGGTGTATCAACCGGTAACAATCCAACTCGACTATCTCTAGACGGAAAAATCTCATCCGTCTCCAACTCTACCACTCCACTCATCTGAGTACAGCGCGATATCATCCATGAATTAGGCATAGGTTTCCCTCTCGCCTCTCGTGATAGCAAACTCCAACACGATCCTTTGAATCGTAATTCCCCAATCGACAAATACACCAACTGTCAAAGCATACAATGAAGCATTTCATTATCACTAAGGCTCCCAAATCCCAAGTAGGATACACCCTAGAATTAATGAAATGTTTCCACGCCTTTAGGTGTGGAAGTAAAGCACTCGTTGATATATCGTGATTTGTGTCGAAAAGAGGAAACAGACATTGGAAAGACTCATGGACTTTGTTCAAATGATTGTGTGGATTTTGTAAGCCCCATGTTATCTCAAAATGCTGCATTGAAACCGGTGGAATTGCAAAAATTTGGTTGATAATAGAAGAAGAGAAGGGAACAGCCACTCCTCTTACCGATACAATCTGAGTGATATCGATCATGGACGTCGTCATGAGGGCAGAATAAAATCTCGAACTATCGAGACATTTATCCTTCCTCTCGGCATACTGACAAATTTTTTCCAACCAAAACTTGAATAATAGTTTTTCCCCATTGATCAATCTTATCGACATTTAAACCTTTCTCCAATTGGATTGGAGAATTTAAAAACGATGGTGTAAAATGATATTCTCATTAGAAGCTTGAGATTCCGGAAGATCCGGGGTGTGAGGTTCGTAAGAATTGACAGAAGGAGATGATTGGTTCGACATTTTAAAATTAGATGAAAATTTTAAAACAGAGTTGAAAGTAAAAGGAAAGACAGTGAATGATAAGGTTTACTCATGCCCTTACCTCTTTTAATAGATGGAAAAGTTTACATACGTGGATGCATTAGACGGACTCTAAAAATGACTCACCCCTTTCCCTTCACGGCTCGGGCCGAGTCTAGGCCGGACCGGTCCGGCCTCATCCTGCTTTTACTGAGGACAGAGGTAAAAGTCAAGTTGTATTTTGGTTTTTTACTTCACGTGCTGAACATTACATACCTTTTAAACAGATTCATCTATCTGGATAAAATGTCACATTATATTTTTGTAAAATGACGTAGTAATAATACAAAAATTATTTTTGGGTTTTTTTATAGTTTTTATAAAAACTAAAACGATTTAAAATGCAAACCAAATTTTTATAAAATGATCATAAAATCAAAACAAACGAAAATGAAAACAAACCAATATCTAAATGACAAATGTCTAATAAAATGAAATGTGCAGTAAAAATGTTTATCCAAACATAGTTGTTAAATTCAATCTTCTTCGTAGTCTTCCTCTGGATCGACGTGAAAGCTTGAACTCGGAAACGACTGAGAAGCTGGTGGATGAACTGTAGTCGTGGTCCTGACTGAACTATCAAGACCCATCGAACTCATGCCAGTCGTGACATGTGCAAACTCGGTGAATCCTCCCAACTAGACATTCATTGGTCTCTCGAACACTGTTCGAAAATACACATTCCACTAGATTGGCTTCCAAAAGGATATGACGATGGATGAAAGCTCGACGGTGGTGGAATAGGTGTTACCCAACTGGTAAGGTATAAGGATCGATCGACAAGGTGGATAGGCGGGATCATCAAAAGTAGGATTACGGGCTAAGCGCTCGTTCCTCCTTAAACCTCTACGAATATCATCACACCACCGCCTATTACTCTCAAAGATATAAAGCCATGTTGGCTTGACCACGTGCAACGCCTCATCACTAAAGATTGAAACATATCATATGTGATAGTGTTGGAGAAAGGAGTTTGTTGAGGCCGACTAGAAAAAGATGGAAAAGAAGAAGATGTGAAAAATCGGTGGAGTGGTTGAGCTTGACTACGTCTAATCAAAGAGCGTATACTACCATCCGGAAGTGTAGTCAAACTCGGTCCAATCAAATTGGCATCCGCCAGAGATAATTTGTCATTAGCGGGACTGTACTCCCACCCTACGACATAAATCGAGATAAAACAAAGGAAGTACAGATGACTCCCTGGTCTGGCGATGATAATACTCTCAAAATTCTTTTAAACATGACCTTACCAACATCCACTCGACATCGTTTACCATCGCCAAGCGATACAAACATCTTCCTTTCCAAAAGCGATATGTTTACGTGAGGGTAGAGATTATGGCTAATAAATCTTTTAATTGCCCTCAATCCTCTAAAACAATTCCCGTAATTAAATCTATTTTCTACCCACACAGCGGTCGGGTCAAAAGCATTCTGAGCTCTCAGGGCAGTTTGCTCAAAACTTGCAGGATCATCTAGATTATAAACTGCCCTGTAATCCTCCTCATCGGGAAAAACCTCAACTCCTAGAATTGCATTTATGACTTCAGGGCTAAAAGGAATATTTCTGGCTCTTAGGGGTACAACATGATCGAGTAAGTCGCTCCGTGAAAGCGTAGATAAAACTGAATAAAACTCAGCTACTAGAGTCGTATTAATCTCCCCTTCCCTTCTGGCTGCTAAATCTAACCACTGACGTCTCGTAAAAATATTTTTAACTTCATCACCTAAGTCATCCAAATCTAACCCTTTTTCAACCAAGACATCACATTTACTATAAATTTTTTCATATGCTTTCTTAGCCTCAGGTGATGCGGTTTTATCAAAACTTACGGCCTCTTCTTCAGGTGATAAAAGTATTGTGCCTACGACCGGAGTTGATATAGGAATGTTTGATTTACGCTTTTTAGAGCCTTTCCTACTCGACTCAGCCATTCTACGATATTGGTAATACCAATCAACAACAAAAACAACAAAAATAAAAATGTCACAACACACTCAAAAATCAAAACAGTTGAAATTAATCTAAAAAATTATAAAAAATACGAAATTGATAACTAAATAAACTAAATTATACCTTAATATGAAGAAAACGTTGAAAAGTAGGCCGGAAAAGTTGAAAAAGTCGCCGGAATGAAATGTAGCTTGTTTTTGCTCCTTTTTGATTTTTGTAACTTTTGTGGAAGAGAGGAGATAGAATGATGATGAAATCAAGTAGTGGTGTAGTGTGAGATGAATTTTTGTGGAAGAATTGATAAAAAATTTCGAGTGGTGGGGTTTGGTGTGTGGGGTGCGGCTGTTGAAGAAAATTAGGGAAGAAAGAGGGGTCCCCATATTTTTATGTTTTTAGACCCCGGACCGGTCCGGATTAAGGGCCGGATCGGTCCGTGCCCAATTTTTTCATTTTTCCGATTTTTTTTATTTTTATGATTTTTGATTATAACTTATAAAATTCTTATAAAACTTGATTAAAACTTCATTAAAATTTCATTAAAAATAAAATTTGAAGAAAATTTTATAATTTTATAACAATTTCTAAAAATTTAATAAAATTTTTATAACACTTAATAAAAAGGCTTATAAAATTTTAATAAATTTAAATTAACTCTTATAAAACATCTAAATTAAAACTAAAAACTTTTATAAAATTTTATAAAACTCCTCAAATTTCAGAAAGATCCAATTTTATAAAATTCTCGAAGTTATCTGAAAATTTTATAAAATAAAATATAAGAAAAGACTCAAACTTAGGGGTTCTCGATTCTTCAATTTCTAAATCTTCCAGGAGCCTCGATATAACGCTCGATCAACCTAACTCCTAAAAACGAGGCATTTGAATTATCTCTCGGAATTCCATCGGGATTTTCGGATAACCACCTAATCGTTCCCTTCCTAACAATATTCAAACACTCATCCTGGGATTTGGTTGTGTTTTTCCCACAGCGTCCAACATGTTCACTTTTTCCACAGAGTCTACATCTCATTAGAAACTTTGCCCTTCTTTTTATCGCACTCCTTGATGTTCCATTACAAACTTCTCTCAATCTAATCTCTCTCAACAATTTCTTGTTTTGTTCAAAAACTAAAGCTTCTATTTTAAACGCGACATCTTTATCTAGGCCTAATTTCAAAAGTAAAATAAAAACTCCTATTCTATCTAAAAGGCATCCAGGTTCTTTTACGTCTATCCGGTAAAAGATTTAAAAGAGTTTAAACATAAACAAAAACACGTAGAAAAGTAGAGTAAAGATAGATAGCACACAGTATTCGGTGATTTCGGTTTCTCGCTTTTCAGCTTTTTAGTTTTTCTCGCTTTTTCAATTTGTCGGGGATCAATCGGTAGCATTATTTCTTCTTTCGGTGTGATTCCTTCTCCTCCACAAATAACTTCACTCTGTGGCCATTGGCTATAAAAGTTGTATTTCCATCGCTTAGTTCAATGACTCAGCTTTGTAAACCCTTGTTACTTTAAATGGACACTGTCCATCTTGACTTAAGCTTACCTGGAAACAACTTTAAACGTGAATTGTACAAAAGCACTCGATCACCTACATGGAACTCACGCTTAAAGATTCTCTTATCATGGAAAGATTTTGTGCGTTCCTTGTAGATTCGAAAGCGTTTTCATAAGAATCGAGACGAAATTCTTCTAGTTCTCATTAATTGAAGCAATCTATGATCACCGACATGACCTTAGGATCGAAATTCATAAATCTAATAGCCTGAGAAGGCTCGGTGTTCTAACTCAACCGGGAGATGACAAGACTTACCAAAGACTAGCTTATAGGAGAACAACCAATTGGTGTCTTAAAAGTCCTCAGACGCCCATAATGCATCATCTAATTTTACTGCCCAGTTTTTACGATTTGAATCAACTGTTTTTTCCACGATTCTTTTGATTTCTCTATTCGACACCTCTACCTGTCCACTAGTTTGCGGGTGATAGGGCGTTCCTAACTTATGCGTTACACCATATTTTTCAACTATCTTAGTAAATGGTTTATTACAAAAGTGTGACCTCTATCACTAATGATAGCCCTCGAATGCCATATCTTGTAAATATATTCTTTTAAGGAATCGTATGACAACTTTGGTATCATTAGTGGGAAGAGCTTCAAACTTACACCCATTTTCAAACATAATCAACCATTACAAGAATAAATCTTTTTCCAAAAGATATAGGGAAAGGTCCCATGAAATCTATACCCCAAACATCAAATAACTCACATTCTAAAATAGGTTGCATAGGCATTTCATGTTTTTTTGATACATTTCCCCATTTTTGACAAGACACACAAGATTTAACATACTTATAAGCATCTCTATATAGTGTAGGCCAATAAAAACCACATTGTAAAACTTTAAAAGCAGTTTTCCAACCTCCATGATGACCTCCTGCCTCACGATCATGACAAAAAGACAAAACACTTAAAATTTCATCATCAGGCACACATTTTCTGATTATCCCATCCGAACATTTACGGAAAAGGTCTGGTTCCTCCCAGTAATAAAATTTTAAGTCATAAAAGAACTTCTTTTCATTTGCCAAGTCCAATGAGACGGAATATAATCACATGAGTTAAGTAATTAATGATATCTCCAAACCAAGGTGACATTTCCTTAGAAGGAATTCTATTTTTAATAACCTGCATGGTTGAAGGAGTATCTATTCTAAATAGTTGTTCATCAGGAAATGAATCTTTAATTTCAATTCCTATTTCTTCCTCATTTTCCATTCTACTTAGATGATCTGCTACTACATTCTCACTTCCTTTTTTATCTTTAATTTCAATATCGAATTCTTGAAGTAAGAGAATCCATCTAAGAAGACGAAGTTTAGCATCTTTCTTACTCAGTAAATATTTCAGGGCTGAATGGTCTGTATAAATTATGACCTTAGAACCAACAATATATGATCTAAACTTATCTAAGGCAAAAATTACAGCCAACAGTTCTTTTTCTGTAGTTGCATAATTAAGTTGGGCTGCGTTTAATGTGTGGGATGCATAGTAAATAGCTTTGAGAATTTTGTTATATCTTTGACCTAAGACAGCTCCTACAGCTAAATCACTGGCATCACACATAATCTCAAACGGCAAATTCCAATCTGGTGCTACTAACACTGGTGCAGTAGTCAACCTCGCTTTTAAGGTCTGAAAGGCTTCCATACATTTACTATCAAAGTTAAAAGGTACTTCCTTTTCAAGTAAATGACTTAGAGGCTTTGCTATCTTTGAAAAATCAGCAATGAACCTTCTATAAAAACCTGCATGTCCGAGAAATCCTCTTAGGGTTCTTAAATTAACGGGTGGAGGTAATTTTTCAATTACTTCGACTTTAGCTTTATCAACTTCAATACCTTCTTCAGAGATTCTGTGACCTAAAACAATCCCTTCTGATACCATTAAGTGACATTATTCCCAGTTTAGTACTAAATTGGTATCTTCACAGCGTTGTAACACTCGTTCTAAGTGTAACTCACAAACATCAAATGAATCTCCGTAAACACTAAAGTCATCCATAAAAATTTCTAAGAATTTCTCAACCATATCAGCAAATATAGCCATCATACATCTTTGAAACGTAGCTGGTGCATTACATAAACCAATCGGCATTCTTTTATAAGCAAAAGTTCCATAAGGACAAGTGAAAGTAGTTTTTTCTCTATCTCCTGCTGCAATGAATATCTGTAAATATCCTGAATAACCATCTAAGAAACAGTAATACTTATGTCCACTTAAACGTTCCAACATCTGAACTATGAATGGAAGTGGATGATGATCTTTCTTAGAATGATCATTTAGTTTTCTAAAATCAATGCACATTCGATAACCGGTAATCTCTCTTGTCGGAATCCATTCATTCCTTTCATTCTCTTTCACTGTGAAACCTCCTTTCTTTGGTACCACTTGAGTTGGACTAACCCATTCACTATCTGATATGGGAAAAATTATCCCCATTTCTAATAGCTTAATGACTTCTTTCTTAACAATTAACTGCAAATTTGGGTTGAGGCGGCGTATGCGGTTGAATACAAGGTTTAGCATCTTCCTTGTAATTATCTTATGAACGCAAATTTGGGGCTAATACCTCGAATATCGGCAATTCATCCATCCAAAAGCTTTCTTATGCTTTCTTAACATTCTAAGTAATTGATCTTCTTGTTGCTCAGTTAAAGATGATGAAATAATAACCGGTAATAGATTATTGGTTTCAAGAAAAGCATATTTCAGATTTAAAGGTAACGGTTTCAATTCCAGATTCTTAGGTGGATCTTCTAGTGATGGTTTAAGAACTGGTCCTTCTAGTTCTAATTCTAAATACTTATGCCATGATGGTTTAAAAGTAAAACTTCCTTTATCTAGAGAAAGAATTATCTCTTTCATTTCGGTGTCTTTCTCATCTTCCTTATAGATAGACAGAGTTAAGCATTCTTCTTAATCATCTTCAAAAGTTGGTGATTGAATATTATAGATGTAATGAATATCTTCTATAAAAGAACATGATTACGGTGATCTGTATGGATGGTTCATAGCTTTGAAAATATTGAAAGCAACTTCATCTTCATTGACTCTCGTAATTAACTCTCCTTTACGGACATCTATTAAAGTTCTTTCCTGTAGCTAGAAATGGTCGACCTAAGATAAGTGGCGCTGAATATCCTTCTTCCATTTCCATAACTACAAAATCTCTTGGAAAATAGAACTTGTCTATTTTAACCAATACGCCCTCAATAATTCCTTTAGGATTTTTAATCGATCTATCTGCCATCTGCAGAGTCATTTCGATCTTTGTAAGATTTCTATGCCTAGCTTCTTATAATCCTCATAAGACATGAGATTTATACTAGCTCCAAGATCACATAAGACCTTCTTAAACAGAAATCCTCCAATTTCACATGGAATGGTAAAACTTCCAGGATCTTTCAGTTTAGGTGGTAACTTATGCTGCAAAACTGCAGAACATTCTTCATTTAGGCATATATTCTCATATTCTTCTAATTTTTCTTGTTTGATGAATATCTTTTCTTAAACTTTCCATAAGCAGCATACTAATTAGAGCTTCGATAATGAGGATATTAACATGAATATGACGAAAAGTATCAAGGAAACGAGCATACTTTTGATCATTTTTAATCTTTTTAATTTGATCTTTAGGTGGGTAAGGTAAAGATTCCAAATCTACAACCTTTGATCCCAAAGTCATTTTCTCTTTTCCTTTCTCCTTAAACCTTTGAGTATTACTTGATCGCCAAGTATCAGGTTCTTGAATTTTTTCTTTTAAAACATTCCCCGAATCAATCTCTACTCAGCATTCCTTGAGTTCTTCCTGTTTTTCATCCTTGTTTTCATTATCCTCTACTCTAACATGTTCCTTGAATAAATTCCTTAAATCTTTATCCATGGGATCCTTCAAAATCCTAGGGATTTTTACCCATTTTTCACCTTCATTCTCAGGTTCCAAACTTCTATTCCTTTTCAAGAAATTCTCTATAATTTCTTCTTCCTCATCAGTGAATTCAATTTCACCTTTAGTTCCATCATTTTTTTCATCTAAATCATTTTCTACTTCATTATTTCCGAAGTTTTCTACTCCATTACTACCACAGAGTTTTCTACTTCTCGTAACTACAACATTTACTTCTCTTGGATTTCTTTCAGTATTGCTTGGTAATCCTCCAGGAGGTCTACTGTTGTTACGTTCACCTTCCCTACTCAAATGATCTTCCATATTCCTCAATGAGGCTTCTATTGTTCTCATTCTGGTATTATGTCCACTCATAGATGTTTTCATTGTACTCATATCCTTAGTGACTGTACCAATAGAAGTCATCATTGTTTCCATATTCTTAGCTTGAGTAGATACTTCACCCATCATATTCTCCATTAGTTTTTCCCATTTTTCAACTCCTTCTGTAGGTTGAGTTGAACTTTGAGTTACTGGTATACTTTGAGTAGTATGTTGAGGACAGGATCTAGGTAATGATTGTAAATTCTGATTAGATGTGTTTTCTTGATAAACTTGATTATTATTCTTATATGGGACTGGATATGGCGGTTGTCCTTGCTTACTAGGGTTTTCAGACCATCTATAAGTAGGGTGATCTCTTCTAATAGCATTAAACGAGTTTGAGTATGCATTGTTCAAATTCTATCTTTCTTTGAAGAAAACTCACCTCTTCTCTTGATATCCTATTGGTTCTTCAATCCCTAATGGCATATTATCCGATTTGAGTATTCAGTTGGTGTACTATTTTACGAACTTTGGTTTTTTTACATTGTAGGCCATCAAATTTCCTACTCAAATTTTCTAAATGTGCTAGAACTTCCGTATTAGATGTACATTCTCTCGCCAAAGCTACTTTTCCGGTGCTAGAACCGGTTTCCACATTCTCGTTATTTTTGGAAATCTTTTCTATAGCATCGTAAACTATTTGAGCTTCACTCATCATTAAAGAACCACCACATGCATGATCTACATCCATGACGTGAATCTTTTCTTAATTTACTTACAGAAAAGTTGAATTTGCATATCTAAGGAATAACCATGATCGGGACAAGCTCTTAACAATTTTTAAATCTTTCCTGTGCATTCCCGAAGCGTTTCTTGAGATCCTTGTCTAAAGTTAGCAACCTCGACTTTTAATTCCAAATTTCGTCCAGAGTGAAATATTGTTTTGAAATTCAGTTTGAATCTCCTCCCAACTTGTAAGTGAATGATGTGGAAGAGACATAAACCAATCTCGTGCTCGTCCCTTTTAAAGAAAAGGAAACATAGTCATTCTCGTTAATTCTTATGAGCACCTTGACTTTTGGTCAGATTGTTGCAGTTTTTCAAAAGATAGAGATGATGATGTGGATCTTCATCATCCTCTCCTAGGAATTGGGCTCTTGCGTCAATTAAACCAAAAGATGAGATTTAATCTCAAATTATTCGCTCCTTCATTTGGTAAAAGTATGGGATTATTAGTCCGGTTTCTTCTTATGGTTTGATCACGAGATAGTCTCGGGTTTGGTGGGTTATTACGATTATTCTGGTTCCGATTCGATTATTTATTTATTATTATTATTATTATTAGGGTTAACGGGGTTTTGTCCATGCCTGGAGCATGATCTAGCCTCTGTTCATTTGTTTCATCACTAGTTTCAGCCATTCTCGTATTTCTGTTTGAAGATGATTCTTGGTCAGGATTTCCCTGACTAGTATGACCACGTTTACTCTCTACTCTTAACTGCCTTTCGTAAGTGTTTATGTCAGGCTTATAAGGAGTGAGTGGGGCCTTACCACTTCTGGTCATCAACTAACGAAAATAGAAAATAACACAAAATTGATAGTAGTAAAAATTGGTAACTTACCTATAAGGTAAGTACCGACGAAAAATAAAATAGAAATAAGATAAGAAAAGTGTTGACTTATTCTCGAGAATTTTGAGCTAATACAAGTAGTAACCATAGACACAAAAAAAGAAATTAGCGACGTTCCCCGGCAACGGCGTCAGAAAGCTAACGTGGCCTTTTCTAGTGCTAATACCAGTCCTTAACCGACAGTGTATCGGGTCAAACTGTAGTGCTAGTGTGGTGAGTCAGAGTGTCGAATCCTCAGGGAACTTGGTAATTCTTCTAAGTGTGGTTAAACACCAAAGAGCTGTTATTAACCCGATCTAAACCGCAATTTTATAACACAGATCACTACTATTCTAGTCAACATAAAATAAATGTGTAATTTAAAAGTTATTCTAATATAATATATATAGATATATAAATATATATAGATGTACATAAATTGCAAAGTATATATATAGATATAAATATATAGATACCAATATATTTTAGAACTAGACAGATAAGTTTATAGAACTAGCCAAAGTTTATATAATTGAATTATACGATCTTTTCAGTAAACGGAATGTGCTCGATCTTTCCTTTTATTTTAGGTCCAATTGAGTAAATGAAACGGTGCACTCCTGAGGTTAACAATTCCTCCTCACACGAGCGTATGAAATTGTCATATGTCATTGTCATCAGTTCAATCTCCACAACTGCCCCATGCTAATCTCAGTTAGTCTCGAGCAGTACCAGTACAAATCTACCCGGATAAAAGAGGTTATTCCGTTCGTCCGACGGCCGATGTTATTCAAAAGGCTCCGGTTGTCAGCGGATCGATTTAACTTTCGGTGTTAGTTTCAATTAAACCGTTGATTTTAACATTATTACGATCTCGAGCACAATTTTAATAAGATTAATCTTTCCAAGACAAATCGCCTCGGGTAGGAAATAGGATTCCGTTGTCACGCCAAGACGGCCAATTTTACCCTCCGGTTTTTCTATCTTTTATCTCATATCCTAACTTCTCCGGGTCGAGTTCATCGTTAGGTTATATGGTGCGATTCATCTTGGTTAATTACGTCAATCCGAATATTATCAATACGTTACAGAATAGAAAAAGATTCAATTAACTCAATTTTAGTCAATTTTACTTAGACAGCATTCATTTACCGAAAAGATCGAAATAAAATGATTACATAACTTTGGCTAGTTATTAGAGTTAGCCTAAAAACATTATAACAACGAAAAAGATAAAAACAAACATAAATACTTTAGAAAAGTTACCCGATTACAAATCTTTGAATCGAGTTGTATTCTTCCGGACATTACAACGACTTCAACAAACATGAACTTCCGATAATTTCCGAGCATTACAACGATACTACGAGATTATTATTTTTGGCTTAAGGCCTATTTACAAACTACGAAATAAAAAGAAAACAAAGAGGAGAAGATATATATATATGATATGGTGTATATATATTGGTACACTTCGACTCTGCTTGCAAATGAGCTCTTTATATAGAAGTGAAGTCCTTGGCCGGACCGAGCCGGTAGTAGGCCGGACCGGGCCGGTGTAATGATGATCTCCACCTTCTTAAGTAATCAGCATGTGCGGTGATATATAATTATAATTATAATTATATATATAACTTATAAAATTCATATCTCGAGTTCTGGACCTCCAAAAATCATGATTCAAGCGGCATCGGAAAGCTCTCGGGGAAATCTACAACTTTCGTGAAGGACTCTTCTTCAGATAACGTCGTTTTGATGAGCCATTCGTTTGTCGAAGACATTTCTCGATTACCACTTAACCAAATTGATTGGCCACTTGACCACTTAAGCTATTCAATTGACCATTTAAGCTCGTGGCACTCTCTAAATCATTCCAGAGATATGATTAAACTTCAATATGTCGATTCTCGGGGTCTCGGTTTATAAATCTGCAATAAAATACCACAAATACCCACGTAAATCTGACACGACACTCCGATTTACTAAAATCGGTACAAAATTACAACTTTTTACTATTATTACTACTAACTACTCTAAATTATAAAGATTAACATTTCATACTATTTATACCATAATTTCATATATTTTATATAAAATTCGTTGATAAAACATAATAATATAACGTATATTTAATCATATAAAAGTAGTATATCAGGTTCAACTTATTGAACCAATCCCTTGCTTTCCCTGTAAGAAGGGTTGCAAATGCCCTGCATTTCATCTCTTCTGGTGCATTGTACAGCTCATATCTTTGTATGTCTTGGTGCATATGGTCATATGGATCCTTAGTGCCATCATATGACTGAATCTTGGGGATCTTGAACCCCTGGAGGACAAGGAAATGTATCAATGTCCTCAGTAAAAGGAGACACTAGCCTAAACTCATCTTGCTTAGGCCTAAGAATGGCGTCCAATTCTGCTTTGGCGTTATCACCACCTGGGCGAGTAACCACCACCCTTCCCCTGGACTTTGCCTCATGTTTTTCTTTCTGAATTGTATTATAAGGAGGAGTTGTTTGAAACCCGGCATCCTTGTTTCGGCTTTCAATACCTCATGAAATATGGCTTTTATCTCTTCTCCTTTGAGATTTTTCTGTGTTTTCCACCAACATCCAATCATTGCATTTGATGTCTTTGGTTTGTCCTTCTTCAATTAGAGTTTTATTTCCAGGTTCTTGACCGTTTCCTTCTGGGCTCTTTTTCCTGGTTTGATCTTCAACTTCCGGTTGATTTTGATGCTTCTTCCCATGATTTTTCGCCATTTTTACTATAAGAACAACTCACTAACTAGAATCATGTCCTCCTTCTAGCGCCAAATGATGATGCTTAAAATCGCAATCGGGTAATTAAATGATTCGAGTTAGGAAAATAATATTAAAACAAGTATATTTTGTATGAATTTGGACTGAACTCTTTTGAGAGAGCTGCCTACGTATCCAGTTCAAGTATTGAACCGGAATCAAATCCCCCTCGTAGTTCAGATTGCCTTTTTATACCTTTAGATCATGGGGATAACTCCCTCTACTATAGTGGGGAGTTATCAGCGGTTATTCTATCAACAATGAGACGTGGGATCTATCCATGTTTGTAAACGGTTATGCCGTTATTGACTCTGTCTTTGTCCTGCTCATTTGATTATTCTTCCCAGAGACCTTTTGGTCAGAACATAACGGAGTCATGCTCATTTGATTATTCTGCCCAGAAGGCTTTCTGGTCAGAACATAATGGAGTCCTGCTCATTTGATTATTCTGTCCAGAGGTATTTCGGCCGTAGTTCAGCAGAAGTCGCGCTCTGCAGGTCCATTTATCTTTATTGTCTAATCTTTATAATGGGCTCACCCAATTAAATAACACACGGCCAGGTGCTACATATATCATCATGTATATTTAGATTTTTATAAATATATAGAATGTCTATCCTGCAGCATAAGCCGCCTCAAGGCTTATGCCGTAATTTTTATTGTTTTTTGAAATCCAAAAACACATAAAAGACCATATATAATTGCAAATATGATGTATTATCTATGAGACGCGGGAAGTTTTTGTATAGTCATTCTATTTGGAGCGACTAAACACATAAAAAACTCTGCACCACACATTTTAAATTCAATTTAAAAATAGATGGTCTATATCATTCTACTTCCACATATTGAGGGTGTAGACGAGTATTTCCCATCAGACACATTAGCACATTTTATGGATAATCATTAGACCAAATGTATTGCAGATGATTCAGACTCCTTAAATCACATCCAAATTTTCAGCTTTCAAAGTTAATGGCGGATATAATGCAAATCAATATTCAATAGAAAATGTTTGTCTTTTACGTCATCAAAAAATAGAAAATTAAAAAAAAAACACAAAATAAAAAAGTTGGAATAATGCAAAACATTATCACTTCAAAGACCATAGTTAAAGTAACCATAGTTGAATGCTTATACTATTTATATTATGCTCTCTCTTTACACATACTTCCCCTCAATAATTCCCCCACTTTTCTCCGCATCTCATGCACCCACAATCCCCAGTCTCCGCCTCCCGTTATATATTTCCCACATTTTCCTATTCTCCAATCCTCAAAAACATCCCTTTTTTTCTTCTTCTTGGTGTCATCATCAATTATTCCCCAAAATCTTCAGAGAATATCGGCAAAAATATATATTCCCTCCTCCAATTAACCCTGAATTCGCTGAGCCTGCCCAGAAATTTTTTAAGTTTTGATCAAGATTTTATATGCGTTGAAGAAGAAGATGAGTTGCAATGGATGCCGAATACTAAGAAAAGGATGCAACGAGAACTGCATACTGAGACAAAGTTTACAGGGGATTCAAAGCCCACAAGCTCAAGCTAATGCTGCTGTTTTTGTTGCTAAATTCTTTGGCCGTGCTGGTCTCATGTCCTTCCTCTCCTCTGTTCCTGAATCCCAAAGACCAGGTTTTTTTTTCCATGTAATTTAAAGTATACTTTTTTTATTTAAGGCTGAATGATTCTTTATTTTTGGGTTTTATGTGTAATTGATTTTGTTTATGGAGCTGAGATTTGACTTAGATGTGATTGTTTGCAGCCATGTTTGAATCACTACTTTATGAAGCTTGTGGAAGGACAGTAAACCCAGTGAACGGGGCGGTGGGGTTGCTTTGGACTGGAAACTGGCACGTGTGTCAGGCGGCGGTGGAGACGGTGTACCAGGGCGGAGTAGTAGTCCCAATAGTGCAGGAGTTCCCGAGCAGGGCCCAACCAGCTCTGGAAGAAACTGATGATTATGATCATCGGGTTAGTAACCTGCATCTTTCCATGCCCGGAAATTTGCAACAACAGCCGGATCAACATCAGGTTAGTGACGTCAACGTGATGTCACGTTTCCCGGCAAGAATGACGGCTAGAGGGAGAGAAAAGAGGAGGGCCGTCACACCGGAGGAGTCGGGGACTACGACATCGGAGAGTTGTTTGGAGTATAATAATAATTGTCAGAATCCGACCGGCGGCGGCGACGGACATGAAAGACCGGTTCTTAGACTTTTCCTTTAATTAAGTCCGACATGGAGGCTGGACTGTTTTTCCCGGCGGCGCCTTTTTTTTTTTTTAACTCATTATTTTAAAAAAGATAATCTGTGCGGATGCTTTTGGAGGCACTAGGAATGTCATCATAAAAGCAAGAATTAGAGAGTTGGAAGGTTGCTTATGTTTTATTTTGGTTTCTTCTCAATGACTTACCAATAAAATTAAATTTTCTATACCAATTTTTACAGTATTGTTTTCAATTTAAAGAATTCGTAACGTTTTTAAGGATGTGTTAAATAATACATCCGCCGTCTCATTAGGGGTGTACAACGAAATTGGAAAATCAGATCGACCGATCAACCAGATTAAACCGGATCGAAAAATGATGGATCAGCGGTTTTCCAATCAGTTTTCATTCAAGAAAACCGAACAGGAAATCCAATTCGATTTTCTGTTTTATCCCTAAAACCTAGTATTACCCTAACCGAAGGCAGGTTATACTTCATTTTTAATTATATATATATAAATAATTTAATTTGTTCACTACCTTCTACTATAAAACCCCCACACACAACCCTAAATTTCTAAACCTTATACTTCGCTGTTTCTACCTAAACCTAAACCTAAAATGCTTTCGTGGCACGATAACCGCCGTTTGAGCTCACTCCGGTCGTTCTTCGCTTCTTCTAATATTCTTCATCATTTGATCGTGAAAATTTGAAAAGAACTTTGAAATTGTCGTTAGAACCACCACACGCATGGCTTATAGTGCTAATAATAACGGTGTTTGTCTCATTTTTGAAAAAAAAATCAAAATTTTATGGTAAATAAAATACGATCTAAAATCGAAATCGAACCGAACCTGGATTGATTGGTCACCCAATTCGTAAAATGACCAATTCGATTCGATTCGTAAAATATCAAACCGTAATTAGAGTTCGATTCAGAAAATCGTAAAAACCGACCCAGGAATTGAATTATGACACTTTTACGTCTCATAACAAATGTCTATATTTGAAGAAAAAAAATGTCCCATAAAAAATATCTATTTAAAAAATCAATGCATTATTTAATGTTTTTTTTTTCCAAACATATCCCTTGAATAATATTTATTGTTATATGTTAATTTCATATTCCAAAATACTAATTAATTATAAGATAAGGGTGTATATGTCCATTACTACTAAAACACAACACATTAATTGAGTTTCTTAATCTACGTGAATAGTAAAATATGGACAATTTTTATGAGACAGAGGTAGTATGTTGGTTATTTATGTTTCAGTAATAAGTTGTTGGTCTTTAAATTTCTCAGACAAATATACTCTTACGTTCACTTTCACTTCATTAATTAATTATGTACTCCCTATGACGATGTTGGATTCGTCTATGAATAATCCGGGCTGAATATCTTGGTGATAAAGATCTAAATCCTTTAGAACCTTAATCCGTATGCAAAGAAGGACGTGTTTTGTGCGTATTTAGATTGAGCTCTCGAGTTATTTCTCTAGAGTTGCCTACGTATCTAATAATTGAATTAGAATCAAGTCTTTCGTAGTTCCTTAGGATTGTTTATATAGGAGATGTCTCACCCCTTTTCTTGTCCTGCAAGGAATTGTATTATAATTATTATTATTATTTCCCTAAGGATATACACGCCTAAATCCCTATGATTTAGGGATAATTATGTCTTGAGAACGCCCCATTTTCTCTTGGATGGTAGACAAATCTAGTAAATCACTGCGGCCGGTTGTGTAGCTAATGTTCTCCTTCAAATTGAACATTTAGTCTTCCCTACCGATCGGAGGTTATTCTAGACTATCCACCGATAAGGAGATGCCTCTAATTCTAGGCCGAACCTTTTTAGACACTTCTAACGCCTCATCGACTTACGCAAAGGGATGAGATTACTCTTGAGTCGGTGACACATCATCACCTTCACACGAGGGACACATCCCGAAAGAGCCGTAATTGATGAAATATCGTTTGTCGAAGCCATATATGAGGACGGAGGAGATGCCTATTATGAAGATGCAATGGAGCTTACAGAGATAGGTGTTTTTGAAGTCATGGACATTGAGGATCCGGCCGATCGCGGACCATCTTCTAATTCATTTCAAACCCGTAGGCATTGACGAGTCATCTTCACTCGCTTCATCACCGAGCCTGTTATTGAGTTGGAAGAATGGAGATACCCAAGCAACAAACGATGATTTCAAGAATCGAGTCGGGAAGACTTCATCCCTGGTGAAGAAGAAGCTCGATGGGTAGTTGGGACGAGGTAGAGTTTTGGAGAGAAGCTACTCATTGGGAAGTAGATGATTGGGAAGAGTGGCGAAGAGCTTAAAGATGAAGAGTTAAGAAAAATGATCGATCACAAGAAAAAGGAAGCAAGTGTTGACCGGAGGATTCCGATGGATGATTTGATCCAAGATCTTCTACGGGGTTGAGCCTCGGGAAGATGAGTTATTCTTTAGTCAACCACTCCAAGCTCATAAAGAAAAAGGTGGCCCATTAAAGTCTAGCATTGAGCAACCACTCATCGATTTAGAGCTCAAACCGCTTCAAACACCTTAAGTATATCTTTCTTAAGGATGGAGATAAATTGCCTTTGATCATTTCTTCAAACTCGACTAAGATCAAAAGCACGGTGATAGAAGTGCTTAAGAAAAACATCCTCGCGTTCGGTTGGCAAGTGGGTGATATCCGAGGATCACCAGCACATATGCATGCATAAAATCCGAACGGAGGAGGGAGCTAAAAGGTTAGACAACCTCGAGAAGACCGAATCCGCATACGCAGGAGGTTGTCAAGAAAGAAGTGATAAAGTGGCTCGACATGGGAATCATCTATGCAATCGCCGATAGCGAGTGGGTCACCCTACTCAAGTTGTGCCAAGAAGAGGCGGAATCACGGTCGAAAAGAATGAAAAAGGGAGGAAGTTGCCTTACGTCTCGTGACAGAAGCACTGAGTCTCGTATTGACTATCGTAGACTTAATGAGGTGACTGCCAAAGATCACTTCCCCTTACCCTTCATTGACCAACTAATTGAAAGACTGAGTGGTCACAAGTATTATTGTTTTCTCGATGGATACTCTGGTTACTTCCAGATAGCCATCGACCCCAATGACCAAGAGAAGACCACGTTTACGTGTCCATCTGGTACTTTTGCTTTTCGCAGAATGCCATTCGGCCTATGCAATGCACCCGCGACTTTTCAACGGTGTATGTTGGCCATTTTTGATGGACTTGTTGAGAAATGCATGGAGGTCTTCATGGATGACTTCTCAGTCTACGGCGATAGTTTTGATGAAATTTTAGAAAACCTAGATATGGTACTCCAACGTTGCGTTGAGAAGAATCTGGTGCTTAACTGGGAAAAATGCCATTTTCTAGTAGACGAAGGAATAGTTTTGGGACACAAGGTGTCCAATGCTGGTATTCAAGTTGATAAGGCTAAGGTTGAAGCCATTGAAAAGATGACGTACCCAAAAACAGTGAAAGAGGTACGAGGTTTTCTAGGACACGTTGGCTTCTACCGGCGTTTCATTAGAGACTTTTCTACGATTGCCAAGCCTTTATCAAATCTTTTGAAAGATGATGTAGATTTCTTGTTCGATGCAAAGTGCAAGGAAGCTTTCAATTGTTTGAAAGATAAGCTTATCAGTGCCCCTATTTTAGTTGCACCTGACTGGACCAAGCCTTTCGAATTGATGTGTGATGCCTCTAATTATGCCGTAGGCGCAGTTTTAGGTCAAAGAGTTGATAAAAGGTTCAGGCCCATTTATTATGCGAGCCGCACCTTGAACCCGGCTCAATGCAATTACACCACAACTCGAGAAGGAATTCTTAGTCGTTGTTTTTGCCATTGACAAGTTTAGAAGTTATCTTCAGGGTCTCAAGTGATTGTATGGACAGATCATGCGACTTTACGCTACCTTATGGATAAAGCGGATGCCAAACCAAGGTTACTTAGATGGATTTTAATTCTACAAGAGTTTGACCTTGTGATTAAAGATAAGAAAGGTAGTGAGAATATTGTGGTGATCATTTATCTCGCCTAGTAAATGCGAATGCAGAGAATCACAATGATATAGGCATTGATTTCCCCGAGCAATTGATGAAGCTTGAAACGGTTAGGCCGTGGTATGTCGACTCACGCCAACTATTTAGCGAGTGGTCATTTAGAGGATATGACGATCGGGAGAGAAAAAGTTCTTTTCGATCTTAAATATCTCGTATGGGAAGATCCTTATTTGTTCAGAGTCTGAAAGACGGGTTGCTTCGACGGTGTGTTCCTGAGCATGATCAGTGGGATATCTTAGAACAATGCCATAGCGGTCCTACCGGAGGTCACTATGGAACACCGAAGACGGTTGCAAAGATTCTTCAAGCTGGATTCTACTGGCCGACTCTGTTTAAAGATGCAGAAGCCTTTTTTAAAGGTTGTGATAGGTGCCAGAGAACTGGACGGCAGAGTAGTAGGATGGAAATGCCACTTAAGCCCATTCTTGAATGCGAAGTTTTCGATGTATGGGGCATAGATTTTATGGGACCCTTTCCATCCTCATGTGGTAATAAGTATATCCTCGTCTGTGTGGATTATGTTTCAAAGTGGGTCGAGGCCATAGCTACTCAAACTAATGATCACAAGGTTGTAAAGAAATTCTTGTAAAAGAATATCTTTACTAGATTCGGGCCGTCCGAGAGCACTCATTAGTGATGAAGGTACTCATTTTTGCAATGCGCCGCTTGACAAGATCCTTGAGAAGTATGGTGTCAAACATAAGATTGGTACACCATATCATCCTCAAACTAGTGGCCAAGTCGAGGTAAGCAACTGTGAGCTTGAAAAGAATTTTGGAGAAGACCGTGAACAATAATCGATCTAATTGGAGTCTTAATTTGGATGACGCGTTGTGGGCTTATCATCGCATTCAAGACCCCGATGGGCACGTCACCCTTCCAAATGGTCTATGGCAAAGCTTGTCATTTACTGTCGAACTTGAACACGAGTTTTACGGGCAATTAAATTCTTAAATTTTGATAGCCAACTCGTGGGGAGAAACGATTGTTACTGATTGAACGAGCTCGATTTAATTCAGACTCTGTGCATACGAGAATGCTAAGCTTAGCAAGGAAAGAACGAAGATGCTCCATGACGCTAAGATCAAGGACCGAGAATTCAAAGTTGGTGAAATGGCTTTACTCTATAATACCAGACTTCATTTGTTTCCTGGTAAGCTAAAGTCTAGATGGTCTGGTCCCTTTGAGATTCTCGAGGTTAATCCAAGTGGAGTAATTACTTTGAACGGGTATGGTAATCAAGCTTTTAAAGTGAATGGCCATCGACTTAAGAAATGTTTTGGGCAACCAAAGGAAAAGCTGAGATTCTTTATTTCCAAAAGAAGAGATGAAAGCAGATGTCCCGATTTGTGAAGAGATTCCATCTTATTTCTTTGAGTCGATGATGATGACGGCGTTCTATATCCACCCGTAAGGTACCTTCGTTGAGACTTCCGATCATACCACTATGACTATGCCTATCATCCGCAAGAACAAAGAAGAGAGTCGATTGTCGTTTGAGAGAAAAGTTTAATGATCTTATAGCACACTTGACTTGTTGTTGTGGTGAAAATCATTTCCGCCCAAAGGCTCTCTCGATTCGATCATCGAGGTGGCGGTAGTCAAACCAAAGTGGCCCGATCCGGGTTGATCTTTTGAACTTTGTGTCAAGCTATTGACATTAAAAAGCGCTCCAGAGGCAACCTAGTTTTCTTTGTTTGTTTTCTTTTCTTAGTTTGTTTTATTGTTTTAGAAATAATACTTTAGTTGATTTTGTGTTGATGGTTATTCCTCCTACGTTCATTGTGAGTGTTTTGTGTTATGTGTCGCTCATATACCCCGTGTACCCGAGATTATATGGTATGTCGAGTGTTGCGAGATACTTTTGAGCGTGTTTTCGAGTTACTACCGTCCAAAGTGTTGTCTATTCGAGTTGTTGCGGTATGTTCATGCTCGGCCGACCTCCGCCAACTTTCATCCGACAACCACCGTTGGAACCAAACTAAGTTTTCTTTTCTTTTATATTTGCACATTCTGAGGACATAATGTGATTTAAGTGTGGGGGGGTGTTTGGGTATGTTTTTATGCTATATCCTTTGAAATATGAGTAAAAAGTGAATGTTAAATTTTCCACTAAATTTAAAATTTTTTGTGAGTCTCGAGCATATAATTGGAACTAGGTGCTTGCTAGTTGTAGTTTTCTAACGATGATAGTATGTGACTTAGTGAGATAATTATAGCATGTTTTACTTTTATGGAGATAGTTTCGTTTTTCACTCACGAAAGCCTTTGATTTTGAAGCATGACTTTTGAATTATATCCTTTCATTATTTTTAATGATTTATCTTAGGAAGGTCAGTATAGTAACACCTAAGTTAGACCGTGTACTGTGAATATCATAAAGTTTGAATGTGATAGGTGAGATGTAACTTATGACTTTGAAAAGTGAATGAATAAAGTGAGTGAGCAATTATTAATAAATACGTTTGTCGGAAGCTGGTTTATGATTGGAGTGCGGTAGGTATACCTCGTATGTCCTATACCACTATGATGACCAAAGCTCACGACGGTCGAGAGAAGCTACCTTATGATTTGAGTAAGGTAGGGTGTTATCACTGAAACATCCTATTCTACTATGAGGGTAAGAGCTCATTTCGATATCGTCAAATTTGAAAATTTTGAAAAATGATGAGTTAAAATAAAGTCAAGTCTTTGTTATCATGGATCTTATACCCAGTAGAACCGCATGATATCTCAGTAGGGATTATCCTACCGAGTGCGTGGGAAGGCTTTGAGTGGAGTCATTATTGTCTGCACTAGGATAGTCATTGGAATTTTCGAGAGGATATTTATTTGAAAGGCTTGTTAGATTGAGAACGGCTTGTCACACTTACACCGAATCTATCTCTCGTGTTGGTATCATTTGCTATAGTTGTTGTATCTTTCGTTACGTGAGTTAGAAAGATTTCTGATCAGATGTCTCTTCTTCATGATTCTCTATTCTACTGACTCAAACACCACTTTTTGTCACTTTACTGAATCTCTACTAAGAGTCAACTGCATCAGAATCTCAACTATAATATATATAATATTCAAATTATTTCAAACCATAAAAAAAACACATATTCACACAATGTACACTTATGTTAACATATTAACAATCTTTACGATATTAACAATCTATACAATATTAATATATCAACATTTTTTAGTTTCATCACTCATTTTCACCGGAGTACCTATAAGCCATTTTTCTTTAAACATATTAAGAAACAGAATTGTATCCCTAATATTTGGGACAAAATCAAAAATGATGTGACACATAAAAAAATAATAATAATAATTATAATAATTAAAGGGAAAAAAAACCATGTACACTCATATCCTCAATATGACACGGAGCAAAAATATAGAATAAATTTATGCAATAAAAAAAAACAATAAATACAAAAGCAGAGCCAATGAGAATAGTGGGAAAAGAAAAAAGAAAAAGAAAAAAGAAAAAGCAAAGCGTACAGATGCAACTATTGTGCGGTACATTTACCGTCTAAGCTCACAGATTCTTAATTGTGCAGATCCGTACACAGATTCTACTGCATTAATATGTTTGACAAATCTGAAGAGTTAAATCTGTAAAAATACAGATTTAACATCATTTACAGATTCTACTGCGAGTGCTCTTAGAGATCTATGTGGATTATTTTTAAAGTTGAGCTATAGTTTTGATTGTTTTGCCCGAGGACGTACAAAAAGCTAAGTGTGGGGGAGTTGTTAAGGCCATATTTATATGATTATTAAGGGTTTATTTCATTATTATTTTCCCCACATTTGCATAATTTACATGAGAATTAAGGGTTTAAGTGTAATTATTTAATAAAGATGATTTTAAGAGGGTTGTATGCAAAATTGATGATTTTAAGTGTTGATTTAATGGAATTATTATTATTTGGATTTTATTACATTTTTGCATTGTTTATTTATCATGTAGGTGTTGATTTTGAGTGCTATAAGTGGATAAATGAAGCTCAAGTCGAATTATTCAAGATAGAGTTGGAATTGGCTCAAAGAAATTGGATAAAGATGATGAAATCCGACCTCAAAGCGAGTCCGGAAGGCGTCGCATCCCGCCCACTGGGCGGGCGTTTGATTTTTCTGGACGAGCGTCCCAGAGAGAGAAATCACATACTGAGAGTTTGGACGCGCAAGATGGACGGACGCTCAGAGCAAAGTCAAATCCACCGGACGGGCGCCCACAAGACTGCACGCAGCGTCCGTTGCCGACTTAGTCATAACCGACTTAAAACTCTATATATAGCAGCAGCCTCTTAACCCTAAGGGATACCACATAATTGAGATCGCAATTTTACACCAAAAAGCTGCGGCTACAAGCCTTTTTCCATAGAGATGAACTTCTCCAACCCAACAATCATCTTCAACATGATTGTTGGCTAAAAGCCTTGCAGTGAGTCGACGGAGGAAGCCTATCAACAACACAAACCAACTAGAGAGTTCGATGCTTATGTTTAGTGAGTTTATTTCATAGTTTTTCATTACTTTAGATCTGTTTTATATTGTTTAAGCTTTATTGAATTAAGATTTGATGAAACGATCTATGTTTAATTTATGCTTGAATAAATTTATGAAAGTATGTTTATTTAAGTTCTCTTTTATTCAAAGTAATGCATCTAATCATGTTACAAGAGATTAGGCATGTTTAGTTGAGTAAGAGTTTGGAAACGATCTCGTGATTTCGTGTTGATTGCATGTTTAGTTTGTTTGAAAAGATAAACGAAACCCTAGAATTTGATTGAAGATATTTAATTGAATTCGTGAATAAATCACTACTAAAAACTATGTCTTTTTAATCACCATCTAGTTGGGATTGTTGGTTGATAGGTGGAATCTAGTCGCCTTGCTGTGTTTTCCTTTAATTGTTTTAATCAAATCGTTTAGATTAAGTTTAGTTTAAGTTTTAGTTTTATAAACCCTAGTTTCTGCTTTGTTTTTACGCAATTTTCGCGCTTGATTCATAATCGACGCCGTCGTCATAATAGCGAACGCCCGTCCGTTAGGTTTAGTTTTCAGGACGCTCGTTCATTAAAGTGAACGCTCGTCCGTATTCTGTTTTCTTATTTTTCAGCTTGTTTTTATTTCCTGTTTTAGTTTTAATTCTTAGGTTTAGGTTTTAGTTAGTTTTAGCCTTAGTTTAGTAGTTTAGTTAATAATTGTGACATAATCGATAGAATAATTGTTCTTTGAATCCGATAAACATTCCACTCCCTTAGGACGATCCGTTAACATCCTATACTACGATCCTTATACTTGGGGTGTTTCGGTTTATAAATTATAAAACTAGTTTTTACCGAACAAGTTTTTGGCGCCGTTGCCGGGGAGTCGGTAACGGTTGTCGGATTCTTCATAGGACAATTTTACGAGTCAAAAGGATCGCTTTTAGCACGCTTGATGAGTATTTTGGCCGTAACTTTCGGCTCGAGTGTCCGTTTGGAACGCAGACCCCAATTCGAAAGCTCGTTCCGACGCCGACGACGCGTGGTGAACGGCCGTGAGGCCGTTCAGTGCGTTTTCGAGGTCAAAATCCACTGTTATCCCCTCCTTTTGGCCCTAGAAGATTTCAACACGCTTTTTTTTTCCGTCTTAGTGTTTTTCTTGTTTTTAAACTTTTCGTAGGTAGGTTTCTTTTCAGCTTCGTTTAATTTTAGGATTACATTTATTCTTGTTTTATTTGATTTTCTTTCAATTATTTTCCTTATTTTTTTATAGCTTAGATCTGTTTCCGTAATTATAGATTTGTTTGATTTTATTTCCATAAGTCTTTTCTGCTTTTATTTTTATCTCGTTTTTAATTTTTGGTAACCTTAGTTTTTAGGTTTTCGTATCAACGCAGCGTTCAACAACTTGAACGCCCGCCCACCTCAATTTCGTCCCTCTCGAATGAACGTTCATTCAATCGAACGAAGCGTTCGATTCGAACGAACGTCCACTAACACTGGACGCCAGTTCAGTCTGTTCAATCATCACTTCTTTTCTCTCTTCTCTTTTCTTCCTCTAAACCATCTAATCTTTTTCTAAACCTATTCTAATCAACCCCAAAGGGTTGATTTCTTCCTTTCCTTTCTTCCGGTTTATGCAAAGCGAGAAGTAAGAAGGACTTCGATCTTTGATCCCGAGCACGAACGATCTATCCTTAGAAGAAGGCTTCTCCACGATTTGGACAAAATGGCGGATCAAGATCCACCAATTCCAAATCCTCGACCCCAAGCTCGCTTAAATTTACTCCTTCAACAGATGCAAGCTCTGCGGCAACAAACGAATCGACAAGGCGGCATAAATCAACAACTTCAACAATTCCGCTAAAACCAAATTTAATCGGTTGAACCGGGACCCCTACACTCCATATCTTAATCAAGATTTTCTCGAGGACATAGACCTATTCGTCCACCTGATATGGGGGAGTAAATTTCGACCTTAAAAATGGAGTAGTTGCACTAGTCCAAAATAGCTCTTTCCATGGCTTTGCTCGGGAAGATCCACACGACTTCTTGTCCACATTCGTACAAATCGTGAAGCGTGCCATTATCCTGGTGTTGATTACGAGATAGTTAAGTTAAAGCTATTTCCTTTTGCTTTGAAAGGTGAAGCAAGCAGATGGTTTAAGTCATTAGCACATCATTCCTCCATACATGGAATGATGTCAAAAGAGCCTTCGCTCTTAAGTGGGTTTCACCAGGCAAGATTATGGAGATGAAACGGAAATAGCTACGTTTGAGCGAGATGGAGGATGAGGCTGTTGGCAAGGCTTGGGAGAGATTAAATCTGTTGATGAGGAAGTGCCCCAATCACGGATATGATAGACATGAGTTGTTGGAACTATTTTACGAGAGGAGTCTCTCAACCTAATAGAGACTATCTTGACTCCACGACTCATGGATCCTTCTTAGGGGAGGTGATGAGATCGCTTTCAGAGTGGTGAGACCATCGCCAAGAACAATATGTGGTCGACTCCCAAGAAGACCAATGTTGTTAAGAAAGAAGGTGCACGCAAGCAACTCGATACAAAGTCTGTTGGTTGCTCGGATGGAATTGATAAGCAAGCGGTGGCCAATCTTGACAAATTGACCTTACGATCTGGGAATGCGGTAGGAACCGAGATGACGGAGGAGGTAAACTTTATGGATAATCAGAACCAACCCTTCCGAAACTTCAATCAAAGCCAGAACTACTCAGGATTTCAAAGACAAAACTTCAATCAAGCCAAGTTACCACCTGGCCCTTCAAATTCGAATTCTTTCAACTCGAACTATCAAAGGCGATTCAGAACTCCCAAGGGCCTCAAGGTGTGGTGGAATCAAACTCAGAACAATAATCATACCACCTCACGTGTGTCCTCAACACAAATTCGATGAGTGGTGGACATGGTGAAGACTCGTCTACTAGTGTTAAAGCAATTGAGAGACAAGTTGGTCAAATGGCGGACCGGCAAGCAAAGCGAGACCTCACGGTAAACTTCCGAGTTATACCGAGAGAAATCCGAAAAGTCGATGTGAATGTTTGCTTTGCCATTACACCTCGGTGGGAGTATGGGCAAGAAGAGGAGTTGAGCAAGTAACGTTGAGAAGTGGTAAGCAAGTGGACCCGGCAAGGTGTCGGAGCTTGAGTAGCCCCTCCCGACGCCATGAGTTCGGGAGGAAATCGAAATCACATGCGAAGAAAGCAACGATGAGGAGGAGCTTAGTGACAATTCTTCGGAGGACAAAAATAATTCGATGACGAGGAAAGAAAGGAAAGTCAGGGGCGGTACCACGACTAAGAAAAAGGAAGAAAAGTTTGTGAGATGGAAGGATAAGGAGGATGAGGCGATAAAGAATCAGGCCACGAAGAATGATAAAGCCCTTCCTTATCCACGAAGAGCAAGGAGAGAGCCTCGCCAAAGACAAGCGATATGATGGGGTGAGGAGGATACTTAGGGACACTAAAGTGAGTATGCCCTAAGGTGAGGTATTGTGCGAAATGCCTAAATGTACTAAGTATCTTAAAGAAGTCAGTGGGAGCAGAGAAAGCTTGAGGGGATGGTGAAGAAGTGTTTCGAGAAGATTGCGCAATGGTTTCACAAAAAGTCGCATTAGCGAGAGTGAGGTGACTGGCGGACACCTCAATCTCTGTGAGATTGAAGGCCATTTGTTCGAAAATGTTTTATGCGACTCGGGGCCTCCATCAATGTGATGCCATTAAATGTATGCAAGAAGCTCGGGTTAGATAAAAGGATGCGAGAACGCCCCATTTCTCTTGGATGGTAGACAAATCTAAGTAAATCGCTCGCAGCCGGTTGTGTAGCTAATGTTCTCCTTCAAATTGAACATTTAGTCTTCCCTACCGACCGGGTTATTCTAGACTATCCACACGATAAGGAGATGCCTCTAATTCTAGGCCGAACCTTTTTAGACACTTCTAACGCTCTCATCGACTTACGCAAAGGGAATGATTACTCTTAGAGTCGGTGACACATCTGTCACCTTCACACGAGGACACATCCTGAAAGAGCCGTAATTGATGAAATATCGTTTGTCGAAGCCATATATGAGGACGGAGGAGATGCCTATTATGAAGATGCAATGGAGCTTACAGAGATAGGTGTTTTTGAAGTCATGGACATTGAGGATCCGGTGATTGCGGACCATCTTCTAATTCATTTCTAGCCGTAGGCATTGGCGAAGTCATCTTCACTCGCTCATCTGAGCTGTTATTGAGTTGGAAGAATGGAGATACCCGACAACAAACGATGATTTCAAGAATCGAGTCAGGAAGACTTCATCCCTGGTGAAGAAGAAGCTCGATGGGTAGTTGGGACGAGGTAGAGTTTTGGAGAGAAGCTACTCATTGGGAAGTAGATGATGGGAAGAAGAGAAATTTGGCGAAGAGCTTAAAGATGAAGAGTTAAGAAAAATGATCGATCACAAGAAAAAAGGAAGCAAGTGTTGACCGGAGGATTCCGATGGATGATTTGATCCAGCACCTCTACGGGGTTGAGCCTCGGGAAGATGAGTTATTCTTTAGTCAACCACTCCAAGCTCATAAAGAAAAAGGTGGCCCATTAAAGTCTAGCATTGAGCAACCACCTGCGATTTAGAGCTCAAACCGCTCGAAACACCTTAAGTATATCTTTCTTAAGGATGGAGATAAATTGCCTTTGATCATTTCTTGAAACTCGACCAAGATCAAGAAGCACGGTGATAGAAGTGCTTAAGAAAAACATCCTCGCGTTCGGTTGGCAAGTGGGTGATATCCGAGGATCGGCCTGGACATATGCATGCATAAAATCCGAACGGAGGAGGAGCTAAAAGGTTAGACAACCTCAGAGAAGACCGAATCCGCATATGCAGGAGGTTGTCAAGAAAGAAGTGATAAAGTGGCTCGACATGGGAATCATCTATGCAATCGCCGATAGCGAGTGGGTCACCTACTCAAGTTGTGCCAAAGAAGGCGGAATCACGGTCGAAAAAGAATGAAAAAGGGAGGAAGTTGCCTTACGTCTTGTGACGAGCTCTGAGTCTGTATTGACTATCGTGAGACTTAATGAGGTGATCGCCAAAGATCACTTCCCCTTACCCTTCATTGACCAACTAATTGAAAGGCGAGTGGTCACAAGTATTATTGTTTTCGATGGATACTCTGGTTACTTCCAGATAGCCATCGACCCCAATGACCAAGAGAAGACCACGTTTACGTGTCCATCTGGTACTTTTGCTTTTCGCAGAATGCCATTCGGCCTATGCAATGCACCCGCGACTTTTCAACGGTGTATGTTGGCCATTTTTGATGGACTTGTTGAGAAATGCATGGAGGTCTTCATGGATGACTTCTCAGTCTACGGCGATAGTTTTGATGAAATTTTAGAAAACCTAGATATGGTACTCCAACGTTGCGTTGAGAAGAATCTGGTGCTTAACTGGGAAAAATGCCATTTTCTAGTAGGCGAAGGAATAGTTTTGGGACACAAGGTGTCCAATCTTTGGTATTCAAGTTGATAAGGCTAAGGTTGAAGCCATTGAAAAGATAGCGTACCCAAAAGCATTGAAAGAGGTACGAGGTTTTCTAGGACACGTTGGCTTCTACCGGCGTTTCATTAGAGACTTTCTCACGATTGCCAAGCCTTTATCAAATCTTTTGAAAGATGATGTAGATTTCTTGTTCGATGCAAAGTGCAAGGAAGCTTTCAATTGTTTGAAAGATAAGCTTATCGATGCCCCTATTTTAGTTGCACTGATCGACCAAGCCTTTCGAATTGATGTGTGATGCCTCTAATTATGCCGTAGGCGCAGTTTTAGGTCAAAGAGTTGATAAAAGGTTCAGGCCCATTTATTATGCGAGCCGCACCTTGAACCCGGCTCAATGCAATTACACCACAACTGAGAAGGAATTCTTAGCTGTTGTTTTTGCCATTGACAAGTTTAGAAGTTATCTTCTAGGGTCTCAAGTGATTGTATGGACAGATCATGCAGCTTTACGCTACCTTATGGATAAAGCAGATGCCAAACCAAGGTTACTTAGATGGATTTTAATTCTACAAGAGTTTGACCTTGTGATTAAAGATAAGAAAGGTAGTGAGAATATTGTGGCTGATCATTTATCTCGCCTAGTAAATGCGAATGCAGAGAATCACAATGATATAGGCATTGATTTCCCGACTGAGCAATTGATGAAGCTTGAAACGGTTAGGCCGTGGTATGCTGACTACGTCAACTATTTAGCGAGTGGTCATTTAGAGGATATGACGTATCAGGAGAAGAAAAAGTTCTTTTCTGATCTTAAATATCTCGTATGGGAAGATCCTTATTTGTTCAGAGTCTGTAAAGACGGGTTGCTTCGACGGTGTGTTCCTGAGCATGATCAGTGGGATATCTTAGAACAATGCCATAGCGGTCCTACCGGAGGTCACTATGGAACACCGAAGACGGTTGCAAAGATTCTTCAAGCTGGATTCTACTGGCCGACTCTGTTTAAAGATGCAGAAGCCTTTTGTAAAGGTTGTGATAGGTGCCAGAGAACTGGACGGCAGAGTAGTAGGATGGAAATGCCACTTAAGCCCATTCTTGAATGCGAAGTTTTCGATGTATGGGGCATAGATTTTATGGGACCCTTTCCATCCTCATGTGGTAATAAGTATATCCTCGTCTGTGTGGATTATGTTTCAAAGTGGGTCGAGGCCATAGCTACTCAAACTAATGATCACAAGGTTGTAAAGAAATTCTTGCAAAAGAATATCTTTACTAGATTCGGCTGTCCGAGAGCACTCATTAGTGACGAAGGTACTCATTTTTGCAATGCGCCGCTTGACAAGATCCTTGAGAAGTATGGTGTCAAACATAAGATTGGTACACCATATCATCCTCAAACTAGTGGCCAAGTCGAGGTAAGCAACCAGAGCTTGAAAAGAATTTTAGAGAAGACCGTGAACAATAATCGATCTAATTGGAGTCTTAAAAATTTGGATGACGCGTTGTGGGCTTATCGATCGCATTCAAGACCCGATGGGCACGTCACCCTTCCAAATGGTCTATGGCAAAGCTTGTCATTTACTGTCGAACTTGAACACGAGTTTTTCGGGCAATTAAATTCTTAAATTTTGATAGCCAACTCGTGGGGAGAAAGCGATTATTCTGATTGAACGAGCTCGATTTAATTCGGACTCCGTGCATACGAGAATGCTAAGCTTAGCAAGGAAAGAACGAAGATGCTCCATGACGCTAAGATCAAGGACCGAGAATTCAAAGTTGGTGAAATGGCTTTACTCTATAATACCGAGACTTCATTTGTTTCTGGTAAGCTAAAGTCTAGATGGTCCGGTCCCTTTGAGATTCTCGAGGTTAATCCAAGTGGAGTAATTACTTTGAACGGGTATGGTAATCAAGCTTTTAAAGTGAATGGCCATCGACTTAAGAAATGTTTTGGGCAACCAAAGGAAAAGCCTGAGATTCTTTATTTCCAAAGAAGAGAGATGAAATCTACAGATGTCCCGATTTGTGAAGAGATTCCATCTTATTTCTTTGAGTCGATGATGATGACGCGTTCTATATCCACCCGTAAGGTACCTTACGTTGAGACTTACGATCATACCACTATGACTATGCCTATCATCCGCAAGAACAAGAAGAAGAGAGTCAGTGTCGTTTGGAGAGAAAAGTTTAATGATCTTATAGCACACTTGACTTGTTGTTGTGGTGAAAATCATTTTCGCCTTGATGCTCTCGATTACGATCATCGAGGTGGCGGTAGTCAAACCAAAGTGGCCCGATCCGGGTTGATCTTTTGAACTTTGTGTCAAGCTATTGACATTAAAAGAGCGCTCCTAGGAGGCAACCTAGTTTTCTTTGTTTGTTTTCTTTTCTTAGTTTGTTTTATTGTTTTAGAAATAATACTTTAGTTGATTTTGTGTTGATGGTTATTCCTCCTACGTTCATTGTGAGTGTTTTGTGTTATGTGTCGCTCATATACCCCGTGTACCCCGAGATTATATGGTATGTCGAGTGTTGCGAGATACTTTTGAGCAGTTTTGAGTTACTCTTGTCGGTGTTGTCTATTCGAGTTGTTGCGGTATGTTCATGCTCGCCTCGACCTCTCCGCCAACTTTCATCCGACAACCACCGTTGGAACCGACTAAGTTTTCTTTTCTTTTATATTTGCACATTCTGAGGACATAATGTGATTTAAGTGTGGGGGGGTGTTTGGGTATGTTTTTATGCTATATCCTTTGAAATATGAGTAAAAAGTGAATGTTAAATTTTCCACTAAATTTAAAATTTTTTGTGAGTCTCGAGCATATAATTGGAACTAGGTGCTTGCTAGTTGTAGTTTTCTAACGATGATAGTATGTGACTTAGTGAGATAATTATAGCATGTTTTACTTTTATGGAGATAGTTTCGTTTTTCACTCACGAAAGCCTTTGATTTTGAAGCATGACTTTTGAATTATATCCTTTCATTATTTTTAATGATTTATCTTAGGAAGGTCAGTATAGTAACACCTAAGTTAGACCGTGTACTGTGAATATCATAAAGTTTGAATGTGATAGGTGAGATGTAACTTATGACTTTGAAAAGTGAATGAATAAAGTGAGTGAGCAATTATTAATAAATACGTTTGTCGGAAGCTGGTTTATGATTGGAGTGCGGTAGGGTATACCTCGTATGTCCTATACCACTATGATGACCAAAGCTCACGGCGATCGGTGAGAAGCTACCTTATGATTTGAGTAAGGTAGGGTGTTATCACGAAACATCCTATTCTACTATGAGGGGTAAGAGCTCATTCTGATATGCGTCAAATTTGAAAATTTTGAAAAATGATGAGTTAAAATAAAGTCAAGTCTTTGTTATCATGGATCTTATACCCAGTAGAACCGCATGATATCTTTGTAGGATTATCCACCGAGTGCGTGGGAAGGCTTTGAGTGGAGTGTCATTATCTCTGTACTAGGATAGTCATTGGAATTTCTGAGAGGATATTTATTTGAAAGGCTTGTTAGATTGAGAACGGCTTGTCACACTTACACCGCATCTATCTCTGTGTTGGTATCATTTGCTATAGTTGTTGTATCTTTCGTTACGTGAGTTAGAGCACTTGCATCAGTGTCTCTTCACAGATTCTCTATTCTACAGACTCAAACACCACTTTTTGTCACTTTACAGAATCTCTACTAAGTCAATTGCGTGAATCTCAACTATAATATATATAATATTCAAATAACTTCAAACCATAAAAAAAACACATATTCACACAATGTACACTTATGTTAACATATTAACAATCTTTACGATATTAACAATCTATACAATATTAATATATCAACATTTTTTAGTTTCATCACTCATTTTCACCGGAGTACCTATAAGCCATTTTTCTTTAAACATATTAAGAAACAGAATTGTATCCCTAATATTTGGGACAAAATCAAAAATGATGTGACACATAAAAAAATAATAATAATTATTATAATAATTAAAGGGAAAAAAAACCATGTACACTCATATCCTCAATATGACACGGAGCAAAAATATAGAATAAATTTATGCAATAAAAAAACAATAAATACAAAAGCAGAGCCAATGAGAATAGTGGGAAAAGAAAAAGAAAAGAAAAAGAAAAAGCAAAGCGTACAGATGCAACTATTGTGCGGTACATTTACCGTCTAAGCTCACAGATTCTTAATTGTGCAGATCCGTACACAGATTCTACTGCATTAATATGTTTGACAATTCGAAGAGTTAAATCAGTAAAAATACAGATTTAACATCATTTCTGATTCTATCATGAGTCTTTCTTAGAGATCTATGTGGATTATTTTTAAAGTTGAGCTATAGTTTTGATTGTTTTGCCGAGAGGACGCATAAAAAAGTAAGTGTGGGGAGTTGTTAAGGCCATATTTATATGATTATTAAGGGTTTATTTCATTATTATTTTCCCCACATTTGCATAATTTACATGAGAATTAAGGGTTTAAGTGTAATTATTTAATAAAGATGATTTTAAGAGGGTTGTATGCAAAATTGATGATTTTAAGTGTTGATTTAATGGAATTATTATTATTTGGATTTTATTACATTTTTGCATTGTTTATTTATCATGTAGGTGTTGATTTTCGAGTGCTATAAGTGGATAAATGAAGCTCAAGTCGAATTATTCAAGATAGAGTTGGAATTGGCTCAAAGAAATTGGATAAAGATGATGAAATCCGACCTCAAAGCGATCCACTGAAGGTCGTGCATCCCGTCCGCTGGACGGGCGTTTGATTTCTGGGCGGCCGAGAGAGAAATCACATCTGAGAGAGTTTGACGCAAAGCATGGGACGGACGCTCAGAGCAAAGTCAAATCCACCGGACGGGCGTCCACAAGACTGCAGGCGGCGTCCGTTGCCGACTTAGTCATAACCGACTTAAAACTCTATATATAGCAAGCTGACCTTCTTAACCCTAAGTGGATACCACATAATTGAGATCGCAATTTTACACCAAAAAGTCTGCGGCTACAAGCCTTTTCCATAGAGATGAACTTTCCAACCCAACAATCATCTTCAACATGATTGTTGGCTAAAAGCCTTGCAAAGTGAGTCGACGGAGGAAGCCTATCAACAACACAAACCAACTAGAGAGTTCGATGCTTATGTTTAGTGAGTTTATTTCATAGTTTTTCATTACTTTAGATCTACATTTTATATTGTTTAAGCTTTATTGAATTAAGATTTGATGAAACGATCTATGTTTAATTTATGCTTGAATAAATTTATGAAAGTATGTTTATTTAAGTTCTCTTTTATTCAAAGTAATGCATCTAATCATGTTACAAGAGATTAGGCATGTTTAGTTGAGTAAGAGTTTGAAACGATCTCGTGATTTCGTGTTGATTGCATGTTTAGTTTGTTTGAAAAGATAAACGAAACCCTAGAATTTGATTGAAGATATTTAATTGAATTCGTGAATAAATCACTACTAAAAACTATGTCTTTTAATCACACCATCTAGTTGGGATTGTTGGTTGATAGGTGGAATCTAGTCGCCTTCTTTGTGTTTTCCTTTAATTGTTTTAATCAAATCGTTTAGATTAAGTTTAGTTTAAGTTTTAGTTTTATAAACCCTAGTTTCTCTTTGTTTTTTTCGCAATTTTTCGCTTCATTATAATCGACGCCGTCCGCAACAATAACGCCCGTCCGTTAGGTTTAGTTTTGAGGCCTTTCGCTCATTAAAGTGAACGCTCGTCCGTATTTCTGTTTTCTTATTTTTCAGCTTGTTTTTATTTCCTGTTTTAGTTTTAATTCTTAGGTTTAGGTTTTAGTTAGTTTTAGCCTTAGTTTAGTAGTTTAGTTAATAATTGTGACATAATCGATAGAATAATTGTTCTTTGAATCCGATAAACATTCCACTCCCTTAGGACGATCCGTTAACATCCTATACTACGATCCTTATACTTGGGGTGTTTCGGTTTATAAATTATAAAACTAGTTTTTACTGAACAACTGTCATCATTACTTCTCGGGATACGAGGCATTTTTCCCTCCTTCCCATAACTGACGTCGTTTACACGTCTGGAGGGGGGTTAATCTTGTCATTTCATATCAAACTTTCCCACTTCTCCACTTGCGCTATTAAATCGAAGATTTCACCACTCTCAAGACTTTGCATTTCTCAAGTAAGCATTCCTTGTTCTCTCTAATTTATGAGTTCTTCTTCATTTTTACTTCTTCTATTTTTCCCAGTTAATGAGGGCGAGCACTGCATCTAGCAGTTCGATTGAGAAGGAGTTTGAGTCACAATTTGAGTCTGACGTAGAAATTGTTCAACCTAGGGCTCCAATAGACCTCCTTGCTCTTAACACATTTTCTGCTCGTAGTAATTTTGAGCAGTTCGTCATAGATCCCCAGCCTGCTAACCAATCTAGGCCCCGTTCCTCTTTCGGATTTACTTCCTTAAATCAAAGCATTAGGGCACATATGACTGCTAGGTCAGCCGTAAGGTTGTTTTGGGGTTAAATCCAAACTCACCCAAGAGGATGTCATGCAAATTTGCAACCAATATGGTATAGATATGGACCAGTACGCTCCCCTACTGCCTGGGGGTGTACACTTGTATGCTCATCAGCCCCCAGAAGGGTATTGTGTTGTATACAAAGGGCAGTTCGTCTGCGGCCTTAGGGTCCCGTTCTGCACGGCCTTCTTGGCCGTATTGAGGCACTATCAACTGGGCTCTGCACAGATCTCCCCTAATGGGGTTAGGGCGATCATCGGCTTCGCGATCTATTGTAGACTGATGGATATAGAGTTCGACGTAAACATGTTTAGGACCTTTTACCAGCACAAAAAGGTGAGGAATCACAACGGGTGGTATTACTTTCCACGCCGTACAGACATCCGAAGGGGCATCCCCATACTATCCACGAGGAATTCCTCTATTAATGAGTGGAAGAATCACTTCTTCTTTGTCCGCCATGGCGGACACCCTGAGCTGAGCGCCTGGAATTACTTTCAGCTTCCAGGCGATGTGTGCCCCACTGGGGTCAGTGAACGCTTACTGGACGATATTGCCGGATCTGGCCTTCTTCTGGATCATGAACAGTGGTCCTCTGAGCTGATCGAGGCAGCTCGCCTAGCCGACTCCGGACCCGAGCTTTACCCAAGAGGAATACAACACCTGTAGGAGTTTATCTGCACTTATATTTCTTTAACTTTGTGTACTTTTGCTATCTACATTTTTCTTTGCTTGTAATGACTGTCTTTTTTCTTCTTCATTGGACGATTTCGCTGACGTCTTTGATCAGGCATTCGAAAATGAGGTTGTGCCAGAGCACAACGAACAAGTATTGAACCCAGAGGCTCCTGGGGCTGGTGCCGAACTGGAGGCGGGTCCGGTTAACTCTGAGATCAATCCTGAAGATCCTCATACTGAGGAGGGTCTTCAACAAGATGACTTGACTGCTCCGGAGTAGCCCACTGATCAACGGGATGATAGCCTGATCATCCTTATGTCTCAGACCCTGGGGGACAGGCCCAACCACACTCCCGATCTGGGCGAAAGAGGGCCAGGTCTGGTCAGGACGCCCCTGAGGGGGCTTCTTCTTCTTCATCAACTGAATTCCTATCAGTACTACCGGACAAGGATCTAGCCTCTATTGTACATCTTTTACTTGCTTTTCTTTTATATTTTTCCTTTCGTTACCCCTGCCTCGTACTGACCCAGTTTGTTTTTTGTCAATTTGTTAAGGCTGGGAAGGAGGTCTTACACAGACTTAACGATTTCTCCTCCCAAAAGGCTTCTCTGGAAAAGCGGATTGCTGACCTCTCAGCCAGCCGCCAAAAGCACAAGGACAAATCTCTATCCAAAGATGCGCAGATCACTGCCCTGGAGAAAATCATGAATACCCTGCAGGCTGAGTTGCAGGAGCTGCGAACTACTGTCGCTGAATGGGATGAGGCCCTGGCCAAACTCCGCGCTGATCATGAGGGGCTTGAGGCCACGATGCTTGCGCGGATCGCTCAGGAAATTCATGAATATAAGAGCTCTGCTCACTTCACTGGGGCTTTGAAGGTTTTACTTGGCTCAATTTTAAGCCACGGGTACACCTTAGGTGTGAATCAGGCCAAAGAGCAGTGTCTTCAGTTGGTGATTGAGCGTCTTCAGCATGGTAGGCTCTGTAAGCCAGGTGGTAACCAACTTTATGATGCCAGACTTAAAGAGTATCAAGCTGGTGAAGATCTGGCTGTAAAGTATTGTCGCAGACCTGCTGCCCAGCAAGCTAGTACGTCTTCATCTCAGCCTTCTGGCATGCCTTCAGTTCAGCCTCAACAACAGGATCTTGCTGTTGATTCTTAGGCTTAGACATTCTAATTTTGTTGAAAAATTGTAATAATTCCAACTTTTTTATCGTCTTTTATCTTGACAATTGTATGCCTTTTGGGCATTTGTTCTGTAACGGGTTTTTTGGCTTTTCGCCCTTTATATATTGTTTTTTGCTTTTGATTTAGCCTTGCTTGTATTTCAGCATGTTAGGTACAACTTGGGGTACTTTACCCTCCTTAAAGTACAGCGTTTAAAAGCTTTGCTTTTTGAACGGTGTACTTTAGTTTAGGCTCTAATCGTCTGTCCTGCAGACTTGGAGAGATTGGATTACTTCAAACTTTCTAAGTATTAGTCTCGATCAAGTATGAGCTCTGATCGTCTGTCCTGCAGACTTTGAAACTTTGATTATTTCAAAGTTTCTAAGGATTAGTCTCGATCAAGTCTGAGCTCTGGTCGTCAATCCTGTAGACTTTGAAACTTCGATTATTTCAAAGTTTCTAAGGATTAGTCTCGATCAAGTATGAGCTCTGATCGTCTGTCCTGCAGACTTTGAAACTTTGATTATTTCAAAGTTTCTAAGGATATTTCCGCTCTGATCGTCTTTTGCGTAATGAGTGTTGGTTTTACCATTGCCGAAGTCGCGCTTGCAAATTTCGGTTCGCATGATACATCTGCGCAGACAAATAAAGTTTGTCTTGTAATCTTTTTCTGAGTCCGATCTACGGCTCAGTTCGTGGGCTCTGGCCTGCAGACTAATAAAGTTTGTCCTTTGCAAACATTTTCTGAGTCCGACTGCGGCTTAGTTCGTAGGTGCATCTTTGCGACTAGTAGAGTTTTGCAAACATTGTCTGAGTCCGACCTGTGGCTAAGTTCGTAAGGTCTGTCCTGCAGACTAGTAGAGTTTGTCTTTTGCAAACATTGTCTGAGTCCGATTTACGGTTCAGTTCGTAAAGTCTGTCCTGCAGACTAGTAGCATTTGTCTTTTGCAAACTTTTTCTGAGTCCGATCTACGGCTCAGTTCATTAGGTCTGTCCTGCAGACTAGTAGCGTTTGTCATTTGCAAACTTTAATCAATCATAGAAATAAACAATGCACATGTGCCATTTTTTTTTTTTCAATAAGTGATGTTTGGTACATCTTATTGGAACATAAGCCTTTAAAGTGTAAATAATGCATAAGTAAAGTCTGGAACCTGTCCTAGACATAAAACTTCCTTAGGTTGACTTCATTCCAGTTGCGTGGTATGGTCCTGCCACTTGCATCAGCCAGCTGATAAGCTCATTTCCTATGTACCTTGACCACTTTGTACGGCCCTTCCCAGTTCGGGTCAAGTTTTCCGTTGTCTGTTGACTTCGTTCTTTCTAAGCACAATATCTCCCTCTTTAAAGTATGAGTGTTTAACCCGAGAGTTATAATACTGAGGTATGGGCTGCTTATACTTGGCCATTCTGATGAAGGCCACATTTTGAGCTTTTTCCAGGTCATCCTTTGAATGCCTAAGCTCAATTAACTGTTGATCTTCAGAGTAGAGCGCTGCTTGGGATGATGGTAGACCGATCCGGTTGGAATTACTGCTTCACACCCGTATGCTAAGCTGAATGGAGTTGTATGCTAAGTTGAAAGGAGTTTCTCCCATGGCCGAGTTTGGAGTTGTTCTGTAGGCCCATAAATTGTTGGGCAGATGCTCGGTCCAACTCTCTCTTTCCTCCTCTAGGCGTTTCTTCAGCCTAGTTTTGATCTGTCTGTTGGTCTATTCGACCGCCCATTAGCTTGAGGATAATAACCAGAGGTGAAATGTTGATTTATCTCAGATTCGGCACACCATTCTCTCGACAATTCTATCTTCAAATTGAGTTCCATTGTATCGAAATTAGAGTCTTTGGTATTCCATATCGGCACACTATGTTCTTCCATAGAAATTTTTGTATCTGCTTTCCTGTTATGGTAGTCGGTTCGGCTTCAACCACATGGTGAAATAATCCATCGCTACTATCGTAAATCGGACATTACCGGGAGCTTCATGGAAGTGGTCCTATTAGATCTACCCCACCGATCGAAGGGCCATGGGCGACCATTGGAACCATGTCCCGAGATGGTCGATCGCGATAGATTATCGTGCACCTGGCACGATTTGCATTTTTCCACTAGTTCTTTGGCATCTTCTAACATTGTTGGCCAATAGTAGCCGAATAGCCAACACTTCCTTGCTAAGGTCCGAGCTCACAGGTGGTTTCCAAAAATTCCCAAGTGTATCTCTCTGAGAAGGTAGTTCTCTTCTTCACTTGTTGCACACCTAAGCCATGGTGCAATATACGATCTGCGATAGAGTACGTTCTCGAACAGCGAGTATCTGGTCGCTAAGAGTTTCATCTTTCAGGCCTGGACCTTGTCTTGAGGCAAGATGTTGTCTCTGAGATAGGACACAATGGGGTCCATCCAGTCTTGGCTCTGCCTGATCGGGCCGCATGTACGATTTGTTGATCATAACTTCTTTCTTTGAGGAGTTTGACTAGCACTTTCTTCTCTGATACAAAATTTGACGCAAACTTTGATAAGGCATCTGCTCGAGGTATTCGGTCAACCTGGACCTATTGAAAATTTTCTAGTAGAGTTTGAGCCACTGTTAAGTATTTCTTCATGGGCTCCTCTTTAGCCTCATATTCTCCATTGATGTGGTTGACAATGAGTTGTGAATCGTTGTACACTTGCGGACTATCCGCTCCAAGCTTACTTGCCAACTTGAGCCTTGTAATTGGGCTTCATACTCACCTCATTGTTAGTGGCTTGAAAGCCAAACCTTAAGGCGTAGGGAACTCTTCTCCTTTTGGATCGACGAGCGAGGAGACTGCCCGCGCTCCTTCTTTGCTTGTCGCCCCATCAACATATAGCTTCCACTTGCTTTCATCCGGTTTGGTGATCGTCCCTTAAACGAACAGTGATCCTTCGACTAGAAAGTCCGGCCGAGGCCTGTGCTTTGATGGCGATTCGAGGATGGAAATCAATATCATATTCTTCTAATTTGATGACCCATTTCGCCAATCTTCTCGAGGTTTCGGTCGCCCTAAAATTTTCCGTACCGGTGATCGGTAATCACCGTGATCGGATGTGCCTGGAAGTAAGGTCTTAACTTCTTGAGGCATGCACTAATACAAATTCCATTTCTCGGCATTTGAATATCTAACCTCTGGTCCATGAAGTGCTTTGCTTGCAAAGAAAACCGGTATCTGTTGTCCGTCTTGCTCTTTAACCAGTACCGCGTTCAGCGCTTCTTCACATACTGCCAAATAGACGTACAAAGGTTTTCCTACCTGAGGAGCAGTTAAAGTGGGCGGTTCGGCCAAGTATGATTTCAGTTCTTCAAAGGCCTTTTGACTTTCCTCGTCCCACTGAAAAGGACTTGCTCTTCTCAAAAAATTGAAAAATGGTAATGCACGCTGTGCTGATCTGGATAGAAACTGTTCAGGGCTGCTATTCATCCCGTTAACCGCTGTACTTCTTTGATTTTTTTCGGCGGTGACATAGTCTTCAGCGCATCAATCTTATCCGGATTTGCTCTAATTCCATCTTTGGATATCATGTATCCTAGGAATTTTCCTGATCTGACCCCAAATGTGCATTTCTTGGGGTTAAGTTTCATCTGAGTTTTCCTCAGTACCTCAAACACTTCTTTGACATCATTAAAGTATTGATCAAGAGACCTGCTCTTGATCAGGAGTTCGTCCACATACACCTCCATACATCTCCCAATCTGTTCTGCAAAAATTGCATTTACAGCCCTTTGATAGGTTGCTCTGGCATTCTTCAGGCCGAAGGGCATAGTGACGTAGCAGTACGTCCCAAATTCTGTTATAAAGGCGGTATTTTCTGCATCTTCAGGATCCATTACGATATGATGATATCCTTTGTATGCATCCAGGAATGCAATCACTTCAAATTCCACCGTTGAGTCCACTAGACGATCAATCATAGGTAGGGCATAACAATCCTTTGGACATACTTTGTTGAGATCTGTGAAGTCCACGCACATCCTCCAGCTCCCATCTGGTTTTTTAACCAGCATAGGGTTTTCTAACCACTCAGGATATATTTCTTTGATTATGTTGGCCTGCAACAACTTTGTCACCTCCTGCTTAATTGCTGAGATGCACTCAGAGGCAAAGTGCCTTTTCTTTTGACGAACAACCCTCATGTTCGGGTCTACGTTCAACCTGTTGAAATAGTGTCATAAACCCAATCGGGTTGGACCGGATCCGATCGGGTCGGATCATTTCTACTATTTCTTTGTGTTTATACATATATTAAATGGCTTTTATGTTGTCATATATTTATTCTTTTTAAAGAACCAATTGTGAATTGTTATATGATAACGTCCTTAGTATTAAACTGTGATAGAGAAACCATGATAGACGATTATGGTTGATGAGATTTCTTATCACTTTAATAAGTTTGATACTTAAATGTCTCTAGGCTGATATACTATTAAACAGGGCATTGATAGTATAAACAGGCTATCACATATTAGATGTCTTCTGTCTTTAAGGGCAGGGATAGATCTCGTCTATCGAAGTGTAGAGACACTTGGACTGTGCGTGGACGTGTATTAGAGAATGCGTACGTTAGACTGGCCCACTTACATTAAGTGTCGCACTATGTGGCAGTTGTGTAATTATCATTTAGACCGGAGTCTTCATGGCATCACGGTGTGGATTATCATGCTTTGACACTATTGAGGTTTTGATAACGGAAAAATTCACCGTTATTTTTATAACTTTTCAACCCGTTTCTGATATCATTTCGAGTATTTTTATATCAATTCGAGTCATTAATTCCTATGTTTCATCTAAATATGTTAGTAGTAGTTATTTTATAAAATATCGTGTTTTTATATGTTTTTACTAGTTTTTGTACGGTTTAGTAACCGGAGTGTCGTGTCGGATTTACGTTTGGTATTTTGGTGGTTTATTGCAGAATCATAAGTGGACCAAGATTCTACGTAACGACATGTTTTGAGCCCTAAAAGAGGTGTTTAGAGGGTTAGAAGAAGGTGCCACAAGCTTACGAGTTCAAAAGGGTCGTTTTTCCTAAGTACTTGAATCGTTACATATTTTCGATGGAGATTTGACCCAGCTTAGAGGCATTTTCAGGGGATGACTTCTTAATGAAAGTTGTAGATCTTTGATAAAGCTTTCCAATGCACTTTGAATCACGTCAATTGGAGTTCTACAACTCAAGTTATGACCAAGTGGCTAATCGATTCGTAATAGTAAAAATCCCGAAAACGACACGACATACGAATGGCTCATCAAAACGGCGTTTTCTGAAAAAGAATCCTTCATGAAAGTTGTATATCTTCAAGAAAGCTTTCCAATGGATTTTGAATCAAGTCAATCGGACTTCTACAACTCAAATGGTGGTCAAGTGGCTAATTGATTTGTATTAAGGAAAATGTCGCAAACGACACGTAATGGGAATGGCCCATCAAAACGACGTTTTCTGAAGAAGTGTCCTTCATGAAAGTTGAAGAATTTTTCGAGAGCTTAGTTTTGACGTTTGAATCATAATTATTGGAGGCCTACAACTCGAGATATGAATTTTAGAAGTTTAATATATAATTATATATAAATTCTCCTCTGCATGTGATCAGTTAGGATGTAATGATTAGTAATGATGATGAGTTCGGATCGATCCGGATGCCGGATCGATCCGGCCCCCTTATCTTTGCCTATATATACTGAGAGCATTTGCAGCAAGCTGTACACCCTTTTAAATATATATATCTTTTGTGTATATATATATATATCTATCTCTCTCGCTTTTTTTTTCTTTTAGTTTTAATGAATTCGGCATTTATGCGGAAATAATTTACTTGATAGTAGTATCGTTGTAATGCTTGGGAAATTATCGGTAGCTCGGTGTTCTTTGTAGTCGTTGTAATGTCCGGAAAACTACAACTGGAATCAACTTGATTGTAATCGGGTAATTTTATAAAATTATTACTTTCTTGTTTTTTTTTTTTTTTTAGCATATTGATATATATATATACATATATGTACTATATATATATATATATATATATATATATATATATATATATATATATATATATATATATATATATATAATCTATATATATTTCCTTTGTTTTGTATTTTGTTTCTTTTATGTTATTTATGTTATATTAGCTATTTATATATATAGAAATATAGTATAATATATATATATATTTTCTTTTACGCATTTACTTACGTATTTACTTTTACGCACTTATATATATATGTATAGTATATTTACTTTTATATTTATATATATTATTAACTATATAACTATACATCTATATATATATAAATATATATATGTACTTATAAAAAAATGAATTCGCTTTTACTTTTTAAATCGTTAATATAATTTCCATTAATCATTCCGTTATTATCGCCAAAATGAATAGCTAAACGTGACGTATAGTCGAATTATGTAAAACGAGTAAAACGCCCCAAGGGATTAAACGGGGTTGTGTAATAGCGTAAAATAATGTTTTAATGAATAATCCACGTCCTAAAACTTAATCTGAACGTCTTTGAATTAAACTGATCATTTAGTTCACTGTCACACATATCGAACCTATAGATGCATTTTGCGGTGAGATGTGGGAAAAGGGGTTTTGGGATCGTTGCGTAGATTCGGCCTAGTTGTTAGAACCGTTTCCAATCTGAGGTTTGTCATCGTTGTTCGAGCGACTCTAAGAGCGTAATCATGTTAGGTTAATCGGTTTTCTAAAGGGAAAATTAATTAACTTCACATAGGGTGTTGAGTGAGAGTTGTTCAGATCTTAACACCAGAATTAGGAGTTGGCACCCGTGGATGTCGTTAAAAATTACTGTGGAAAGGAAGGTTGGTTAATACACGCCCTTGTCAAGTCTTCCCTTAAGAGGTAAAATAACTCGTTGAATCATAATTCGGCTATACATTTTAATAACTAGAACTACAACCGTTAGCTAATTTTTACTTTGCACTAGTGTAATATCTCTCCACCGCAATCTTGACCTAAACCAAGTTCTACGTCGACTTTGGTACTTAAACGTTGTTCCTCGTGGATTCGACCTTGCTATCACTATACTATCGTTGATTCGATATCGCCGGTTAAAGTTAGCGAGTTAGTTATTTTGCTATCAGGTTTCCCCTAGCCACGGGGCGATCATGCGGTAGTGATTGGGTGTGATACTGAAGAATGCGGAGTATACATGTTTGGTCGTCTGGGAATCGCATACCCTATTAGTAGGGGTGAATATTCGAAAGGGCCTTCTTATAAGGAATGTCTTACTCTCGTGAATCTTTGCAAAGTGGGAGTAAATGAGTTACTTCGAGAGAGCTTGTTATCCAGATTATAAGATACGGTCGTTAATGTTTGACACTCGACGTACGACCGTATGGATATTATTACAGCGATAGGATTGTAAGTTACACGGTAACTGTTTCACAAGAAAGGTAGTAGTCATTGCATTTGACTCTTCCGATGATTGGGGATCACGGTGTGTTGCTAGACGCTATCCCGTGATCGTTAGGCATGAAGGGCATTTTCGTAATGTGCACTTTGTGTCTACGGCCAACATATTCGGAAGCCTATCGGGTCACACACATAAGAACATCTAGTCGGATTAAAATGCGGTTATAGTTGATGACCAAATAAGGAAAGTTTTATCTCGTACTATAAAGGTTATAGTGATAAATTAATATTGTTGTATTTATTTATTATGAATAAATATAATACAAGATATTAATTATGTTGATTAATTAAATATACATATATTAGATATGTGTATGTCGAATTTATGTGTGTATATGATATACATGTATTTTGCAAATTAATTAATCATAGTATTATATTATTAATTAAAGAATATTCCGGAAGTCAATAAAAGGCTATATGGGGCGCAGGATTAAGTGTATTAAGATACACTTGGATTGTGCAATTTAATTAATAAGATTACCATATATTAATATTAGATATTAATGACTATAGATTTGCACACATGTGTAAATTGAATTATGGTAATAAGATAAATATAGTCAATATAAGATATTGACAATCTATTGGAAATATTTAATATAAGATATTGAATAATAATGAGATAAATCAATCAATTATATTTTTCTTATTTTATTGGAAAAATGTTTTCTTCCTCTCCACTCCTACATGGCGCCACTTTTACCTATAAATAGGAAGTGAGTGTCAAGCTCTTTTTGTACATCATAATTCCAAGAGCTAATAGTTCTTGAGAAAAATAGAGAGCTTCCTAGGAGAGTTTTATGAGGGAGGAAAAGTCGGTCTAGCAGCCGAGTTTTTCTAGTAGCAATCCAATGGTGGATTCCAGCGGGTTGTTCGTGTGGACTAGCGGTAGAGGCCGAACACTTGGGCGGCTCTTTGCAGAGCTACCCTCCTTAGACGGTCAAAGCGTCGATCTTTTAGATCAAGCATGGTAATCACCTTCTTTAGCTTATTAGTTTATTGTCTAAACGAAGTCGATCTTGGGTCGATAGGAAACAAATTTTTGAATTCCGCTGCGTACCCGCGTAGATTTCCTAACACAATCTGTGAACTGCCAGCTCTGGAGATAATCCTGGCATATCCTCTGCTTTCCATGCGAACACAACTCTGAATTCCTTTAAGATGTTTATCAGAGATTCCTTGTGTGAGGCTAGAATCCATGCCGCCACACTAACTGTTGAGTCCTCATGTTCGTCCCATTGACGAGCAGCCTCTGTCTGATCCTCAGATGACCAGTTCTATTCATCCTCCAGAAGTAGTTCTTCAATGCTTACTTGCTGAACCATCATTTTCCCGTTAACGGTTGTTGTGTAGCAAATTCTTTGGTTGTTTCAACATCCCTTTGATTTCTATCGAACCTCTCTCTGTTGGGATTTTCATACTAACATGGTGGTGAAATTACTGACTCGGAGATCGATAAGGCTTTGGTCTTCCCATAATCACATTATAAGTTGATGGCGCCTACCACCACATAATCCACCATTAGGGTCCTGCCCCTGGTTCCCTCTCCAAAAGTTGTAAGGAGTTTGATTACACCCAATGGTTGAACTGGGGGTCCGGAAAAGCCGAACATAGGAGCTGAAACGGGGGTTAGATCAGTATCCTTCTACTTCATCGCTTTAAACATATTCTAGTAGAGGACTTTCACGGCACTACCCGTGTCTACGCATATTCGCTGTGTTCGATTCTTACTGATCACCACTTCTATTACTAGCCCTTCATTATTAATTACCAGTGGTATTGAATCCCTTGGACCATAAATCACTTCACCCGACATTCTTTGCCTATTATTCGAAGGAGTAGGGGCAGTAGACCTGCTACTGTCCGTGTCTTCAGTTCTGCTTGCGCTGTTCGGCCCCACTGAGATCGTATTGATCATATTCACAAGTCGGTTATCCATCTGACCATCAGGGTCTGGCGAGTGGTCTCTTCTTCTCCGAAAGTCATTTCGGTTATCTTCATCTCGGTGATTATTTCGGCGTTTGAATTCACGCCGACCCCGCGGTTCGGCCTGCTGAGACGACCTCATCAAGATTTCCTTCCATCACTGCTACGTCGATGTCTCTGATCAGATCTCGACACTGCTCTGAATCACGACCCACATCCTGGTGATACTTGCAAAATTTGTTAGGGCCTCTCTTTTCTCTAGGTCCCCTTATGGGTGGTGGGACCTTGGCTATGCCTTTCCTTTCCATAATCGTGAGGACCTGCTCACGAGATCTGTTCAAAGGGATGAAGTCTCTATCCTGCAGAGCTCCTTTCTTGCCCATCCGATCAGAGACTGGTGTCGTTACTCTATCCCAAACCGACTTCCTCTTCTTGACCTGTTTATCCTCGGATCTGCTTTTCTTTCCTTCACCTTTTTCCATCTCTCTCTTGAGTCTATTTGCTTCTGATAAGTCCACCATATATGGTTATTCTTGGATCGTTTTGGCCTGTTTTGATGCATATTTTGTGATTTTCATATGATAAATTGCCTTTTTGGACTAGATTACTGCTGTGGCTTTGATATTTTGCATATATGGTGAATCCGAGCAGAAAAGGCATTGAAAAAGAGGAAAATATGGCAAGTTTCATGAAGGCAAGAAGAATCACACCCGGGTGTGAAAGAATGAACAGGGTGTGAAAAAATGCGGAAACTATTTAGATTTTCTGCAGGCCAACGAAATGTTCTGATTGGTGGAGAGCTTTCCAAGTATTTATTTTCAAAAAAAACAACGTGAATTGCTGAAAGAGGAGGCTACACGCATATAGTCCAAAATTGAAGGGGATTTGATTTTTTAAAGATTATCTTAATATAATTTAATTATGGAAACTTATTAAATTATGTAATTATCCCTTTTATACTCCCCTAAGTCATACAATTCAGAATTCACGCCTCACATCAAAAAAAAAAATAGTCGACTTTTGCCTTCTCTTCCTTCATCATCTCCCATCCCCAAGAACAAGAATTTTAGGATTTAAGATTTCAAGAACGAAGCTTTTTCGAGGTTGGATTATTTATGCAATACTTTTTGATTCTTCTCTCTCTCTTTTCTCCTTTTTATATTTATTTGTTTTTCTTGTCAAAGTATGAACTTTATGATTGAATCTTGGAATATTTATATGGAACGTGAGTAGATATCAATTTCTAGGATTATGAGAAACCCGGATATGAATATATGATGAAAAACCCCAATATTTCCCTTGTTTTACGAATTTGATGCTTATAAATTGATTCTTGTGTGCTATTCTTGTATTGTTGTCGAAATTAATAGCCTGAGAGGGTGAATAATCGCAATTCTATGTAGAGAAATTTTTCTATTAATTAGTGACCGAAAAAGCACTACTTAATTGATATTTTAGGAAACAAGAATTGAATCTAGGGTTTTATTGGAATGAAAATTTGGTAAAAACCTTGATGGCATGAAATTATGGTTCTTTAAGGGATCTAAATTTGTTCTTTATCGTGGGAAACCGGGTGTAGTATGAATTTAGGTACGATCACGAGAATAATACGATAGAATATTTTTGTGATAACATTTGATAATTGCCTTTATAAGTGTTAATTTCGTATCCTGGGGAAAATGTTGTTGGTAAGTCATATAGTAATTACGTGGTGACTCCGAAATCCTAGAAATGCTTTCGAATTGAATTATTACCTAAATCTTGAAGTTCTTGGCTCGTAGTTCTACTTTCTTTATTTTCTTTAATTTTTGGATTTTTAGATAAAAACCTCCAAGAATTTGATTTGTCTAGCTAATATAAATCAAGAAATATTCAGTGATTGTCCCAAGTCCCTGTGGGATCGACATCCTAAGTACTACTCGATAAGCCGTGCGCTTGTGGTAGCATTTAGTGATTATATTGAAAATCACACAACAGATTATTCTCCCTGACAATGTTTATAGGCCACGTCCAGACATTCCTCCATTGTCTGAGGGAGTTTGCTATTGAGCTTGGCGTGCAGCCGTCCCTCTCGCAGACCTGCCACGAAAGAGACGACCAGCAGTCGATCATCTGCGTCCCGCACCTGTGCGGACTCTTCATTAAAGCGCTTTATAAAGCGCAGAACGGATTCATCAGGTTTTTGCTTCAAAGTTAACAGGTGAGTCTGATTCCTTTGGAACGGACGAGCTGAGATGAAGGCATAGACGAACTTCCGAGTTAAGGCCCTAAAGTTAGAGATCGACCTAGGGGGAATCTTGTTGAACCACTCTCTGGCTCTCCCTATTAACAGTGTAGGGAAGGCTTTGCACTTCATCTCGTCTGAGGCGTTGTACAAGTTCATGTGTGAGATGTATTGATGCATGTGATCATAAGGATCCTTGGACCTATCATATGGTTCAATCTTAGGGATCTTGAACCCCGCTGGTCGGGAGAAGTTGTCGATATACTCGGTGAAGGGCGACGCACAGAGCAGCTCGTCTGATCGTCTTCTGAGCAGAGCGTCCAGTTCAGCCTTAGTCGTGTCGTTAGGGTTTTGGGTATTTTTTGGTTTCGTATGCCTACTGGACTCCACAAATTCATGCTTTTTATGAGTTTATGGGTGCAAATCAGTTTCTAATACTTCTGTAGGGTTCTTTCCCTTGAAGGCTTCATCCGGTATGGCCTTAAGGGTGAAATTATCTATGTTCTTCAGGGTCTCAACCAACACCTGGTTGGCTGGATCATGCAAGGCCGGATTAGGCCATTTGCCCTTTTCTGAGCAGCCGTAGCTAGTGTTTCTCCTTGGGTGGTTGCAGTTGTTCCACCCTGTTGAGTTGGATCCGTTGGATCTGCAGTTTTCTTGCCCTGGATCTTTGGTGGCATGGTTGCTTATTAGAATTCTTGAATTGGTTTGATAGTTTATCAGAAAGAAGCCTTTCCTTCTAGCGCCAATTGACGATGCTGGGATTCGTCTATGAATAATCCGGGCTGAATATCTTGGTGATAAAGATCTAAATCCTTTAGAACTCTAATCCGTATGCAAAAAGGGACGTGTTTTGGGCGTATTTAGACTGAGCTCTCGAGTGATTTCTCTTGAGTTGCCTACTTATCCAATAATTGAATTGGAATCAAGTCTTTCGTAGCTCCTTAGGGTTGTTTATATAGGAGATGTCTCACCCATTTCCTTGTCCTGCAAGGAATTGTATTATAATTATTATTATTATTATTTCCCTAAGGATATACACGCCTAAATCCCTATGATTTAGGGATAATAATGGACATATTTAATGTCAATATCACAGTCTTTATGACTAGGGATTCTCTCATCACGCATTAACTCAGTTATCCCATACGTGGAATAACAGCTGGGTTGTTCTGAGCGTCCTGCACTCAGACCCCTAGGCCACTATGGCCGAACTGGGCAGCTCCTATTCGCCATGCCTTGGGCGACCTGCGGTGGCTGGAGGAGGAGCTTATGCCGATCTCCCACCTGGGGTAAGGGACCTGCCCTTAGCTATGTTTCTAGGGCTCCTGGCCCTTAATGCCCTATGTTTAAGGACTAGTCATTTATTACACGTCCTAAGAGGACGACACGTGGCGTAGTTCGGGTCGGCTATCATCACCCTCCGTTTTTTTATCTGTCATATGTGGAGACCATGTTCATCCAAAAAATGACTAACCTTAAGCTAAAAAGTGATATGGTTCATCCAAAAAATTAAATCAAATGGGACAGTTATAAAAAAATGAAGGGAGTATTAACATTGCGTTTGGATCTGTTTGAGAAACGCAAAACTCCGAAATCGAAGGAGGAGGGAGAAAAAAAATTAAGAATCACGCCTCAATGTCAAAATTCGTTGGCTAATCTCTAATTAACCGTGAATCTCTCCTCAATCTAGCAAAATCTCCAAAACCATAAATGTATAAAAATTTGCAGTTCGCATTACTCAAACCGTTGAAGCATCTTTAGAGCAGTAAATTTCGGATGAACATCAATCATTTTCGCGAAAAAGAACTAGAAACTTTATCATTAACATAGTAAATGATATATTTCTTTGTTGCTAATGTTTCTTTATTGAGCGTAATAGCTCACCCCTTATTTTACCACAATATATATGATCCGCTTTAATAGCATCATAAGGGCAAGGATGAAAGTAGCTCTTGAACTACTGCTTTTATCTCAGTAAATTATTCTTGGAGCTTGGGTATCTTTAATGATATCTCTTCTTCGATGAGTTCATGGTGGTTTTCATCATTCATGATGGTGAAAATATTGATATCTAAAACTACTAGTATTATGAAGTATGATAAAGCTCTTTGTAATCGGGAAGTACATCGATGGAAGTTGCAGTAATTATTTTCATGTGTGAAACTCATGATGTAGTAAGAATGTCGTAGCAATGTAGCACACAGATTTTTAAAATATGTATTAATTAAGTACTTTAATTGTAGAAAGCAGAGTCTTTTCACATTTTAGCTTATATATCAAAAGTGTAGCGCACCGTATGAGGCTTCATGATTCGGGAAAAAATTATCAATATTCTGGGGTCATGACCAAATGGTCCGCATCCGGAAATTAACTCAGATTTACGGGTATGATCGTTACAATTCATGGCGGTTGACGATACAGGATTTCACCACGCCACGTGTCACGATAGAAATAGGGCGAGAAGCTTAACTCTAAGGACCAAGAGTCCCTTTGTAGGCCCAAGGGCCGGTCTACACCTCCAAATGAGGGGGCTGCTCGGATCGTTCCACAGCCCACCACAGGTCGGTCAGGACGAGATAGAGGTAGACCTGCCCAACTCGGTTATACGGATCTCGGCTGTTCACCGTAGGTCGGCTAGAGCGTATAGTAATAATAACACGCTTATCAAATGATTATGGGAAGAATCCCGAGCCATTAAGGCTTTGATCTTTTCACTTAAATTCTGAGATTACCTCCTAAAGTTAAGGGATAATTACGGTTTAATTGTACTTGTGAGACACGAAAGAAAGGTCCATGATGGACACGGCCCATGAAGGCTTAGGGCACAAGGGTTCCCTATAAAAACATTCATAAGAACTACTGCAGACTTGATTCCTATCAAGACATTAGATACATAAACAACTTGGGAAAAAATATCTCAGGCTCAGTCTAAAATTCCCCCAAAACACCATCCCCTTGTTCATATTCTTCTTGCTTTATACACTTGATTCAATCACCACTAGATTAAACAGTCCCGGTTTATACCCGACAAAATTTTGCTTCGTCAGCGGTAAGCATGGAGATTGAACCCTCAGGTGGATAGAGATAGAAGAGTGATAGAGTTACTCCCTCAAGTTTACATCATTACACTACCATCATCTTACAACATATTTTTCACTTGTAAAAAAATTTTGAAAAAAATTGAAGCAATCACAACCACAAAATTATATTAAACATAAAAATTGTGTAGTCATGAGGCAGTAATTCTCTCATTACCCGTTTTGATTGAAGAAAAACTATGGGATAGGATACAAGTTGCTTTTGTGGTACCATAATGAGTGAGTTTAGATGCATGCATTAATAATGAATATGACCCCCTTCAAAAGAAAAATAATAATAATAATGAATATGACTTGATAAGAAAATGGATGATATAATAGGATAAACCCCATCATTTGTCTATCTCGACATAAGCAAATGGCTTTGTGCTTTGTTTGATTAGTTGACAAAAAAAAATAATTAAATGGTGAATTTTAAGTGAACAATCAAGGCTAGTTTGAATAAATTATGTTAAAATATATAGTGGATAATATATATTGAGTTTGGAAACTTTGGCACCACTTGTTATGGTGGACCAAGAAGAGAACTATATATGTAGAAGGTGATGCGGCAACCAGGGGTAAAGTAGTCGATGTCAGTTTGTGGCCAAAAGGATAACATTTTTATTAATAAAGTCGAAATAGTTTTACCATGGATTAGAAAATGTCTTCCAATCAAGATTTATGGCTACACAGAGTCATGAAAGGTTACAAACCTATGACTACAAAAGGTTACATTATAAATGGAGTTATAAAAGAGACTTGAGGCAAGTTGCCCGAGAAAAAAACCCAATAAACTCAATCTATCTCAAACCCAAACTGAACCAACCCAAAAACCCAAACTATTTGAAATCCAAATTTTTTATTTTTGAGTTTCTAACGAAAAAACATTTTTTGTTGTTTTGTTTTTTTTTGACCTAACCCAACCCGATATATATATATATATATATATATATATATATATATATATATATATATATATATATATACAAGCATTCCGTCCAAAGTAAAATGATGTTATCATATCATTGATATCACTTCATTTTTAGTTTCGATCTACAATTATTTGACTTTTCTTGGAAAAAAGAATCCGCGTATGTATATTTTTATGTATTTATTATTGGTCCTTAATTATTAAACTTTATATGTTTGTTGATATGTAATGACTCGTAATTATCAAATTTTAACGTTTTCTTTCCTAAAAAATGGTTTTTATAACGATTATTGTTATGAACATACGATATTAACTCGAATTTGGATATATACATGTGTGTAGATTTTATAGCATAAAAGTGTTATTATAGATGCATGTTTTATGGATGAAACCCGAAACTCAACCCAAACCAACCCGAAACCAACCCGAACCAACCCATTGGGTTTTATAGTCATTTGATTTGGTTTGGTTAGTTTTTTCTTGAACCAACCCGACTTATACTATAAAAACCCAACCCAAGTCGACGCAACCCAACCCAAACTCAGCTCTAGTTGTAATGAATAAATAACGCAAATCACATCATCTTCCGGTCAAAGGTGAATCACTCACTTATCTTTTAAATTGACAATTTCGCCACCTATGTATCATATTTTTTATTTCGAAAATCATCCTTTTCTAGAGTTTCCGTTAATTTACACGGAAAATGCGCGTGTAAGCATGACACTCCTTCAAATCTAGTCACTTGTACAATTAGAAGGGTGAATAATTAATCACTGGAAATCCCTAAATAGATTGTTGATGTACATGAAGTACACTATGAGCCTGAGATTAAGATAAACACGATATCCAGCAGTAATAAAACAGTATTAGAAGAATACTATGATGCAACTAGATATCAGATACGAGAGATTCAAAGTCCATCAATGGATACATATTCGCGATTGGTGGTGCAGTTGTATCCTGGAAGTCTACGAGACAAGCGTGCGGCTTAGCTCGTTCCGCAATGGAATCTGAGTTTATATCATTGGATAAGGCAGGAGAAGAAGTTAAACGACTTCGGAATTTCCTTGAGGATATTCCATGTTTGGCCGAAGCCGGTTGATGCTATCATCATACATTGCAATAGTTAGTCGTCTATATAAAGGTCACATAATAGTATGTATAATGGTAAGTTTCGACACATACGTCAAAGACACAATACCATTTAAAAATTGATCACTAATGGTGTGATTTCTATCGATTATGTAAAATCAAAGGAGAATCTTGTGGATCTGTTTAAAAAGGTTTGCCAGAGATCGGACGTCAAGATTGAATAACATAGTAGGATTGAAGCCTACTAAGCATGAATCCTTGTAATGGCAACACAACCATGTTGATTGGGAGATCTTAATATCATGGTTCAAAAAGGACAACTGAATTATGAGAAACTGTTGAGCACTTACCAATTACGTTAATACAAAGTGTTGTCTGGTGAGAGTGTGAGGTTAAGCAAAATCTTTTACTGATTCCTATATCTCGGACATTCAAGTGGGGTACGACAGAATACTCTTGATAGGAGTATTTGGACAAAAATTCTTTAGGAAGCACATAAAGACCCATTAATTATATAAAGACCCTAACGACCGAAAGTGACACGTCATGTTTTCTTCCTATCTCAACATTTATAAACTTTGTGCATTCATACTAGTTTAGTGGTGTCGAAGATAATTCGGAACATCCAATAGTTCGCCGTGTCTCGGGTTTTTGAAGTGTCTTTAAACTCGAGACGAAAAATCATTGTATCTTGGGATAGAGTGGGCATTGTTGGTGATTTAAGTATAATCACAAGCCATTGAGGTTATCGGGGTTTAGTACAAGGGTGGTTATGCTCGTAAAGCTAAAATATAAGTATGGAGGTGCGGAGTGCACGCTTATATAAGTGTTTACGAGTGTACGGATGTGAAATGAAAATCCAAATTTTCTGATTGAGAGTTATCCGTACGGATAAGAATCTATCCGTACGGATGAAAGGCTGAAACTGTAAAATTTTGATACTATGATTTATCCGTCCGGATGATAACTGCATCCGTACGGATGGGCACCTGTGGTCCGAAAAACTGATTTTGGTGTCTTTTGGCCGTTTTAAGTGGGTATAACCAAATGGTACATTTTCTTTTGGTTTCTATCACTTAAAAGACGTATTCCTTTGCTCTTTTTCAGATCCAAGTGCTATATATAAGCAAGTTTACATTGTTAAACATAAGAACAACATATGTAAGCATCCTTGTTATTTATTCTATATAACTCAAAACTTCAAAGTACTCTTTAATCTTTTGTCCAAAGTTTAAAGGTTGTTCTCTCTGTTTTATCTCACTTAAATATTCGTGATACCCAGGACAAAGTATAGGGGTCAAATAATTTAATAAGGACAACGATTCTTTCGTGAAACGGAGAGGTTCCAAGTCTTTTATTTTGCAGGAATTCAAGTATTGTTGATCATCTTCACACCCTCAAATTACAACATTCTTCTTAAATTATTGTTCTGATCACAATGGTGAATGCAAAGGATTTGATGATGAATTTCGGGAAACTAGACAAGTTTGAAGGCATTGATTTCTGGAGGTGGAAAAGGAAGATGCATTTCCTTCTCACAACATTGAAAGTGGTATATGTTCTTAGCACTGAGATACCAGAAGTTGATGATGATGCACCGTTGGAGGAATTGCAAAGGCGAAACAAATGGGAAAATGATGACTACATCTGCCGTGGTCACATTGTTAACGGTATGTCTGATTCGTTGTTTGATATTTATCAAAACTTTGCATATGCAAAAGAATTATGGGATGCACTAGAAACTAAATACTTAAATGAAGATGCATCTGCTAAAAAGTTTCTAGTTGGTAATTTCATGAAATGCATTATGGTAGATACACAGTCTGTAATTGAACAATTCAATGAACTTCAACGCATTTTAGGCCGCTTTATATTAACACAAAGCGGAAATGGATGAATCCATTTGAGCTTTAGTATCATTGATAAACTACCACCATCATGGAAAGATTTTAAGCATATGTTAAAACACAAAAAGAAAGAAATCTCCTTGGTTGAACTTGGTAGCCATCCGCGCATTGAGGAATCCCTCAGGGTGCAGGAGAATGTAAAATCCAAGGGAAAGGAAATCGATGAATCGACATCCATTCATGTAATGGAGGCCGGGAGTGTTCCAAAACTAAGAAGGAAAAGGTAATGGTAAGAAAAAGAAACCATTCAATCTTTGGCAATAAAGAATCGAAAAAAGGCCAAAGGGTGCTGTTGGATTTGTGGAAAAACAGGCACTACAAGGTCGATTGCCGAGTGCGGAAGAACGGAAAGAACAAAGGTCCGTAAGCAGGGTCGAAAGACCAAGGACCACCCAAACATCAAGGTCAGAATGTTAACTTTGGTATTAATTCGGTTATGAATTATGTGCCATTTATTTCTGAAGCATTTTATGTACAGGATGATGATGTTTCGTGGTGGATCGACTCAGGAGCAACAAGACATGTATGCAAAGATCAACGCTGGTTTGAAGTCTTTGAACCGGTGAATGATGGTTCCATACTAAAGATGGGAAACGAGTCGATGGCTGTTGTAAAAGGCATTGGAAATGTTATTTTAAATTTCAGTTCTGGAAAATTTGTAAAACTATTTGATGTTTTATTTGTTCCGTGCATCCGGAAGAACCTTGTATCCGGTGCACTATTATGTAAATCGGGCTATAAACAAGTATATGAGTCCGATAGGTATATATTATCTAAACATGGTGTATTTGTAGGTTTTGGTTATTTGTGTAATAATATGTTTATGCTTAATATTGTTAATAATAAAATTAATCAAGTTATGCATATTTCTGATGTTAATGTCTCAAAGTTATGGCATGCTCAGTTAGGACACGTGCATTATAAACGTATGCATGTTATGTCTAAAAATGCTTTGATTCCCCCGTTTGATATCAATATGGATAAGTGTACTACTTGTATGCTTAATAAAATTGTAAGATAGCCATTTCGTGGTGAAAGATCGTCTACAATTTTAGAACTTATTCATAGTGATTTGTGTGATTTTAATGCATCACCGTCTTTGGGAAATAAGAAGTATGTGATTACTTTGATAGATGATAATACTCGTTTTTGTTATGTGTATTTACTTAATACTAAAGATGAGGCACTTGATAAATTCAAGATTTATAAAAGTGAAGTAGAATTGCAATTAAATTCTAGTATTAAACGTTTTCGTACCGATAGAGGTGGAGAATACTATGATCCAACCTACTTCGGGTCGTGTGGTATTACACACGAGGTTACTGCACCGTATACGCCACAACAAAATGGCATCACGGAGAGGAAAAACCGTACTCTAAAAGAGATGGTAAATTCCATGTTGTCCTACTCAGGATTGAGTAATGGATTTTGGGGTGAGGCCATGTTAACGGCCTGTTATTTACTAAACAGAATTCCTAATAAAAATAATTCTGCTACCCCGTATGAACTTTGGTTCAAAAAGAAACCAAACTTAAGTTATTTGAAAGTTTGGGGCTGCAGGGCGGTTGTTAGACTTCCTGATCCTAAAATTAAAATTTTAGGAGAAAGAGGCATCGATTGCATATTCATTGGATATGCAAGTCATTCAAAGGCATATAGGTTTTATATTATAGAACCTAGTGATTCCGTGGCTGTACATTCGGTTATAGAATCACGTTATGCTATCTTTGATGAGAATAGATTTACATCTATTCCTAGACCAAAGAGCATTGCTCCTACAATAGTTGGAGTGGAGAATGTGGAGAACAATGATTCTCAAGTCGAGTCTTCTGAACTTCGAAGAAGTAAGAGGGCTAGAATAGTGAAGACATTTCCACCGGATTTTGTAACTTATTTGGTGAAAGTTCGAGAAATGAAGTTGGATATCAATACTCATATTGTTACAATATTGAGGATGATCCAAGAACATTTTCTGAGGCAATGGGATCTCAGGATGTATCATTTTGGAAAGAAGCCATCAACGACGAGATGGATTCCATAATGGGTAACAATACGTGGATTCTTACGGATTTACCACGTGGTTGCAAACCATTAGGTTGCAAATGGATTTTCAAAAGGAAAATGAGAGTCGATTTGATGCAGATTGACCGATATAAAGCCCGGTTAGTAATACAAGGCTTTAGGCAAAAGGAAGGTATCGATTATTTCGATACTTATGCTCCCGTTGCTAGAATCTCCTCAATCAGGTTATTGATTGCCTTAGCCGCAATTCATAACTTGGTGATCCATCAAATGGATGTTAAAACAGCGTTTCTAAATGGAGATTTGGATGAGGAAATATACATGAAGCAACCGGAAGGATTTATTATGCCCGGTAACGAGCATAAGGTATGTAAACTTGTGAAATCATTGTATGGAATTAAACAAGCTCCTAAACAATGGCATCAAAAGTTTGATGAGGTTGTCTTGGCTAGTGGGTTTAAACTCAATCAGTCGGACAAATGTATTTATAGTAGATTTGATGATACCGGCAACGATGTGATAATTTGTCTATATGTCGATGACATGTTGATTTTTGGTACAAACCAAAATCACGTTGATAAGTGTAAAGAACTCTTATCTTCTAGATTCTCTATGAAAGACATGGGGGAGGCGGATGACATTCTTGGTATTAAAATTAAGAGAAATCAGGGAGGATTTTCACTAACACAGTCTCATTATATTGAGAAAGTGTTGAAGAAATTTAATTGTGAAAATTGTACTCCGGCAATTCTCCCATGGAGCCTCATGAGAAACTTGGACCTAATAAAGGTGAAACCGTGAATCAACTTGAATATTCACGAGTCATTGGTTGTTTGATGTATGCAATGACTAGTACACGACCGGATATTGCCTATGAGGTTGGGAAACTAAGTAGATATACGAGTAACCCTGGTAACTGTCATTGGAGAGCGGTTGTTCGTGTATTAAGGTATCTTAAGTCTACCAAAGACTTTGGTTTGACTTATGTTGCATATCCTTCGGTGATTGAAGGATATTCGGATGCTAGTTGGATATCTAATGTAGAAGATCATTCTTCTACTAGTGGATGGGTGTTTGTTTTAGGTGGAGGTGCCATTTCTTGGGCTTCTAAGAAACAAACATGTATATCTAGCTCGACTATGGAGTCGAAGTTTATTGCCTTAGGCAAAGCGATCAAGAAAGAGGCAGAATGGCTTAGGAATTTGATTCATGAAATTCCTTTATGGCCTAAACCAATATCACCAATATCTATTCATTGTGATAGTTCCTCTACACTGTCTAAAGCTTATAGTCATGTGTATAATGGTAAGTCACGACACATAGGCGTTAGACATAGTGTGGTACGTGAGTTGATCTCTCACGGGGTGATATTGGTTGTGTATGTGAGATCTCAAAGGAATTTAGCTGATCATTTGACGAAAGAATTAGCTAAGGACTTATTACAAAAGTCGGTTGTCGGGATGGGTCTACAACCTGTATAAGTTTCTGATAATGGGACGCCCAATTTCCCTTTGGTACAATGCCTTAGGCTAAATTCAATGTGGTAAGCCTGTTATTGGAAACTTGAGCACATGTATTAATCCCGAAGGTATGTGCAATAAACCTGTGAAGTTAGGTTGAAGTTTACCTTCTTAATGAATCTTTTGAGAGTGCTAATGCAGGTGCACGGTAAATTAAAGATTCACCTATATGAGTTTGAGGTATGGCCGCTTCAAGGAAAGTTGGGTTGACTTTCTATATGCTCAAGAATGGATATGGACACAAGGCCGGATTTCAATAAATGGTGTCAAGAATAATACTTTGAAGTAGTCTCATTTCACGTGTATTGTTATGTACATGTATTCAAAATGTGTAAAGGGGTTCAATGCTTAGTCACACCCCAATACTCGAATATTTGCGTGTAATAATACTAGGTGGAAATTCAATCTTCGTGATATTTTCATTGAAGCATGAGTTGGTTTATATTATGATTGTTGTTTTTACTAAACCAAGGATTACACTTAAATGGGGGAGGAATGTTGGTGATTTAAGTATAATCACAAGCAATTGAGGTTATCGGGGTTTAGTACAAGGGTGGTTATGCTCGTAAAGCTAAAATATAAGTATGGAGGTGCGGAGTGCACGCTTATATAAGTGTTTACGAGTGTACGGATGTGAAATGAAAATCCAAATTTTTCGATTGAGAGTTATCCGCACGGATAAGAATCTATCCGCACGGATGAAAGGTCAAATCAGTAAAATTTTGATATCGTGATTTATCCGTCCGGATGATAACTGCATCCGTACGGATGGGCACCTGTGGTCCGAAAAACTGATTTTGGTGTCTTTTGGCCGTTTTAAGTGGGTACAACCAAATGATACATTTTCTTTTGGTTTCTATCACTTAAAAGACGTATTCCTTTGCTCTTTTTCAGATCCAAGTGCTATATATAAGCAAGTTTACATTGTTAAACATAAGAACAACATATGTAAGCATCCTTGTTATTTATTCTATATAACTCAAAACTTCAAAGTGCTCTTTAATCTTTTGTCCAAAGTTTAAAGGTTGTTTCTCTGTTTTATCTCACTTAAATATTCGTGATACCAGTAACAAAGTATAGGTCGAATAATTTAAGAAGGACAACGATTCTTTCGTGAAACGGAGAGGTTCCAAGTCTTTTATTTTACAGGAATTCAAGTATTGTTGATCATCTTCATACACTCAAATTACAACAGGCACGTGATCGTAGAAATATTGTTTTAAGGATGAAGTGAATACAAACGTTTCGGTTTCCGTCTTTGTTTTTATTATGTATCAGTTTAAAATATGTTTTGTTACAGTTTTCATACGATATTTTCCTCCTAATTTGTCGATATTGTAATACGCTTTGACGAAAATGTAGGTCTGGTATTGGCGTATTATCTTGTTGTATATGTTATTGTTTTGTTTCATTCTACCATGTTATAAAGTACGTACTATCTCCGTCTTAAAATGTAAATCCATTTAGAATTTTTCACACAGATTAAGAAAGTTGGCTAAATTGGTTATATGTCATTAATTTTGAAGAAAAAATATAAAATAAATTTTGACTGTTATTAATGCAGAGTAGTGAAAGGTGAGTGGGTAGATAATAAATGAGGATAAAATGAGAAAAATATAATAAATGATTTCTTGGTTAAATGAATTTACATTATGAAACAAAACAAAAAAGCTAAATGAATTTATGTTTTGGGACGGAGGTAGTAATTATCAAGCCTTTGGTTCTGTTACATATTAACAATTACTGTAAAGAACTTCACACATAATTTATCATAATATTGAGTCCATGCTACAAAATTTCATTGTTTTGTATTGTAGAGAAAATATTTATAGAAAAAATGTTTATAAACAAATGATATGAAACTTTATTTTATTGGGTAAGAATAAAGTTACTCCCTTAACTTTACATCATTTTTACATCCAACATAAGTGGTTGTGATTTTTTCAAATTTTTTTAAAATCTTTTACAAGTGAAAAACACATGTGGTGAGATAAATAGATAATGATGTGTAAAAATGATGTAGACTTAAAACTAGCTCTATCAATCCCCTTATTTATTAGGAATAGTTTTAATGAATATAATATTGATTGGGCCCACCACCTGATTAAACAAAGCAATGCAACGAGTGATAAAGTAATGAAAGTGATTTAGACACATATTTTATCCGCATAAAAGTTTATATAAACTTAATTTAATGGTTGATATTAATTTTTATGAGAAAAGAAAATTTTATTACCCTAGAACATTTGTTAAGAAACTGAAAGCAACACAACACAAATGATAGCGAATTGCATTATCAGCTAAAGGGCATGGGTTTGTCTTCATGCACATGGGCTCTGTCATTATTTTTCTCCACTTCACTTACTTTCAGCAAAGGACTATTATTTGTAACCCACCGAGTCGAGTCCACCGGGATACCCTGTACCGATTTGTACCACATCGAATTTCAAAGAATATATTTTAAAAAAGTCGGTTTTGAAGCCAAAAACCGACTTTCCTTTGATTCATACAATGCATTAACGAAAAACTGGTGTTTTGTCCTAAAACCGATTTTTACAAGGTCGATTCTATTTGATGCATGTGCAACGATATAGACTCCATGGGGAGCAAATAAAGACAGCATTCGAAAAATACCTTTGATATATCTTACTGTATTGTTTTAGTTTTTTCATAATAAAAATATAGTCGATCAGATATATCTGTCCATCACTCTATCCGAAAATAGAAAAATTTGGTCACAGATGCTTGTCTGTGTTTCTAAGTTGGCCAAAACCCTCATACATTATGAAGGATTAGGTGGAATCTTATCTTTACTATTGTAACTATAATGATGTAAATCTTATACCAGATTTGGGGTACACTCACTGCTTAATCTTTTTATTTATTTATTTATTTATTTTTGTTTTTGAGGGGACATTCACTGCATAATTATTAAGTGACAGATAATTGACTGATGATATCTTGCGAAAAGAAAAAATAAACCAAGCTTAACTAGGTTAATTGTATGATTTATCACAACTAGAACCGGGGGGTGCACACAAAAACAGGAAACCAAATCTTTTAATGGGAAAAGCCTAAATCATGGGTTTTTTGGTTTGTTTTTTATCGTAAAAAAAAAAACAAATACTATATCCGTCCCAAAATATAAATGGAAAATTAGGGATAAGAACACAATCTGGAATATTTTTAAGCAACAGGACAACTATATATTTTTTATAGGGAGAAGGACAACTGCATAATTTTTATAGCGAGAATGACAAACAAATAATCCTTAAAATCGGTGAATCTTCCTAGTAATCCCAAAATCGGTGAATTTCGATAAATGAATTTTGATAAATGAATCCGAAAATCGGTGAATCTCGACAATGAATTTTGAAAATTAGTGAATTTCGATAAATGAATTTCGGCAGTGAATTTAAATAAAGTGAATTTGAATGAATTTAAACAAGTGAATTTCGAACACAAGTGAATTTAAATAATAAATAGTTTTCCTTTATGCAAAAGTTTCAAAAAACTGTCCTTCTACTCAATTGATGAAATATTTCTGTCCTTCTCCCTCATTCCCCCAAATATAAATCATTATAAATCTTTAGATTTATCCCGTAATATAAGTCATTATACATTACCAATGCAACATTGATTATCATTTTCTCTATCTTACCCCTAATTTATTATCAATTCACCATTTTTCATTACTTAACAACTATTGAATTAATAGTAGTGAATGGGTATTTTATAAATTTAACCTTCAAAACTTTCAAAATACACTTGGTGAACCTAGCCAAAGTACAAGAACTGCTACAAAGGCTTCAAGAGACAGTGGCTCGAAGCATTAAGAGGAAAGAAGACCGAAGGCCGGAAGCTTCCTCTCTCCCAGCAAGCAAGACGAGATCACCACTTCTCTCAGTAATGCACTTCCTTTACTTCGTAACCTTAGTCTTAGATGTCCTTTCATAGATTCAAGATCGTTCCTGCGTTTCGGATATGAAGTCTCATTCGAAGCTTTAGGCAAAGGTGCTCTTCGGGGCTCGAGAGATGGAATAGTTAGGGCCCCACAAGTTTTGAATTCTAGCCGGGGAATTCACACGAAAGGGAACGAGGAAGTCTCAACGAAAAAAGTGCTCTCTGAACCGAACGTGAAAGTAGTTTTCCATCAGACGGCTGTTCCCGTAACTCTACTCTCAACTTGGATATATATCCAAAAAAAGGTCCGCTCTCGGCCATTCCACATGCTGCCTAGTAGAGGCGTGGTTATCTAAAGTGGATTTCCACTGTATCAATCAAATCCACGGGAAAGATTAGAAATGAAAATAAGAAAAAGTAAGTGGATCTGACCCGTTGAATCGTGACTATATCTGCTATTCTTTCTTAAACAATCTGAAAACTTATATGATAACTTATATTTTGAGATAGAGGTGCTATATATATGTATATCATTCAATGTAAATAAATAATGTAACGCGCATAAGCTTGTGTCTGACAGAGCCAATTGAAGCATAAATGATTCGGTTAACTTCTTAGAACGTCGTCATCGCTTAGTCTAAAAAGACTAACCTGAATTGACAAGATATATATAGCTCACGTTTAAATGAGATGAGAATTCTACCATTTTAACTATGTAGGACATTACAATAATACCTCACACCATTATCTGCTACTCCCTCCGTTTCTAATTATATGTCGCAGTTGCCAAAATCAAAATTTTCTTTTTATATGTCGTAGTTACATTTTCAATACATATTTTAACACTCTTTCCGTTTTTCAATATTACTCATTCAACCTATCAATCTATCATATTTATTACACCATTGCACTTTCCAAGATTATTTTTTTTGAGTACTCATTTTCTTAATTTGTGTATTTTTCTCAAATACGACATATAATTAGAAACAGAGAGAGTAATAATTTAACAAAAAACTTTAACAATACGGATTATATTCGGTATACATATTCAGTTTCGGCACGTGTATTAGGTAATTCTGATGTATGAACTATCTATTAGAACGACTCATCAGATAACTAACACACATATATATATATATATATATATATATATATATATATATATACATATTCAGTTTCGGCACGTCTCTATGCCTTTTTTTTATTTTATGAGTGGCAGTGGAAGTCTTTGCTGTGGACTTCTTAGGTCAGCATCAGAAAGAAGAATAAACAATATCACTAGTCACGGCAAAAAACAAAAGATCCACGTTTTACAACTCTTTTGCTGACCTATTTATTTTATTATTATATTTCTCTTAAGCAACACAAACTTCCTAGAAATTTTAATTTAGTTTTTATTTATATACACACACACACACACACAATATATATATATATATATATATATATATATATATATATATATATATATATATATATATATATATATATGTCCTCGTGTAAATGAGCTTTAATATTTTATCTAAATATATTTATATCTACAAATTAAACTTGGCCTAGTGATATCATTGCATTTTCTGATATTAACCAAAGTTGGAATACTCATTCTCATCTCTAATAAAATAAAAATCTCATTCTCCTACCAAAAAAAATAAAAAAATAAAAAATAAAACAGATTCAAAAGCTGTTGAAACACAACTAGGAGATATTTACATTGATTACATCTTGTGTATACAGCTACTTAAAGAAAAGGCCATTTTCATCTACTTCTTGTTGTAAATTGCAAAGATACCACCACCACCACCACCACCACCCCCCTCCCTTCCCTCTTAAGGACACAGCTTTTAACACATATATAATGGAGGACTCCTCACACACATACCGGAGTTCGAATCTGAAACCCTTCAAGACAAGCCTAAAAAAGAGCCTGTATAGAAGAAGCTAAAAACCTACATTACATCTTCACTATCTTATCTTATCTTATCTCTCACCTGCAAACACGAAATCCGCCTATGGGGAACGAATGGTTAGCTAGAAATGAGTTAGCAACCCGTTATTATGATCAGGCCACATCGTCTCAAGCTGTTGAAATACGGTTATGTTGTAGTATTTGTGTTTTCAAGCTACAATCTTTCACCTGTACAGAGATATACAAATTCACAGAAATTCATACAGCGATTCAAACAAAACGAAAGATGGATGAAAGAACAAGAGCGCGGATAATGATCTTAAACTTACCTGCACAGCTGTCACCATTGCCAAGAAATCTTTGCACTGCTCGATCGATACCTCTTCTTTTGCAGCCACTTTCGCAAGCTCAATCATCAGTAAATTCAATTCATCAACCTATAACAATTCGATTATCATGGCTGATATATAAACAAAACTTGTAATCCACTATTTCCCCCCCTATAAGACGAGAAGCCGAGATTACCTTTTGCAGAAGTGGGCCCATTGAGGAAGCCATTGCTTGCATCACATCAACTGCTGAACCAATAGCCTCCTTCAAGCTTTGGATATCAGCCTAGTAGAGATGAAACACGGCATTCATTCGTAAGAATCATTTACAGCTCCGAAAAAAAGTGTTTAAGTTGACAATGATCACAAGTAAAAGGAAAAAAGATACAGCAATGGGACATACAATTGCTCCTCCGACAACCGGAAGACGAAGAGTGCTAGCTTTTAATGCTTCGATGGCTCCAAGCAAAGAAACATATTGGTTCTTATCTACTGCAGCCCATTCTTCCAAACAACTTACCTGTAACCACAATATGCATAATCAACCATATGCTCGTGTCTAAGTATAAACACCACAGTGGAAAAGAGCCCTCCCCGAAGGTTTCCCGCTATATCCAGGGATTATCCACTTATTGTAGTTAATAGTCTATCAGATCGATTTTCTAAAAGAACACTGTCCCAAGAGGAGAATTGTTGCCACCGACATTATATGGGGATTTTGAAGCAAGAAGCCAGATGAAGGAAGAAAGCTTACCTGTCCCTTGAGAATAGATGCCAATTTCAATTTTTGACGAAGCAGCTGTAGCCGGTGTCGCCTCCTTGTAACTGTATCACGTAAGTCTGAGATTGTAATCCAAGCGTTCCACAGATTGTTCTGCTAGAATTCAGAAATTTGGTTCAGGGGCAATCAAAAGAATTTTTCCTTCCTACGACCTAGCATTTACATAAGCGACTTAGAACCTACATTGGTTTTTGTCTCGGTGTTAACTCAAAACATAAGCCTTTTAAGGTCTAAAAAGTCAAGACATGCCTTTTGGTGAAGGCCTAAGTGGCCAAAGCATAGAAAAATCAATCAACACGTCCCCACAGGCAAAGGGCATAAATGACACGTCATTGAAATTTTGGATAAAGATAAAAGTGTCCAAAAAAGGGCAACATACTGATCTTCCTATTAGAACAGTATCTCCACCCCCAAGCCCCCAAAATGAGAGATGTATGTTACGACACCATATACATGTAACACAATCGACTGCATTGATTCATTAGGCTCCTTTATACGAGGTACCATGTATCCCCCCACCCCCCCAAATACAAATTTTGCGTCCACAATTGCCTTTGGTAGTTGAAAAGTTCAGTAGGAATGACCACCATACAGCCAGCCTTACTATTTCAAGAATCATTTTCTCCCTCACTCTGAAAAATCAAATTTTCGATATAAGTTACCACAATATACATGTAACACAATTTACTTTTATCCTCTTAAGGACCGCAAATACAACCATTTCCCTTAGAATCTAAAAATTGACCACACAAAGACATCTAAATCTTGTCAGCACTAAAGTCTTATGTTCAGTAGGTGGGGTTGGTTATAAAGATCGTCTATCTAGACTGCGCTCAGACCAAGCCCTCTCAGTTGCAGAAAGGCCAAGTCTTTTTTTCAATATATGCTGAAATTAATGTGTGAGTACCGGCAAGTTCATTGATAAATTACCGTATAACAAAACAATAAAATTGCAGGAACCCAGAATATTGAAATTCGTAAGACCATCAAACTGGCAATCCTGCTTTTAAAAGGCCAGATTCAGTAGCTCAAGGAAAAAAGTTACCAACGTTGTCACCTAAAATCTCCCAAATTACAAACACATCTATGAAGCACTTAAGCTATACGAAATTCCAAGTCTAATTCTTACTAATTTGGCATGATTTACATGTTGCATCCTCAAATCCTTCAATTATGTGAATTCCATACAGATTTCTTAACCCATAAAAGATAAAATGCAATTATTTGAAAACACAATGTGGTCCGCAGAAGATTATCTTGACAGATTTTTAAAAAAGGGCTTACGAGAAAGCAGAAATAGAAATAGACGGGAGAGGAAAGAAGAATATTCAAAAACCACATGCTAAAACCACTAAAGAAGTATATTCCTCTAAGAAACACGATCTCTAAGAAACACGTGGTAAATATGCAACTACAGGATCCAAACAGATTCTCAAATCTCAAACTCCAGCAAAGCTCCATTACCCCGTTGTGATAATTAAAGCCCCCACCATCGTATTTATTTCCGTTATAAGATCAAGGACAGCCTTTTGCAAATTTGTCTTTATTGAAAACTGATCTGAAATCCCATTTTTTACCGATATTCTGTATTAATCCACATCTCACTTAACATACTAAAATTTCTCTAAAAGTTTCCTTATAATCAGAATATGACACGTGAAGAGAATTGTAGCAATGCAATAAAAGGTTCAACATTAAATACATCACCGCCTAACTCTTAAACTTTAAGACCATTTACGGCTACCACTTAACCGTGCTTACGACAAATCAGTAAAACTTGAATATTAGCTCAATTTAGCACCATTCTTCTTTGTACACAGAGCATGAATCAACAACCACTACCCTTATTTGTGGGCGTAATGCCTTGTGGTAGCATCAATTTAAAGGTAAATTACACTAAGATTTAATTACAAACAAAATAAAGAGGAAAGCAAAATATCTGACCTCTGCATTGTGTTTCTGAACGGACAATGTAGCTTCAGTTCTTGCATTCACCAACCGCCATTGCAAATGACGATTATACAACAGTCTCAACAGATGAGCATCAACAATTCTGTTCTCACCAACTTTCCCCCTCCGAACATCAACAGCATAACTAAGAACCGAAGGCGTCTCTACAAACTTGCTGCAAATTGTACTAACGGCATTTCTGATTCTTGATGGACTATACATTCCACGTGAAGGAGACGCTGCTACTGGTGTCATAAGTTTACTGGGAGATGCAGGCCTATTAGGCCCTCGAACAGGCGAAGACATAGTACGTGCAGGCGATGACATTGTACGCGGAGACGCTAACGGGCCATCCATTAGGAACTTTGTTACCTTAGGCGGCACGATTAATTTCGAACGAGGACTAGGTGAGACAGGTGATCCTGGATCTTGCAACCTCCTTAACCTACTATTTGTTTCTTGCCAAAACCTAGCTGAAACAGAAGCACCATGAGGACCACTTTTTGCTATTGAAGGTCCTCCAGAAGTACTACCAGAAGAAATACTATCAGTATCAGAAGCAGTAAGATCTGATGCCTTTGAAGATTCGTTAATCATTGAATTCCCATCTGGGCCAAGCTGAAATGCATTTGAAAGCTCAGTTTGGCCTAAATCAACACTAAATCTTCTATCAAACGAATCCCGTCTCTCATCAATCATAGATTGATGCAATGCCCTAACCGCATTCCCAGATCCAATCAACTTACTCCATTCCTTATCACTATAATTTGAACTCCTGGACAAAGAATTAACCTGTTGTTCCCTGCCCGGCCACCTATGCTGATCAAATTGCTTAGAATTCTCCAATTGATCCTTGCCCCTGAGTGGTGTAATAGTCCTCTTCCTTTCTGGTGTAGCCTTCCTCACATTACTAAACTTAGGCGAAGGCGGTGCAGCTTTGGTCTTACTGATTGGAAGTGAAAAAGCTTCCCCTTGAAAAGAAACTGATAAACTCCTAGTTGCCCTGATCAGCATCTTTGTAGCTGCGGAAGAAGCTTCGGTGCCGGCATTGCTGCGCTTGGATTCAAGATCAGGCGTTAACGGCCGAGCAGCAGGGACAACCCGCCTCCGGTCCACAGATACGGATCTTTTAGGCACTACAGCAGGCGAATTCGTTACAGTACTTGAATTTCTAGCAACCAAAGGTGATGGGAATCTTCTTGAAGAAGAAGAAGATGTAGATGGAGAAGGAGAAGGGGACAAGTATCTTGAAGAAACAACTTTTGCTTTGGGTCTTTTGACATTATTCGCTCCTTGGTTATCCTTCTCAGAATACAACAATGGGGTTCTTGTACGATTCATTACACCATCATCTTTCAACAATTGCAGATTTTTTGAGTCTGTCGAATTTGTCCCAGAAATTGCAGCCACCATCCCAAATAAAATTGACCCTCTCACACAAATGGAAATTCACATTGCGATTTTGACAGAGAAACAGACTTTATCAGAAGCAGCCTTAACAATTGAAAAAAGCCTGAACCAAAGATCAAGAAACGTACTACACTACAGTATAACTTAAAATGTAAATATCCCGTCTCAGAAAGAGACCACCTTTTTGAAGATAACCACACAAAAAAACACGTACACTTACCCACCGAGTGAAAATAAAAACCAAGAAATCTCAGAAGAAGAACACAAGAGGAGATTTTGCCACTTATGAAGTAAGAACAGTGACGATTGTCGACTGCGGTGCGATAATATGGGCAGAGAGAGAAAGAGAGATGGTAAGTAGAAGCCGGTGAGATTTGGAGTCTTGAAGATGAGTAGTGCCTTTGGTCATAAAACTAAAAATAATAAAAAATAAAATAAATAAAAATAAAAGTTTTTATGTTACACTATCATGATAATGTATCATTTGTATAATATCCTCACTAATTCGAAAAAAAAAAATTGGTGAAAGATGTTGTGACTCATGTTTTGTATCTAGTTATGAGAATCCTTTATATAAGGAACACTGAGTGATATAGGGAGTTCCGCAAAGCTCGGGAGCGAGAGTATTTCAAACAAACTCAACAACTTCAATGTAGTGAGCAAGAACTCAACCAAATCTCGAAGCTAAAATAGGCTTTAAGGCTAACATATGCGGCGATCTTCCTGTAATGACACATGTTAAGTTATTTCAACAATTGCATCTTTCCACTACCTTGTATAGTTTGTTGACAAATGGCGAAACAAGTGTCAGCACTGCACTTGTAATATTATATCTATAAATAGGTCTACGTAGCTCATAACTTGATAGCGATCATAACAATTCCTCCAAATATATGTGAAAATTTTAACTTTGATTCAAAAGAGAAGACTTGAAAGATTTACATTTAAGTGTTTGGATCGTTTAACATTTAAAACAAATGTTTAGGGAAAGTGTAAACCATACGGATAAGATGTTCCCTTATTATTAAATTTTTTTTCCCAGAAACGAAAGGATGCATTAAAATAAAACAAGATTTACAAGGTTGTCCGTCTAACTTCATCTTTCATCTTCCTCCCTAGCCGCCGTACAAATCCAGGAAGGGAAAAATCCAGTCCACACGGCTGGATTAACGAGTTTTTTTTGCAAAAGATGCAACTTTGTGACTTAAAATATTACATTTTCTACTAAAATAGCAAAGCCTGCTTGACAGGACACGGGCAAGAAGATGACGAATGTCTGCAACTAACACCATAAGATCAGGAGGAGGGAGAACTTCTCCATTCACCATCCGGGCTAGCAACTGAGAGTCCGTCTTGATCAAAATCTCTTGCCATCCACGATCCCTGGCCTGAAGAAGAGCCCAACGAACTACTTCTGTCTCGGCTCTCAGTGGTGAATCAAAATGCTCAAAAGATCGTCCCCAAATTTCAACTAGGTTGTAATTTTTGTCAAAGATAGCGACTCCACCACCAGTAGGCAATGTAGGACTGCTCCAAGCTGCATCAGAGTGAATTACAAAACGCATATTAGAAGAGGCAAGATCAGAATAACCAGCATTAGGAATTGCATTAGCAGGAACATCCCTGACACGGTGCAAATCAAAATCACCATCTACCGGGTTATCAGAGTCAAAGGAATGACAAGCTGAGGTAAAGTACTTAATATCTTTATTTATCAAAAAAAAAATATCTTGCGGTTCTTCCAGGTTTCGATTGAAAACCTAGTCGTTCCTAGCCTTCCATAAATTCCAGAAAATGAAGAGGGTAAGTTCAATGGTTTTTTTAGCAGTAGAAAAGCCCTCCTTAGCCGTAATATCGTTCCACCAAAAGCAAAGATTAAAATCAGTAGCAGAAAAATGAGTCCAAAAAATAGGGTAGAAGGACCAGACATCTTTGGCCCTTTGGCAGGAGACCAAAATGTGCTCTATAGACTCAGAATTGAAACCACAAAGGCTGCAGGAAGATGGAAGGGTGCTATTAGTTATTCTTTTTACAATATTTGCTCTACAAGGAATTATTCCTTTCAAACATTTCCAAAAGAAGTGCTTTATTTTACTAGGAAGAGAAAGTGCCCGTAGGAGTTTCCAGAACTTTGTATTAGAATTTGAGCTTGACTGGTGCAGGTTAACGGTAGAATCATTTATAAGAGTGGGGTTAAGTTTCTCAAAAAAGAATGCATAAGCAGTCTTGAAGGTGAAAATGCCATTTGTAGCAGGTTTCCAGTATAGTTGGTCCTTAGTAAGGCATGAACTAAGAGGCAAAGAAAGAATTTGGTTGGAGTCCACTGGCCAGAAAATCTATCTTAGTTTCTCTTCATCCTAACTCATATTTTTAATCAAATCACTAACCCAAAAAGTGTCAAAGGAGAAATGGTAAGGTGTCAAAGGCTTCAAACTTGGGTTATGGGGGAGCCAATTATCTTCCCAAATTTTCACAGACTCCCCATTGCCAATCGCCCAGCAAAGACCTTCCTTAAACAATTTCAAAGAAGAAAGTATGCCTTTCCAGAAATATGATGTTCCAGTAGAAGGTTTTGCATCAATAAGCATAAAATTAGGGAAATATCTAGCCTTTAGGACCCTGGAGACTAAGAGATCAGGATTCTTGATGAACCTCCATGCTTGTCTGGCTAAGTATGCAAGGTTAAGAGCTTCAAAGTCCCTGAAACCCAAGCCACCAAGACCCTTAACCACACAAAGCTTCTTCCAACTCAACCAATGCATGGAAGAGTCACACCAAAACCTAGCCATAAGAGCAGAAATCTCATTAAGAATCCCCTTTGGAATTTTTAACACTGACATTGGGTAAGAGGTGATCATGATGATGACAGACTTTAACAAAATCTATTTCCCTCCTTGACTTAGGAATCTGTTCTTCCAAGAAGTAAGTTTAGCTGTAATTTTATTTTTGAGAGAAATAAAAACCTCCTTTTGACCTTCCAAGAAGAAGAGGGAGACCTAGATACCTAGTGTGAGAGACTGCCAAGATTCCAGGATAAAGGGAAGTGACTGAGCTCCTAAGTTTATCATCAATCCCTTTGCTGAAGAAAATACTTGATTTTTGCAAATTGATTTGCTGTCCAGAGCAGTTTTGGTAGATGGTAAGAAGGTCAGAGAGGCCTTTTGCTTGCGTAGGATCAGCCTTGTAGAACAACAAGCTATCATCAGCAAAGAACAAATGAGAAATAGGGGGCTAGTTCTACAAATTTTTAGACCCTGAATTAGGCCTTCGGCCAAAGATTCTTGAGTAACATACTGAGTAACATACTTAAATAGGTAAGGGATGGGGATCCCTTGGCTTGACTCTGTAAGGCTTGACAAAGCCTGATCTTGAGTCATTGATAATAAAGGAAAAAAGAAATAGTTGAGATGCAGGCCATGATTCATGCTAATCCATTGAGGAGAAAAACCCAACTTACCCATAACATATTCAATGAAGGGCCACTCCACCCTGTCAAAAGCTTTTGTCATATCAAGTTTAAGGACCATGAATTTATTGTCCTTGGCTTTAAGATACATCATGTGATAAAGAGACTCATGGGCAAGGATATAATTGTCAGTGATATATCTTCCTGGGATGAAGGCTGACTGATTTTGACTGATTCAATGAGGTATTACCCTCTTCATCCTATTGGCCAGGACTTTAGACAAGATTCTGTAAGAGACATTACACAGGCTAATAGGTCTGAAGTGAGAGACTTCAAAGGAGTGGGGGTGTTTAGGGAGCAGGGCAATGCAAGTGTGATTCATCTCCATTAACATCCTCCCGGAGTGAAAAAAAACTTTGGATCATACTGAGTAAATCATCCTTTATTAAATGGTAATTTTTTTGTAAAATAAAGGAGTCATACTATCAGGCCAGAGAGCAGAGTGAGTCTTCATTCCAAAAACTGCTTTTCTGAATTCTTTTTCTGTAATTGGGAGCAAGAGGGCTTGATTCATATGGTCAGAAACTTTCCTGCTGAGTAGGCCAAAGTGAGTGTCCAGTTGGGAGAGATCTCCTGTGGATGAAAAAAGAGAGGAAAAATAAGTAACAAATTCATTAGAGATATCCTGTACAGACTGACACCAATTAGGAGAGTTAGCACATTTTAAAGCAGAAATAAAGTTTTTTCTCCTTCTATTAGAAACATAGGCATGGAAATATCTGGTATTTTTATCACCATCCCAAAGCCATGAAATTTTGGCTTTTTGTGCCCAGAACTTCTCTTCTTGCATATAAGCCTCTTTTAGCTCATCTTGAAGACTAATCACTCTATGAAAATGAGTAAGAGAAGTGCTGTTATTATGGTTTATAATGGCATCTAACTGAGATTTTAGGTCCTGAATTTTACTAGCAGCATTCATGTTTTTATTACTCTTCCATTTCAGAATACCAATTCTAACATCCTTGATCTTCATTAGGAAAATATACGTTTTGGATCCCATAATATTAGAGTTCCAGGCTGAATGCACAACCTTAGAAAAACCTACCATATCCAACCATCTCTGATAAAAAATAAAGGATCTGTGACCCCTAGAGAGAGCAGGACAAATATCACCCAAAAGCATGCAATGATTGGAAGCAAATGAGTAAATATGCAAACAATAGAAATTAGGGAAAAGGTCTCTCCTTCCTTTGGAGCATAGGAAATGGTCTAACCTTTCTAGAGTAGTCACATTGCCCCCAACAGTTTTTTTCCATGTCCAAAATTGGCCTTTATAGCCCAAGTCAAAAAGTTCATTACTAGCCACAAAATTTCTGAAGTCCCAAAAGGAGGATTCAGGACGTTGGATTCCCCCTAATTTTTCCTTAGCAAACAACATGTCATTGAAATCCCCATCTAAAACAAAGACATCACCCCAGATAGGTATTCTGTTTGAAAGTAAGGACCAGCAACATCTCCTCACAGAAGGATTTGGGCTGGCATAGACACCAATAAACCACCAGGAAGTGTTGATGTTGGAGTCAATCACCTGGACCTCAATTGAGCAAAAAGTAGTGAGAACAGTTGAGATGGTTACACCTTGTTGCCAAATCATCGCCATCCCACCAGAAAGGCCAATAGGATCAACAACACAAAAGTCCCAAAATCTTAACCTGTTACAGACCTTCCTAATAAGATGCGACTTGTTCTTTGTTTCACAGAGAAAGACAATGTCCGGGAGTGGAGTTTACAAACCTCCTCAACCTGGGAAATTGCCGAGGATCCCCCCGAGCCTTGGCAATTCCACACCAATGTCCTCATGAGGGGGTGGAGCCATTCAGGGCTGGCTGCCTCCACCCCATCATCTAAGCAAAGCCTTTTTAGTTCAGGTTCAACGGAATCATCCCTGTTAAAACAACTCAATTTAGATAACTTTCTCTTTGATATAAAGCATCTTGCTGCAACATCCTGATCTAAAGGGAACCTGATATTCACAATACTATTATGTCCACTGTGCCCTTCTACTCTAGATGATTAAGAGTCCATAGAATAGGTTGTTTCAACTCCAGAGTTTGAGTTAACTAGCTGGGAGACACCTTCTATACCAATTACATCACTGTGACAATAGCTGGGTTTTCATTTGCACCACTCTGTGATTCCTCAGTTATAGTTTGTGTAATCAGTATGTGTTGTGTACCATCAGGATTTTCCTTATCACCACAATCACCCACTTCAGAAGGGATGATGCTTGCATTATTTTGAGAATTCTGGGATAACTCTTGCTCTATCACCATTGGTTGAATTTCAGCAAGGGCCTCATCCTCTATTTCACTGACTGTGATTGGCCATTCTAATTGTTGTACAACATTTGCAGGTGACCATTCTAAAGCCAAAGAAGGTGACAACATAGTGTGAGAAGAACTCATGCAGCCCCCAAAATATCAAGTGAGCCTTTTTCAATGCCTCAATTAGCAGATCCGATAGATATAGGTTACCAGCAGCCTGCTTGTCAGATTTTACTCCAGAGCCTTCACCTCTTTCCAGTGCTACAGATGTTGTAAAGTTAGTTTGGTTGCTAGTTGCAACTGCTGCAGGAACGTCTTTGCTACTGCGTTTGCTTTGAACTTCCTTTTTTCCATTGTCTTTGCCAGATGGAGCTTTTAACCAAGGACCAAACTGATCTTCCTTATGAATATCCCTTCTCAGATCCAGCCCTCTATTAGAACATGATCTAGATGCATGTCCCACAATTCCAATAAAAACAAAAAAGAAAGATTTTCATATTTAAAATTTACCCAGAATCTGTCTTGCTCTTTATTGACAAACATTCCTCTAAGAAGTGGCTTTGTAAGGTCAATTTCTACCAGACTTCTAATTATAGTACCTTGCATGTTGCCAGAGGATGGAATTACTGTAGAAATCACCTTTCCAAAAGATCTGCATATGTGAGAAGCTACATCTTTAGAGAAGCAGTCTGGTGGGAGGTCCCATAGTTGAATCCATATAGGCCCTGAATTAAACGCTTGATTATCAGTTTCTATCCCCTTTCTCCACTGTTAACCACCATCAGATAATTTTCATAATGCCATGGGCAACCTGCCAACACACTATCTACATCTTCCATGCATTTGAAAAAAGCCTGAAATTTGTTTGCTCCGAGGCCTTTAATCTTGATTCCTCTTGTGAAGTCCCATATGAGTTTGAGAATATTCTCCAGCCCTTTATTCTTAACCGGTTTGTCAGAGAAAATTTTGATTACAACACTCTTTGAACATTCTTCTTCAGCACATTTTGTTACCTCTTTAGGTAAAATAACTCCACAAGATTCCATTTCTGAAAAGCTAAAATTTTTGTAACGCATCTCCAGGTCATCATCCATTATTCAACAGACAGAGAAGAGTGAGTAAAAGCAGAATATGGTTGTGGATTTTCAAGATAAAAAAAAAAAAAAAAAAAAAAAAAAAAAAAAGGGCATGCAAGCGGCTGAAATAGGAGGTGGTGGAAAGAAAGAGCAATAGGGTGGCTAGAAGGAGATGGCTATAGTTGGCAGAAAAAGGATGAAGTAGAATCACTCTCACAAAAGAGAGAAAAATCTCTCACAAGAAATGAGAGAGAAATTTTTTCCAGTGTTCCCTTATTTGTGAGATATTTTCTCTTCCAAAAACATGATAGAATTGAAGGAGATTAGGGGATATTCAATTAAAAAGTGTGTAACGACTAAAATAACCTTATGTATAAAGGTACGCTATTGGAGAAAAAGATCGATTGAAGGGTTGAACAGTCAACTTTAGTTCTAAACACGCCGATGTATGTCATTGAGAGTTAATGTTATCATGAAATACTTCATACAGAGTAGTTGGTGATAGGCTTTTGATATCACTCAATTCGAATATCGGATGAATGAGAAATTAATGCCTAAATTTGGTTGAAATATGTAGGAGAAGGAGTTGAAGGGAGGACATCAACTCCCATTCTTCCACATTGGAAACTTGAGAGTTGGGAACTCAAGTAATAAGAGTTTGTGTTGCTCTTATGGATGTGCTCCAAGGGGCAAATCACTTTTGTGCAGGAGGGAGGACTTAGATAATTCTATACGCGAGCCTCCATCGTTCGGCTCGGCTCGTGCACGAGCTTGGGTGTTACTATTAACATGAATAACCAAAAATTAATTTTTAACACGTGGTATGTGATTGAGTCATTCGACCAATCAAAATTCAAGAATTCGTGAGATTGAGTCGTACGATTAAGTCGCCATATGACATTTCTTTTGGGAAAAGTCAGCCGACTTGTGTCTTCTGGTCAATAAGAATTGGGTATTGGCATCTCTTCTCCACTATATTAAGAACTCATATGAATGAGTATTGGATTATCGAATTCTCTCTTGTTTCTCCACCACAAAAGAGTTTCATATAATCGTAGTTTTTGAGTCGTCGAAGAGAAGTCGGGACACTCAGTAAGGTTCACTGGAGCTCGGGTTTTTTAAGTGCCTCTAAATCGAGGCGTGGAGCCGTTGTATCTTGTGAAACAGTTGATGCAACCGTGGACACGAGACCGGGGAAATTTATCTTAAATAAAGAGTGTTTACGCTTGTCTTAGTTTGATTTCAACTCCTTTATTTATGCATCGTTAGATCTTATTTTTTGTTTTAATTTATTCCGTAATATTTCCCGTTAATTACATGATTATTCCATGAATACTCTACACACGATTTGTTTTACTAACATGCGCTATATGAGGTCTTGGAAATTCTCAGACATTTTTTTCTAAACATCATGAGTATTTATGTCTTGCCAAATATGCCATTGAATATAAAGAAAGAATAATGATACGGGGTCTATGGTTGTGCCACAACGAGTGATACAACGTTGATATGCACTGTTGATCATGTTAGATTTATATATGTTCAATTTAGACACATCATTATCAACGGTATAGATCACCGTTGTGTCACTCGTTGTGCCACAACCATTGTGCATGTATCATTACTCAAAAAGAAAACGAGGGTCGTAAAGGCTTGTCATGAGAAATGTAAGAACTGTTACAAAGATAAGTTTTAAAACTATTGTGTTGGTCCCTTGAAAATGCTTTGGTTAAGTTTAGAGGGAGTGAATAAACTTAACACTTAAAACTTTTTCGGAGTTAAGACAAACTCAGCAGGGTTAATAATCTGCTGACTTTAGGCAGTCTGCTAACTATTAAGTCCAGTGAATCTGTTGTAGCGGAATATAAATATATAGATTAAGCCTTTATACTTGTTGTTTAAAATATGATACTAAGTATTAAATAATTAGTAGTGAAAGGTGTGTACATTCAGTAGCTAGTTCAGCAGGTTGATATGGATAACATGCAATAAAATAAAGTACAGAAAGTAAATGCAGTAAAGTAAAGTAAGGCAAATTTTATAGTGGTTCCAGGTGGTGTAATCCTGTCAGTCCACTCTTCTCCTGTGATGTTGGAGGAAATTCTCTAGAGTCTTTTGAGATTGCTGTTACAAAAGTCCCTAAGTTGTTTGTCCTTGACCAATAACTATGGCTTTACAAACTGAATGCTAAGAACAAGTAGGATTGCTGATCCTAAGTACTCCACCGGTCCTTGAAGGGTAGGATTGCCTCTTCACCAGCTCCACCACAAAACAACAGTTCTTGACACTTTGCAGTGCTTCTCTGTCTTCAGGTTCTTCTTGAAAAGAAGGGGTTGAATCAAGAAAGTGATTCTTCAGCAAGCTTTTGATCAGGATGATAAGATCAACAGCTTAAGATCTTTAAGTGTAGCTACTATATTATACTTGAATGCAATAACACTTGAAGAGTTTTCTAGATCAGTATGAATGCTCAGTTCAGCAGGGTGTAAAACTCTTGATTGCTAGTAAGTTTCCGTATTTGATTTGATTCCAGAGGTCCTCTATTTATAGGTGAAAATCCTATGCTTGAATTTTGAATTTCAAATCTGACCGTTATAGGATTTTCTGATTATTCCCTGAAATTCCCTCTACTCTACTCTTCTGTCCTGTTTGTGTCTGTGTCCTTCTGATAGACGACTATCAACCAGTGGTTTATTTCCATCTTGATCTGGCTCTAAATCTTTTACAACGTTCCATCAATCTCCACCATTGATTAACTGACTAATATAGTGCTTGATATTCATCCTTATCCATTTACTCTTCCAAAAATAAATCTTGAAACAGATTAATTGTTGTAATTTGAGGGTGTGAAGATGATCAACAATGCTTTGAATTCCTGCAAAAGAAGAGATTTGGATCCTCTCCGTTTCACGATAAATCGTTGTCCTTCTTAAATTATTCGACCTTATACTTTATCCCGGGTATCACGAATATTTAAGTGAGATAAAACTAAGAGAACAACCTTTAAACTCTGGACAAGAGATTAAAGAGCACTTAGAAGTGTTGAGTTATATAGAATGACTAACAAGGATGCTTACAATTGTTGTTCTTATGTTTAACAATGTAAACTTGCTTATATATAGCACTTAGATCTGAAAAAAAAAAGCAAAGGAATACGTCCTTTAAGTGATAGACACCAAAAGAAAAGGTATCATTTGGTTGTACCCACTTAAAACGGCCAAAAGACACCAAAAATCAGTTTTCGGACCACAGGTGCCCATCCGTACGGATGCAGTTATCATCCGGACGGATAAATCACGATGATCAAAAATTTCTGATTTCAACCTTTCATCCGTATGGATAGATTCTTATCCGTATGGATAACTCTCAATCAGAAAATTTGGATTTTCATTTCACATCCGTACACTCGTAAACACTTATATAAGCGTGCACTCCGCACCTCCATACTTATATTTTAGCTTTACAAGCATAACCACCCTTGTACTAAACCCCGATAACCTCAATGGCTTGTGATTATACTTAAATCACCAACATTCCTCTCCCATTTAAGTGTAATCCTTGGTTTAGTAAAAACAACAATCATAATGTCGCGATATTGCAAGTAGGGTTTTTTCATCCTCCCCCGTCAATCCAAAATCGCCCATTCATGGACGGCATGCCTATAGATCAAAGTCAAGAAGAAATTGATCTCCTTCAACGGAGTGTAGAGCGACAGAAGGGTAGCCAAACCCAAACCTCAAATCGGTTTATAAAGAAGGTGGTGTAGACATCATCGTCACTAGCGATTCGCCGATCCAAACATCTATATAGGAGATAGTGATGACGAAGATGCGACGACTGAGTATATGGATACAATTGACAACCTTGTCGGCCCAGAGAAAGATGATGATGAGTTGATTATTCCGATTGAAGAGTGCATTGATCTCTAGAAACCTTGGCGAAAAGCTCTCATTATCAATTTTGCTTGGGAAGTCGTCGACACGATAATTACCTATGCCGGAGATTGTCGGAACTCGGAAACACGGTGGCGAGTGGAAGTCACCGATTTAGAACATGGCTTTTATGTGGTAAGATTTACTAGAAAAGAGGATTATGAAGTGGCCTGGAGAACGGCCCATGGGTGATCATGGTGATACAGCGGAAGGAAAATGAAGCCATTCTTTCAAGAATTTGAGAAGTTTTCAACCACATTGGCATGGGTAAGGTTCAAACAGTCTATCTTTGGAAATGCCGAGAACACACCGTTGCTTATGAGGTCGGGAAATATGGTAGTGAAGCGGTCAAAATCGACCTAATACTGACTCAAAATATTAGGGTCGCTTTGCTAGAGTTTGTGTGGAGATCGATTTAGAGAAGCGATCAAGTCCTCTCAGTAGTTATCAACGGAAGACGCTATAGAGTGGAATATGAAGGTCTCCAACAAATCATGCTATGGTTGTGGAAAATATGGACACAGCAAGGAAGAGTGCCCAAGATTGATTAGTGTAACTCAGATACAATCAGATGCTCCGACTGTGATCAAAGAGAAGCAGCAGGGGCCCACATCGGATAATCCGTACGGCCCTTGGACGATTGCGGCCAGACGACGTAAGTGGACTCCGAATAGAAATCAACCAAGACAAAATGAAGAGGTTCATAGAGCCGAAGATGCTGTTGATCAACCACACGAACACGTAAAGGGTGGATCAAGGTTTGAGACACTTAATGATGTTGAAGAGGTTAGGCGATGAAGCTCCCGCAGTGGTGATGGAATTAAGGAAAATGTAAAGCAAGTGGCATCCCATGGGGCCAAGCAATTGTACGGAAAGTGCAGAAAGATGTAGATCAAAGAAAAAATCAAAAAAGAATGCTTTTGAGGCCAAAGCGACTCCAAACAATCAAAAAAAAATCAAAATCGGGTCAAAAACACCCAAAGTAATACAAATTCTGAGGAAAAGAAAAGAGGTGATAGTATATTTGGGGACACAAAGTCAACAAATGAAGCGGCCTGGCAACTCGAGAGGCAAAAATAGCTCAAGAACATCATTGACAGATCGATCAAATGAGCCTAAGAAATCCTTTGCTTCAGGAGTACAGAGCGAGCAGGTGAAAATTCTCCAAAGGGAAACTTTGAACATATTGCAGCAACTAGAGAACCATGTGAAGCACCACCCTCCTGATAAGACCAACGAGGGGAGAATCCAATCCATGGAAATTGAAGCTACGGATATTAACCCATTATTTGATGGAAAGATGATAGAGGGTCACACCACAGGGACCCTGTCCAACTTGCCATTATGAAGATATTATCTTGGAATTGCCTCAGGAGAGTTCCTACGGCACCTAAAATCGATTATATTTCAGTACAAGCCTGATGTGCTTTTTCTGATGGAAACCCATTGCTCTAGTGATAAGGCAGTAAAGATTCTTCACAAAACGTATTTTACGAAGCTTTTTGTAGTAGAGGCAAGAGGCTTTGCGGGGGGTCTTTGGTGTTTTTGGAAGGAGGAAGATGTCTCCCTCCAGTACATCATCTGCACAAATCAGAGCATCTTTATGGCAATCCTTAATGGTGCAAATATTGATTGGATTATCACTTTAGTGTATGCTTCTCCTATTGCAAGTGCAAGACATGAGTTTTGGGAATACATGACTAGGCTCAGAAGTGCTTTCAATCTCCCATGGTGCCTTATTGGAGATTTTAACTAGGTTGTGTATCAGAGAGATAAGCAAGGTGGTAGAGCTGTGGGGGGCTTCAACAGAGTGAAAATGTGGACGTTTTTACAATAGTGCGATTTACTTGAGGTCCTTCCCAAGGACCTAGATTCACGTGGATTGGCGCAATCCATGGAACTGAACGAATTCAACAAAGACTGGATCAGGCTTGGTGTGACTTGGAATGGCAGGAAAAATTTGATATGGTTGTGGTTAAGCACCTACCTAGGGAACATTCTGACCATAATCCCATTCTTTTGGACACAGAGTTTGCCATACCCAAACAAAAGAGAGAATGGTCCTTTTATTTCCAAAGAGCATGGTTAGAACATGAAGACTTCGAAGATTTTGTATCTAGAGATTGGGATATAGACACTGATCTTCACGATTCAATTCATAAATTTTGCATTGAGGCAAGCAGATGGAACCGTATGGTTTTTGGAAATATATTCCAAAGAAAAAAAATCTGCCTATCTCGAATGGAAGGGGTGGAAAAGAGTATGGAAGAAACCCCATCCCTCTACCTGACAAACCTTCATAGAACGTTAAATGAAGATTTGAGCTCCATTCTTTTACAAGAAGAGATTTATTGGCATCAAAGGTCTCAACTCCAGTGGCTTATTGAAGGAGAAAGAAATACCCACTTCTTTCATGTCTCTACAATCAGAAAACAACAATGGAGAAAAATTGGTTGCCTCAAGAATAGTGATGGGGTTTGGATTCACGAATTAAAAAAGGTTGAGCACATGGTGAGACAATTTTATGTAGAGCTGTATAGAGTTGATCCTGAGGTAATTAGAAATGAGGAGATCAACCTTCCCTCTTTGGCTGAGTCCGACATCCGACTTTTGAACAGACAAGTCTTAGAAAAGGAGGTAGAAGATGCAGTTTTCGATATGGGTGATTTTAAAGCACCGGGACCGGATGGAATTCCAGCAATTTTCTATAAAAAGTGTTGGCCGACAATTTGTAAGTCTCTTTTTCAGTTTGTCTTAAATGCTTTTGAAGCAGGTTCTTTTGATGCAAGGCTGAACCAGACTCTTGTATCATTAATACCAAAAGCACACACTCTCCAAAACATTTGCTCAATTTCGCCCTATTGCAATGACTAATGTGTGTGTTAAAGTCATCTCTAAAGTGATTACAAATAGACTCCAGCTTGTCATCGGGAAACTTGTAAGCAGAAATCAAGCAGCTTTTATACCTGGGAGGGGTAGCACTGAAAATATTATCCTTGCCCAAGAGGTCTTGCATTATTTTAAACAGAAACAAGGAAGAAAAGGCAGTATGATGATGAAAGTAGATTTGGAAAAAACCTATGACAGACTTGACTGGAATTTCTTGGAAATGGTCTGGCCAAAGTTGGTATTGCTCAAAAAATTATAAATTTAATTATGTTCACTCTGAAGACCTCACAGCTAAAGGTTTTATGGAATGGGAACGTGTTGCAGCCTATTAAACCCGAAAGAGGGTTAAGACAGGGAGACCCCTTGGCCCCTTACCTTTTCGTTCTTTGTATGGAGTTCTGAGTAAGGAGATTGAAAAAATGGTTGAGGATGGAAGATGGAAGCCTATTAAGATAGGGAGACAGACTCCACCTCTGTCTCACACGTTTTTTTGCTGATGACCTAGTGCTTTTTGGTGAAGCCTCTTCAAAACAAGCAGATATCATCAATCAGGTGCTAAAATTTTTTGTTCCTACTCGGGTCAGAAACTTAGCATCAACAAATCCAGATTTCATGTGTCAAAAAATACTGCAGCTCATGTGAAAATGGCCATCAGCCAAGACCTACTTATGCAGCATACGCCAGACTTTGGAGTATACCTAGGGGTCCCTCTCCTACACTCTAGACCTAATAAAAACACCTTCAGCTTCATTACTGACAAGATGAGGAAAAAGCTTTCTAGTTGGAAAATGAAGTGCCTGTCTAGAGCCAGTAGGATGATTCTGATTAGAAGCTCCCTCTCTACACACCCTTTCTATGCTATGCAAACAATGAAGCTACCTAGTGGATGCCTTCATGAAATGGAGAAAATTTGTAGACAATTTTTTTGGGGTGAGGAACTAGGGGAAAGAAAAATGCATTATTTCTCCTGGAATAAACTCTGTGACCCAAAGAATTGTGGGGGACTGGGTTTCAAAAATTTGCAGATTATGAATCTTGCCCTCTTAGGCAAGCTAGTGTGGCAGCTACTTACTAATGACCAGGCGCTTTGGGTACGTGTTTTAGTCCAAAAATATGGTAGTCCTTTTGACTCACCTTCTAGCTCAACTTTTTGGAAGGGCATCTATGCTGCGGCTACAACACTTAAAAATGGCCTGGATGTGGAAGGTGAAAACATTATTTGGAAGAATGATGGGAGTAAAAAATATTCGGTTGCTAGTGGCTATGATTTACTTTTGAATACACCTGATGCTCAAGTGGACTAGCTCTGGGAGGACATTTGGAAGCTGAAGGGCCCATCCCGATTAAATTTTAATATTTGGCAAGCTGCACACAATGCTTTACCTACGATGGATACTCTATGTAGAAGACATGTTTCAGCCTCAGCTACGTGTAAAGTTTGCAATAGAGAAGTAGAGACCACTCTCCACTCTTTGCGGGACTGCCGCACTCCCAACATTCTTTTGAGAAATATGGTGCCAAGGCATCATTGGAGGGCTTTTTTCTCAATTGCTGATGCTAAAGAATGGATTCTCTATAATATTCAAGGCCATCTTGAGGATAGGCATTGGCCCTATCGTTTTAGGGAGATGGTACACAGTATTTGGTATTGGAGAAATCAACTTCACCATGGCATGGCAGAACATGCTCCCACAATCAATGTGCTGCTTGCAAATATGGAAAGTAGAGCTAAGAATCTCAAGATTGCTTGGATACTAGATTAGCCGTATTTTGATGTATTTATTTTATGATTTGAGATGTAGCGAATGGTTTTTCATTTTTTGCCACTTTATTCTAATAAAATGATCGTTCTTAAAAAAACAATCATAATATAAACCAACTCATGCTTCAATGAAAATATCACGAAGATTGAATTTCCACCAAGTATTATTACACGCAAATATTCGAATATTGGGGTGTGACTAAGCATTGAACCCCTTTACACATTTTGAATACATGTACATAACAATACACATGAATTGAGACTACTTCAAAGTATTATTCTTGACACCATTTATTGAAATCCGGCCTTGTGTCCATATCCATTCTTGAGCATATAGAAAGTCAACCCAACTTTCCTTGAAGCGGCCATACCTCAAACTCATATAGGTGAATCTTTAATTTACCGTGCACCTGCATTAGCACTCTCAAAAGATTCATTACGAAGGTAAACTTCAACCTAACTTCACAGGTTTATTGCACATACCTTTGGGATTAATACATGTGCTCAAGTTTCCAATAACAGGCTTACCACATTGAATTTAGCCTAAGGCATTGTACCAAAGGGAAATTGGGCGTCCCATTATCAGAAACTTATACAGGTTGTAGATCCATCCCGACAACCGACTTTTGTAATAAGTCCTTAGCTAATCCTTTCGTCAAATGATCAGCTAAATTCCTTTGAGATCTCACATACACAACCGATATCACCCCGTGAGAGATCAACTCACGTACCGCGCTATGTCTAACGCCTACGTGTCGTGACTTACCATTATACACATGACTATACGATTTAGACAGTGTAGATGAACTATCACAATGGATAGATATTGGTGATATTGGTTTAGGCCATTGAGGAATTTCATGAATCAAAGTCCTAAGCCATTCTGCCTCTTTTCCGGCTGCTGCCAAGGCAATAAACTCTGACTCCATAGTCGAGCTAGATATACATGTTTGTTTCTTAGAAGCCCAAGAAATGGCACCTCCACCTAAAACAAACACCCATCCATTAGTAGAAGAATGATCTTCCACATTAGATATCCAACTAGCATCCGAATATCCTTCAATCACCGAAGGATATGCAACATAATTCAAACCAAAGTCTTTGGTAGACTTAAGATATCTCAATACACGAACAACCGCTCTCCAATGATGTTTACAGGTTACTAGTATATCTACTTAGTTTCCCATTTGCATAGGCAATATCCGGTCGTGTACTAGTCATTGCATACATCAAACAACCAATGACTCGTGAATATTCAAATTGATTCACGGTTTCACCTTTATTAGGTCCAAGTTTCTCATGAGGCTCCATGGGAGAATTTGCCGGAGTACAATTTTCACAATTAAATTTCTTCAACACTTTCTCAATATAATGAGACTGTGTTAGTGAAAACCCTCATTGACTTCTTTTAATTTTAATACCCAGAATAACATCTGCCTCCCCCATGTCTTTCATAGAGAATCTAGAAGATAAGAGTTCTTTACACTTATCAACCTGACTTTGGTTCGTACCAAAAATCAACATGTCATCGACATATAGACAGATTATCACACCATTGCCGGTATCATCAAATCTACTATAAATACACTTGTCTGATTGGTTAAGCTTAAAACCAGTAGACAAGACAACCTCATCAAACTTTTGATGCCATTGTTTAGGAGCTTGTTTAAGTCCATACAATGATTTTACAAGTTTACATAACTTATGCTCGTTACCGGGCATAATAAATCCTTCCGGTTGCTTCATGTATATTTCCTCATCCAAATCTCCATTTAGAAACGCTGTTTTAACAACCATTTGATGGATCACCGAGTTATGAATTGCGGCTAAGGCAATCAATAACCTGATTGAGGAGATTCCAGCAACGGGAGCATAAGTATCGAAATAATCGATACCTTTATTTTGCCTACAACCATGTATTACTAACCGGGCTTTATATCGGTCAACTGTACCGTCGACTCTCATTTTCCTTTTGAAATTCCATTTGCAACCTAACGGTTTGCAACCATGTGGTAAATCCGTAAGAATCCACATATTGTTACCCATTATGGAGTCCATCTCGTCGTTGATGGCTTCTTTCCAAAATGATACATCCTGAGATCCCATTGCCTCAGAAAATGTTCTTGGATCATCCTCAATATTGTAACAATATGAGTATTGATATCCAACTTCATTTCTCGAACCTTCCACCAAATAAGTTACAAAATCCGGTGGAAATGTCTTCGCTATTCTAGCCCTCTTACTTCTTTGAAGTTCAGAAGACTCGACTTGAGAATCATTGTTCTCCACATTCTCCACTCCAACCATTGTAGGAGCAATGCTCTTTGGTCTAGGAATAGATGTAAATCTATTCTCATCAAATATGGCATCACGTGATTCTATTACCGAATGTACAGCCACGTAATCACTAGGTTCTATAACATAAAACCTATAAGCCTTGGAATGACTAGCATATCCAATGAAAATGCAATCGATGCCTCTTTTCTCCTAAAGTTTTAATTTTAGGATCAGGAAGTCTAACAACCGCCATGCAGCCCCAAACTTTCAAATAACTTAAGTTTGGTTTCTTTTTGAACCAAAGTTCATACAGGGTAGCATAATTCTTTTTATTAGGAATTTTGTTTAGTAAATAACAGGCCGTTAACATGGCCTCACCCTAAAATCCATTACTCAATCCTGAGTAGGACAACATGGAATTTACCATCTCTTTTAGAGTACGGTTCTTCCTCTCCGCAATGCCATTTTGTTGTGGCGTATACGGTGTGTATAATACCACACGACCCGAAGTAGGTTGGATCATAGTATTCTCCACCTCTATCGGTACGAAAACGTTTAATACTAGAATTCAATTGCAATTCTACTTCACTTTTATAAATCTTGAATTTATCAAGTGCCTCATCTTTAGTGTTAAGTAAATACACATAACAAAAACGAGTATTATCATCTATCAAAGTAATCACATACTTCTTATTTCCCAAAGATGGTGATGCATTAAAATCACATAAATCACTATGGATAAGTTCTAAAATTGTAGACGATCTTTCAACCCCACGAAATGGTTGTCTTACAATTTTTTAAGCATACAAGTAGTACATTTATCCATATTGAGATCAAACGGGGGAATTAATGCATTTTTAGACATAACTTGCATACGCTTGTAATGCACGTGACCTAACCGAGCATGCCACAACTTTGAGATATTAACATCAGAAATATGCATAACTTGATTAACTTTATTATTAACAATATTAAGCATAAACATATTATTACACAAATAACCAAATCCTACGAATACACCATGTTTAGATAAAATAAACCTATCGGACTCATAAACTTGTTTGTGGCCCGATTTACACAACAGTGCACCGGATACAAGGTTCTTCCGGATGCACGGAACAAATAAAACATCAAATAGTTTTACAAATTTTCCAAAACTGAAATTTAAAGTAACGGTTCCTACACCACTTATTACAGCCTTCGTAATTCCTCCAAAGGTGCATCATCATCGACTTCTGGTATCTCAGTGCTAAGAACATATACCACTTTCAATGTTGTGAGAAGGAAATGCATCTTCCTTTGCCACCTCCGGAAATCAACGCCTTCAAACTTGTCTAGTTTCCCGAAATTCATCATCAAATCCTTTGCATTCACCATTGTGATCAGAACAATAATTTAAGAAGAATGTTGTAATTTGAGGGTGTGAAGATGATCGATAATGCTTTGAATTCCTGCAAAAGAAGAGATTTGGATCCTCTCCGTTTCACGATAAATCGTTGTCCTTCTTAAATTATTCGACCCTATACTTTGTCCCAGGTATCACGAATATTTAAGTGAGATAAAACTGAGAGAACAACCTTTAAACTCTGGACAAGAGATTAAAGAGCACTTAGAAGTGTTGAGTTATATAGAATGACTAACAAGGATGCTTACAATTGTTGTTCTTATGTTTAACAATGTAAACTTGCTTATATATAGCACTTGGATGCGAAAAAGAAAGGAATACGCCCTTTAAGTGATGGACACCAATATAAAAGGTACCATTTGGTTGACCCACTTAAAATGGCCAAAAGACACCAAAATCGGTTTCGGACCAAAGTGCCCATCCGCACGGATGCGCTTATCATCGGACGGATAAATCAGTGATAGACACCTTTCATCATCCGGATAGATTCTACCCGCACGGATAACTCTCATCCGCACGGATAGATTCTTATCCGCACGGATAACTCTCAATCAGAAAATTTGGATTTTCATTTCACATCCGTACACTCGTAAACACTTATATAAGCGTGCTCTCCGCACCTCCATACTTATATTTTAGCTTTACGAGCATAACCACTGTCTCGGATTTTATGCAATGAAAACAACAAGTAATAAAATTTATAAATCCGGTATTCCCCAAGTGTAGGGATCGTAGTATAGCGATTAATACCGAGTCGGTCCTGAGGAATCGGGTATCTAGTTCATTAATTTTCCTAAGATTGATACTACTATTTATTAAACTTAAACTAAACGGAAAATAAACTGGACAGAGGATTGTCAGTCCAATGCCAGGAAGGATAAAAGCGAAAATGAAATCTAAGCTACAAACTATAAAATAAACAGTAAACAAGAAGATGATCATGGTGATTAAACAATGAACAAACAATAATCCACCGTTCCCGCAACTCTCTATTTCCTCTCTAGAGTTATCTTGTGATGATTTAATTAAAGATGTGGTTCACCTATCAAAGGTATGAATTCCTACTCTCATAGATAATTCGCCTATCAATCTCATCATCTCTCGATCTATAAGATTGACGCTCTCAAAACAAGGTGTAAGATCTCTCAATCTAGCAACCTAGAAATCTAACCTATCAACTCTCGTTATGTCAAGGTTAAAAATCCCATCTTTCCTATGGTGATCTAAGGTTTACACCGACTCTCGTCATACGGTAAACATCAATAACAATTCATCTTTCGATATCGATTGCATAAACATATAATCATAGAAAAGATAACAACTTTGAATTAAAATCACAACATAAACTCAGATTGGAAATAGAAAAACCTGATTGGAAAAGATTCAAATCGTTTGAACATGTTCAGCCCCAAGCGTTGAGCATGAAACGCAGCAAAGAAAGAAACAGTAAATAAACGGAAAAGAAACAAGAAAAATCGCAGCCCCAACCTCCCCCAGGAAATTGTGGCGCTTAGGTTTTTCTCCTAATGATTGTGTATCAATAGGTCTCAATAATGTATCAATAATGTGTGTCTTAGGGTTGAAATCGCGGCTGCTATTTATAGAAAAGTAAGGCGGCCGCCGCTATATGTCGGCTTAAGGACGCCCGTCCGACCGACTTTTTTCGACGCTCGACTTTTCTTGACTTTCGTCCACCCGGCGCAAACCGACTTTCTTCGACGCTCGTCCACCCGGGCGTCCAAACTCTGAATCAAAAATCTTCCTGGACGCTTTTCACTTTTTATGGATGCCTGTCCACTCTGGACGGAGCTTGGACGCCAGTTCACTGGATCAAAAATCGATCTTCTCATCTTTATCTCTTCGATTTCATCTTTATCTCTTCTCCTCTTCATTAATCCGATTGTTAGCCTCTTTTAATCCTCTTTTTGGTCGAAATTGTGTATCTACAATACTCAAACACATTGCAAAATGTAATATCTCCCAAATCAATATAAAACCATCAATTTTACACATAAATCATACACTTTTGCAACTAACCCATTAAAAACATCACTTGCACAATATTTCAATATAAAGCTCGATTTCTATGAAAAGCATCCACATATGGGGAAAATTGACATAAAATATATCCTTATAAAACGTATAAAATCACCCTTAACAACCACCCTTGTACTAAACCCCGATAACCTCAATGGCTTGTGATTATACTTAAATCACCAACATTAATCTGATATGTATATACTCAGCAGATGTCTGGTTCATGAGTCTACTGATGTATATATTTGGTCAGCTGACTTTTAGTCTGTTGTGTTCTTGATGAACACTCATGACTGCTTCTCATCTAACTTTTAATTATGGAGTTAGAGTACACCATTTTAAGTATAACTAAGTCCCAATCATCACATTTTCTTATATGGAACTTAGACCTTCAATACAAGGTATATGCGATTAGTCTAGACAATCACAGACTTACCTAAATTCTGATCCCATATCATTGGCTTTTAAATCTTCACAACTAAGTTTGAACCCTTAGCCTTCAGTACTGAGTTTGAACCCTCAGCCTTCAGTCTTCAACAGGTCCTAGACACTCTACTGAACACCTAACCTAGATAGGTCTGCTGAACAAGTTAGCTGACATCTTTACAGTGCTTGTTTGATCAAACCTATATAAATATCAAACTCTAGTAAACCTACACATTCATTCCAGACATCTTTTTGTCTTTGCCCTATAACAGCTAGTCTGACACTCATCATTAAAGCTAAAATATGTCTACACATTATTTAAAATCCAAGTTTTCGTCACCCACAAACCTACTAAAAAAATGATACATGCCCCGAATTTGTCTAGCCCAAGCACAAGTTCTAATTAATGCAATGATTCATGTCTTTGATTTTATGACTATAGCTATCACACAAACCGTGATAAGACATATTTGTGTTTCAAAAAACGGGAAGTTATTGGGTGCACCCGTCATATGCGGAGTGCATCCATGTGGCACGATATAGACCTTTTATTTCTAAACAGAATTCAAATTGTGGTCCAGATTTGTTTACCCGTCACTTCGGTGTAAATGGAGATACTACACAATAACTTCCCCAAAGGAACAAGGCTACTAATAATCTTACCATATCTGTAAAACCACCCAAGGAACAAGATCTTATGTAGGACTTTGACGGGAAGTTTTTGAATGGTTAGTATATTAAGAGTGAAGTGACTATTAGAAGGATCGGAACTAGACAACAGTTTACAGCTCTCAAAAACTCCCCTGACTTTGACCTTCCAAAGGCATCTGTCCCCACAAGTCCTTTTCAGCTCTCACATTCTTCTTAGAGCAGTAAGAATGATTTGACTTGCGTCGTATAACCTGAATGGTTGACTTTCCAAGCTAAGGAGTCTTTGTTACGGGAAATTCCTAGATGGTAACTTTATATTTGTGAAATTACTACGTGGATGAATCTGAACCGCACAGTTTAATTTCAATATAAAATGAAACTGTATGATCCAGATTAATCCACGGTTATGCTAAAACTTTTGCTTCCTAAAAGAATAAAGGGTTTCTCCATCTAAAAATAAATAAAGGGTTTAATTACATAAAATAAAGGTAAAGGAAGGGGAGGTTTATCAAGTGACAGTTGTAATGAACATGTTATCTTCGTTTGGAATTCCTTCAAGGAAAGAAAGAAAGTGATGAATTGGAAAGTAGAAATTAAAGGATAAGATTCTCTCTAGCTTCCGGATTGTCAATAGATACTTAGATGGCAAAGGTGATCAGCAAATATAAAATATAATTAAGTAGCTTAATTAACTTAAGCATACAAACATTAAACAAGGTTGGAGTGCAGCTTTTCACCAACTAAATCGAGAAAGTTGTTCTGAATACATGTGAAATTTTGAAAGTTTCCACTTAATTGGCTTTTCATTTGCCGATAATAAAAAATTTACTTGACCAACATGTTTAAGTTATGAGTACTGACGCTAGCTAGCTAGCTGTAGACATGGAAGCTTTAATTTAGATTTAATTAATTAAATCTTGCTTTAAGAACATACGCCTTTATCTTCTTATGTAGACATAATATCCAAATTTTCCCTACACCATGTAGAAATTTCTATTTAACATATTATATACAGTTTAATGTGTTGTTTGTTAGGCGAGAATGAAATGGAATGGTATTTTATTCAAATGGAATGAAAATTTTCCTTCCAAAAATAGATAGATCGAATGCGCTGGAATAAAATGAAAATTGACAAAACACGTGGGTGATAGGGTAAGAGTGAGTGGGTGATAGGGTAGGGTAGGTGATGAAGTAGGTAGCTAAGGTGGGGTAAGGCAGGGTTGTGTGGGTGATGGTGGAGTAGAGTAGGTGATGGGGTAAGGTAGGTAGGGTGCGTAGGGAATGATAGGGTGAGATAGGGTAAGGTAGGATGGGGTGGTGGATAAGTTATTGTAGGGTAGGGTAAGGTAGGGGTGTGTAGCGTAGGGTATGCGTGGGGTGAAATTGTGGTAGGGTTAGGTAGGTGAGTGGAATGCTAGGTTGGTGTGTTAGGGTAAGGTAAGGCAGGGTGGGTTAGGTGGGGTGGTGGGTAAGATAGGGTAAGTTAAGGTGATGCGAGGTGTGGGGTGGTGGATGTGGTGAGGTGAGGTGGCGTAGATTAGGTTAGGTTTGGTTAGGTAGAGTAAGGTATGTAGGGTAAGGTAAGGTGGTGTAGGGTAGGGTGAAGTAGGTGGGTGGTAGAGTAGGTTGGGGTAGTGAGGTAAGGTAGGGTGGGTAACGAGGTAAGGTAAGGTGTGGTGACTGGTAAGACGAGTGATATGTAAAGAATGTTGGGTAAAGTAGGGTAGAGTGGTGTGGTAGGGTAAAATGTGTGGTGGGGTAAGGCTACCCCACTTAACCCCACCTAACCTCAACACTTCCACCATATCATACCTTATGAACCATATCATATCTTACCCCACCCAATCTTAATCCACTACTATACCCTACATATCATTCAATGTGTCATCTTGTATATAATTTGTTTTATTCCATTCTTTCATATTCCAAACGCAGTAATGGAATAAATTTATTTCATTCCATTCAATTACATTCAATTCCTGCATAACAAACATGCCATTAGGGTTTTCCATTATTTCATAGATTCTGAAAAGTTCAAGAATCGATCGTAGTTCATTCGAGTATGGCTTTGGTTTCAGCTCGTCTTTAAGGTAATGAGTTATTCTTATCAAAATGTTTAGTTTTTAGTTTAAAGATTATGCTTTTAAATTGTTTTGAATACTGTTTTATGTTAAACTGCACGAAACTAGATGATGGGTATCTGCCGAACTGTGTTTAAAGAACGTTATTCCGTTTTCTAGTTACTTTACGGTAAATAGTGTTTTCAAAGCTTTAATTTGTTACCTAGTTACCTTTATGTAAACCGTTTATGTGTTTCGGTTACGAGTAGGGTAGATAGGTTGGGAGCTCGGTGTTTTTATGGCTTTAGTAAGTTCTCATAAGTTATATGTGGACTTTAACGTGGAATCTATGTGCTTTACATGTTCCTACGTAAAGTTTGTGGCATTGCGATGTACTTTACGGAGTACGTACCACGGGTTTTAAGTCCCGTGTCGGAGGTATATTTAACTGTGCTCACCATGTCGCTCTCGAGGCAACGGTTTTATGTCTTGTCGGTTTTAAGTCCCATGAATGAAGGTACGGTTAGTCATATTAGCCGTGTTGCACCAAGCCCTTATGCTAAGTTCTATGGGTTTTAAGTCATATGATAAGTCAGTAAAATATGCTAAGTCTCATGGGTTTTTAAGTCCCATGGGTTTTAAGTCCCATGAGTGAAACGCAACATTCAAGACAAAAACAGAGATATGTTAAGTAAGTAGACATGAATCATGATCAAGACAACCAGACACGAACATGTTACAGTTAGTTAACAAGTAAAGTATGGGTTAGTAGATGGTTTACGTGAGTTTGATCAGTAGAACATGAATATGTTAAGTAAGTAATTAATGAAATGAACAAGTACATGCAAGATGAATTGGACGTAGTTAATAGGCATGTTTTTGTGCATTGCTCAAGTGGTCTGATATTCTTACGTTTCAGGTTGTGTTCTTAAAAGTAGTTTTCTTATGTTTCAAACTATGCTTTCAACTGGCTTATGAACTGGATGAAGTAGATACATATTTACTGAGTATTCGGCCGGTGCTCACTCCTTTAGTCGGGATAAGAAGATTGCAGATACATGCTGGTTTGACGACGAGTTTGGAGTGCTAGCTTAGGAGTGGAACAGCGAAGTCGATTATGTTTTAGTTTCCTTTTGTAGTTGTTCCTTTTTTTTTCAGACAAGTCAGTTGTAATAATGGATAATAGTATTTACTTACAGTTATTTATGGTTTAGTTTGACAGTATCCTCATTGATGGTTGTTTTGGAAAGACCCCGAGGGTCTGATTTCCCAAGTCTTATGCTTGTGTTCTTTCGCGCGAATCTTTAATTACTCTGATATGACATGAGGCCTGAGTGAGATTTAATATTTACTTTAAACGTCACGTGTCGAACGTCTCATGTCCAGATAAGGATTCGGTATCCAGAACATAGGTGTTACAGTATGGGATAGGATCCTCTCAAGTAACTTGAGGAAATATTCTCTCAAGTATGCATGATCCAACCACACACCCCAAAAGTGTAAAACATCTAGCCATTGATTAACTTTTTCCAAAACTACGTAGTTTAGTTCATTATATGTAAAAACATTAACTTTACCCTTAAGTTACTTGAGAGGATCTTGGTCTGTTACAGTATGTCATTCTCCCTAAAAAATATTCAAAAGTGTCATTAATCTAAAATATATAACAAACTAGCCAAAAAAACCGTGCGATGCTTGGGGATGTGAAATATTACATAAAATGTAAGAATGATTAAATTATAAAAAATAAAAAATAAAGGAAAGAAGTTTTGGTATTAAATTTTTCATAATAATTTTTAAACATTCATTGAAAAGAGTAACATGTCTCTCTTCTTTATTTACATATCGCTCATCCCCTTCATCTTCATATCTATACTTGAAGCACATAAATTCATCATAACCACATCCATTGTGATACATATGAAAAGAAAAGGGCACTTGACCATAGTATTTGATGAGAACATTAAAACAATAAGAATGCACCAACACATATTATGAATCATAATATTGACATAAATCATAGTATTTAATTTAAGATTAAAAAATGCAAAATTATCTTTCATATCATTGAATGCTTCATCAAGAGGCAAGTAAAAAAAAACAAATGTCAATCTCCTTTAGATCCATTGGAAAAAGGACACAATTGGTAGAATGGATAGGTTGTTGTACAATTTAAATGAGCATTCCACCGGGCCAAATAATGGATATTTTAATAAATTTTGCACGGCAACTACAATAATGTTTCCGTAAAAGAAAATAAAAATTCTATAATGATGTGTCCCATTTGCTTCATCAAATACATTAGCATATATATGTGTAACTGCTTCAATAATGTGTTTCATTTGTTGTACATCGGAATCCCACCTCCTCCTCATTTTCTGCCTCATGAGAATAAAACAACGGTAATTAAGGAAAAAAAAAAAAACCCTAAAAAAATCAACAAAGAAAGAAGAAGAAGATAAAATCCTAATTTTTCTTCTTCATAGTTGTCCCTAGCCGGAAATCCGTGCACATACTATAATATTGAAAAAAAATTATCAAAAATATAAAAAAGAAATATTTAATATTACAAATTAGGCGACCATTCTTAATTTTACATTAAGTTCAAAGATATAAAATTAATGTCCCGCATATCTTCGTATCTCTCATCATAACTTCCTCTTATTTACATTATCTAGAATATGTGATTATTTAGGACCGCATCAATGTTGTCAGAAGTCATAACCAATAATTTCTTGGTTAATGCATAAATAAATAGTAAGTTTACCTTATTTAAAAAGGAGGAGAGAAAAGAAAGAAAGAAAAAAAGGCCCAAGAAACGACCTATACAAAGGAAACACAAAGATCTTATACTATTTATTTAAAAAGGGAACATGTGCATAATGCACGGGTTGGTATAAAATTAAAATTAAAATGTCGTTAACTCCTCCTCTCTCGTAGAGAAATATTCTCACAAGTTATATCAAAAATTGAAAAGTACTTAAATCATTTGTACTTACACACAACAGAAAGAATATCAAACTATAGACATTTGACATCATGATCATGTCTTTCTCTTTGCAGCAAGGACTATCGATAACGTCCTCATGATTGTCGTCGTCACCGGCCACTATTATCACCATCAATGCCATCAATCATCATTGCCCAACCCCTAGAGAAAATCGAGAAGAAAATACAACCCCATAAATTTTCGTGAAAGTATGAATGCATACAAAAGGCCTAATCTTTACCACTTAATTGAACACGATATGATCATCATTTGACTTGGTTGCACCTTTATTCACATTTAGCGGTACACGATATGTAGTACATAGCAATAACAACATAAACCTCAGCATTCAACAAAATCGATCAAGGCGAAGTAATGCATATAAAATAATAACCGTCTACTCTTACTGATTACTGATGGAAAATGGGAGAAAAGGAGTAAGGGCTATACTCCGGTAACCACATCCAACCTTCGGCGACTTCATCTTCTTAAGGGTTGCATAAAGCACAGTACATCTGAAACAAATGAAATAAATCAATCAAATATAAAACCTAAAAACACTTTTAACAACAATATGACAAATATTGTAAAGCTTGAGCCATTTCTCAAAACATAATATATAAAAAGATCAAGAACGATAACTATAATGCTCAAGATATGTGCCTGAAATAAGTCGAAATTGATAAATTTATGTTTACATGCGATAAGAATATATGCAAGTAAGATTTGATTTGAATTTGAGCAACTCCCAATATATCCCGTAACTGATTATATCCAAATGATGTAGCTAACTGACGATATGATTTGTTAGAATTTGAATAGAATTGGATTGCATTTGAATTTAAGATAGTTTGGCATGAGATATTGATTAGGTTGGTTTATTGTACAACTTTTTTTTTTGAATAAAGATTTGCGGGTATAAGTTGGGTCCGAAACGGGTTTAGTGGGCAAATTCCGGGTAATCGGATTAAATCTTCTTTTCAAATCTATATATATATATATATATATATGCTAGTCAAAAACAAGTGCATAATGCACGGGAGCAGCTTGAACATTTTTTGATACTTTTGTGTATCATAATACTTTTGTGCATAATGCACGGGAGCTGCACGACCATTTTATGATACTTTTGTGTATCATAATAGTGCAAGCATATGGTGCATTATGGTGCAACGCATTACACATGTTCTAAGCTTGAAGCTCTCTAAATTTCATTTTTCTTTTTCACATAGAACTTGTGAGTTTAGTGTAATGCATTTCAACATAGTTTTATCCTCTTTAATCATACGCAGATCTATTATGTGAAAGAGAGCAAGAATAAGTGGATATAATCAATGACATTTAATATAACTTACTTACAACCACGCATAGAAATATCATAAAGCACACCAATGTCAGGAAAAATATGTAAGAATGAAGCAAAAATAAAAAATACGTATGAAAGAATAAGAGTTATTGCCACGGATGTACACACTCCAATGCCGTCACTGATTTGTCTCATAAAACTAATTTCACTATCCAAAAACGTCTCTTATGGTACCTTGAAAAAAAACAAATAAAAAAAGAAAGAAAAAAAATAAAAGAAGAAAGAAGTTGATCATCCTGCCATAAAATTTTCAGTCATTAGACAAACTTAAACTATACTTAGTGTGCAACATCATCTCGACTACATTTAGCCTTCAAACATCAAATTTCATTTATGTTCATTGCAGATACTTGCTCTTCATATTCTCATCGAATTATTTGGTTTTAACCGCTTTCATTTTGCAACATTGGACTTGCTCTTTATCTTCTCATCGAACTCATTGGCTTTAACCAGTTCCATTTCACAATATTGAATGTGGACCCATGCACTATGGGAAGTCAGCAAATTAGATTTTATTATAAAAACATCAAGATAAAATAAAGTACAAAAGACAACATCAAAGCTACCTAACAAATCAAATAGGTAATCACGGCGATTCAAACATCAAACCACACCGATAAAAAAAACATACCCTACTCAGATTGTCCTAAAAAATTGTTTAAGAAGAGATTTAGTAGTCAAAACTAACAATACCTCCATAAGCAAATGAATATAGTTTTAAACTCACAAATGTTCGAACGATGGCTTCAAAGTTCAAACATCAAATTTCATCTAGGTTCATTGCACATACTTGCTCTCATCTCGTCTTCTTTGGCTTCGACCACTTCCATTTCACAACATCGGACTTGCTCTTTATCAACTCATCGAATTCTGTGGCTTTACCCGCTTCAATTTCACAACATTGGATGTGGACTCATGTGCTATAGGAAGTCATCAATTATATTTTATTTTAGTGTTGTTTCCTCCCATCATTATCTAATGTAACAATAAAAAAAAGTACAAAGACAAAATAGGATGTCAAATTTCAGTACATCTTTCTTCGGTTACATCTAACTGCAAAATCTCCATCAATATGACCTCCAACCTGCGGCAATTCAATCCATCCTATGATTTACTTTTTGTTATTTAAAATATGAAGAAAATCAAAATGAACTCTTGAGTATCATAAATCTATTCAAATAGTGAAGTAAAAATTTTATTGGGGAGAGAGTGGGCTTGGATACTTCCATGCGGAACTCTGTGAAAACAAAAAATTAAGCACCGACAAAGACACCGTAGAGAGGAAGCGGCTGAGAAGGAAACAAAACAAAGCCAACATTTATCGGAGAAAGAAGTTATAATACAAAACATTACTACCCTTGGAGAAAATTAAATTAAAAATATGGACAATTGAAAGGAATAGGCTGAAGAAAAAAACAAAAACAAAAAAATAAAGAAACCGAAAATCGGATAAAAAGGAAAAATTTCCTGGAAAAACAAAAAGGTTAACTATTGTATTATACCGCAAGGAATCAAAAACTTGATCACCCTAGCAATCTTTTTTGTAAACTCCTTCTCGATATGAGCCTCTTTCAGACGCACTGCTAAGTGCATGTGTTTGCAACGTCGGCAGGAGCGGTAAAGCTGAAGATTTATTAAAGTCTAAATATTTGATTGTTGGCTTGATAATATTCGTTCAGATCAGAGTGGGTTTTTATTGATGAAATGAAAAGAGGCGATGGATGGTTTTCAGCTTTGAAAGCGGTGATAAGGTTTGGAAGAGATTATCAATTCGTTAGGATCTGCCTGATTGCCTGGGTTGAATTGGCAGATTGAAGTGAAGCGCATCATTTAGCGGATACGTGCTGCTTGAATTTGTTTATTTATTTATTTTTATTTTTTTGTTGACAGGAAGGCGGAGAGGTGCTTCCTCAATTTTTTTTATTTTTATATTTTTTTTAAAGTGATGTTTTTATATTTTTATATATATGTTTTTACAGGAAGACGTGCTCCTTCATGATCACTAGCTGGACCGAGATATGAGGAAATGGTTCACATTTACGTTATTGAAAATAAATAAAAGATAATCTTGACAAAAAAGAAAAAATAAAATAAAAGATAAGGATCCGCGTATTTTTTTTTATAAGGATGACTTTTTTGAATAAGCAGGACTTTTTTTTAACAGGAGATATAATTTTATTTTATTAACTATTTTTTTTATTATATTTTGTTTTTACAGCTGGTTCTTTTTTTTTTTTTTTTTCTATGGGTATAAGCCGGTTCAAATTATGGGTTTGGAGCGAAATCTTGGGTAATCGGGTTAAATCTTCCTTTCAAATATATATAGATATAGATAGATATTTAGGAGAGGAAATAAAATTGATTTTGACTCAAACCCGCTTTGACACACTCCAAATCCGGTAGCTACCCGTTTCAAAAAACAATTACACCACAAACATTCCATAATTACCTCGCTCCAATAAATGTAATCATTATTATTTCCGTAATTTCAATCAAAATATTAGTAATAATAATAATCATCTGTAACCGTCCCTTCTATCGCGTCAATTCAAAATATAAAACTAAATGCTCAGATTAGTCAACCCACCATTTCAAATATGAAACACGTTTTTAAGAAGTAAATATCAAGTACATTCTAATTGATTCTCCATTCCCCTCATTCATTCCAATTTTTTTATTTTTAATTTGCAGTGTAATCCCCCTTCAAAAAAATGCAATCTATTTTTGCTTGAGAAATTTCACATTCTATTTCTTGGTTCATCGGGTATGATAATGGATGCAAATTTGATGCAGCAATGGAGAAGAGGGAGATCATGATCGGAATCGGGCGTCTTTGACAAAATTAAGTGATTGACATGTATTGATATGAAGTAATAATGTGGATTCGTCTTTAATATAGTTTTATATTAATTGTTCTTATCCATGCTCTCACCTACCCATGAAGAACATTTATAATTCCATACTTCTATAATCTTCGACTATGTTGCTCAGGTTGTACACGGTTTTGATTGTTTTTGTGTATATTCTATTTTTCTTTCCGGACTTTTAATATTGCCATTTTAATCAATATTGACATACTGGTGGCTTGCTGGGAGATTTTTAGACCGAATTGAAGGACACTTTCCTTGATGGATTTTGGATCCTCTGAATTCAAAATATAAAACTAAATGCTCAGATTAGTCAACCCACCATTTCAAATATGAAACACGTTTTTAAGAAGCAAATATCAAGTACATTCTAATTGATTCTCCATTCCCCTCATTCATTCCAAATTTTTTATTTTTAATTTGCAGTGTAATCCCCCTTCAAAAAAATGCAATCTATTTTTGCTTGAGAAATTTCACATTCTATTTCTTGGTTCATCGGGTATGATAATGGATGCAAATTTGATGCAAAGAATGGAGAAGAGGAGATCATGATCGGAATCGGGCTTCTTTGACAAAATTAAGTGATTGACATGTATTGATATGAAGTAATAATGTGGATTCGTCTTTAATATAGTTTTATATTAATTGTTCTTATCTGTGCTCTCACCTACCCATGAAGAACATTTATAATTCCATACTTCTATAATCTTCGACTATGTTGCTCAGGTTGTACACAGTTTTGATTGTTTTTGTGTATATTCTATTTTTCTTTCCGGACTTTTAATATTGCCATTTTAATCAATATTGACATATTGGTGGCTTGCTGGGAAATTTTTAGACCGAATTGAAGGACACTTTCCTTGATGGATTTTGGATCCTCTGAATTTGATTTGTTTTGTTTTGTTTCTTTCACATATTTTGAATTGGTTGGCATTTGGTTGCTAGAGCTATTTACCAAAGGGGACAATGTGGTATGTAAATTTGGTTTTGATTGGTGATGAATTCTCCAAGAAGTGTTGTCTGGGAAGTTCTTAAAGCAACATCCTTTTAATATTTGCATCTATTTTATTGACATTTTCCGTGACGGATATCGTATCCTTTGAATTTTATTTGTTTGTTTTGTTTCTTTCGCAGATTTTGAATGATTGGCATTTGGTTGTTTGTTACGGTGTTTTATCAACGGGACAATGTGGTATAAGAACACAGTTTTAATTTTTCCGATTCAAAGCTTTCTAAATGTTACCCTCTTAGAGTTTGTTTCTTTCTTCTATTCCTTTTCATATGATTTAACATCAGGACAATCAACGAGGGATGCAATTGGGGAAATGAAAGTTCAGCCTCATTTACTTGGAGGTAGTGTCGACGACGACGACAATGGTGGATGTAGTAAGTTTCTATATGTTTTTTGAGGGTAGTTTCGATATTTTTTAATCTCTTTGATTTCCAGGTATTTGGGATTTGTGAACATCAGGATGATCAATGGGAGAGAAATGCGGTTGCGGAAATTCTTATTTGCTGGAACAAAGGTTTTCTTTAGTTTGAGTTCTATCACTTTATTTTTTTAGTACTACAAAAGGTTTCTTTATTGTCTGCATCATTTTTTATAAATTTTTATTTGACTGTATTAAATATCAAACTTGAATTTTTTGCCGCCATTGATTTTATTCTGTATTTTCACATGTTTATGGTTCTTTCTCATAAGAGAAAAGAGTTTTTCCTCATTACCCAAAATAGATTTTTGCTTTTTCTTGAGTTGCTTCAATTTTACTGCATATGAGAACACTCATGCACCTTTTAAAGATTAGATTTTAGTATCTTCTTAACGGTTCATCGTCATTGTGTATTGACATATTAATCTTGCTTTCAAGTTTTGTTTTGTCTAAATTTACAATATATGGTGTTGTTGACATCTAATTTGAAATAAAAGAAATTCTTATGGTTGAGAGATTATAGGGAGAGAGTTAATTAATTGATTTCTTCTTTAATGCCTTGATTTTTTTACTTGACTTGACTTGCCTATTTTTTCCCGGGTTTGGAGCAGATTTGCGAAATTCCCTAAAAAAATGAATTGATTTGAATTAAATGTGTGATTTATTTTATTTTTGGAAGGAATTAAACGTGTGATTTTGTCTACACTGATGAATAAGATTTTTTATTTGAAATTTGAAATAAAAAAAAAAGAATTTTATGGTTGAGGGATTATAGTGAGTAATTTATGGGTTGATTAATGAGAATTTTAATTTGAAATCTAATATTTTTGTAGTTGAGAGATTATAGAGACTGAGTTAATGTTGATTGATTTCTTCTTTAATGTGTTGATTTTTTTTGCTTGACTTGACTTGCCTAATTTTCCCGGGTTGAAGCAGATTCAATTGGGTAATTTACGTGTTCGCGTCAAATCAATTTTATTTTTGGAAGGAATTAAATGTGTGATTTCGGACAGTCAATTATATGAAAATTCGCGAGATTCTCTATAAAAACTAATGAATTCGCATTAAATGTGTGATTTTATTCTTCACTTTTGGAAGGTATTAAATGTGTGATTTTGTCTGCACTAATAAATGTGAGTTTAAATTTGAAATAAAAGAAATAGTTCTTATGGTTGAAGGATTGTAGGGAGTGATTTATGCGTTAATTAAGGACAATTATAATTTGAAATTTGAAATAAAAGAAATTGTTTTGGTTGAGAGATAGAGAGTGAGTTAATGTTGATTGATTTCTTCTTTAATGCGATGTTTTTTTTTACTTGAGACCAGTTGCCTATTTTATTCCCAGGTTTGGAGCGGATTCGAGAGATTTCCTAAAAAATGAATGGATTTGCATTAAATGTGTGATTTTATTTTTTTATTTTTTATTTTTGGAATGAATGAAACGTGTGATTTTAACTACAATGATGATGATGAATGAAAGTTTTAATTTGAAATTTGAAATATAAAAAAGAGTTCTTATGGTTGAGGGATTATAAGAAGTTATTTATGCGTTGATTAAGGAGAATTTTATTTTGAAATTTAAAATCTGAAATAAAAGAAATTGTTATGGTTGAAAATAAGTCCAACTAATCTTTTTTTCACCTGAATGCGAGGTTTTTTTTTCTTTTTTTTGGCGAGGGGGGGGGGGGTGGTGGTGGTGGTCTTTTTCATCTATTCTAAACCACGAGTTAAAGTTTCCATATTGTTGCTTTGGCTTGAATTCATACATGTTTTTTCTTGGTGTTTACATTCGATCAATCAATCTTAGTTTGCTTCATATATGTAACTGTCTCTTAGTTGTTGATTTTGCTGAAATCAACTTGATGTTTAAATGTTCATCTATTTTTGTAGGGTCATAAAGTAATTAAGTCCAGAAGTTGATTACACTGGTGTTCCATATCCATGCCAGGGCATGTTCGCAAGTGAGGGCTTAGATGTATGTAGTAGTATATTTTGGTGAAAAGATGATTTGGGGTGAGGTTTGGTAGTGGGGTGGAGGGGACGGATGGTGGTTAGGTAATTTGATATTGTGGTGTATGTACATCATACCAATTTTTGTATTATATGTTAATGATTTATTGGATATATGATACTGCTAATATTTAATGATTTTTATTTGATATATATTTTTAATAATGTCAATATTCATCATATATTTACGTTGAATGTCCAAATTTATTATTTTTTTCATAAATTCAAATAACCCCGTGCATGGCACGGGTTTTAGGCTAGTATATATAGATATACTAGTAGGAAAACCCGTGCAATGCACGGGATAACGTAAAATGGAAAAATAAGCTTTAAACGTGAATGACATTGTTATATTTAATGTATATATAGTGAATAAGCTTCATTGATCAGAACCTTTCATGTAGTAGAAGAAAAAATTGAACCCCTTTAACAATTTAAGCCTTTAAGGGTAAAAAAAAAAGACAGACCATAAATAAAATCAAGAAAGTCGACCTGATGAAGATTAGAAGCCAAAATTTATGAACAATACACAGAAGGAAAAGGCTGAAATTTGATGGGAAAAAAAAAAAAAAACCCATAAACACACATGAATTAAACTTATTTATCAGCGGCAGGCGTCGTTTATTATTTCGATAAAAAGTTGACATTGTTTAACCTACGGAATCCAACTTTGATGAACCTCCTCCTTCCCCGATCAGAAAATCTTATATAAGTTGTTATGGTGCATAACGACGGTTGCATGTGTGGATGAGTGACAATGAGAGAAAACGTCCACTGAACATCGATGGAGCCAAATCACCTGCTGATGAAAAAAATTAAGCAAAAAGTACCATGGCCATTAGTCATATTCAATTTCCAGTAATAATATAGTACATAAATAAAAGCATAAAAAATATTCCGTGAAAAAACCCAATAAAAGACTACCGAATTAGTTTGCCTCGTCCGCTATCTTCTATGATGACTCATCTCCACAGTCCGCGTAATATGTTTCTTAGTTGAAAATCTTAGTTGAAAAACCAGGAAAAGTTTGAATTCAAGTGGGAGATGTCCGGAGATGGTGTGGACGAACAACAATTTCTGTTTCTCATAACATGTCGTATAACATGTCGTATGACACTACATAGGAGGGTAATATAGTCTATATGGCATTACTACCGGACTTAAAAGATTTGATGTAAACGACGCCGTATGTTTTTGAGTAAAATAACTGTGAGAGCAAAAGATTTGATAAAACTATTCGAAAATTAATTAGGCTTCAATCCTGCAGATACATAAACACCAATAAAGGCAACTCATACTTTACATTTACATAAAAATAAGTTTATCACTAAATCATACCATAACACTGTGAGAGCAAAATATTGTTATTTATTGGGGTGAAATAAGTTGCTGCCAATTTACAATCCTTTCTGCCAAGATATAGATTATCTAATAGGATACAACTTCTAAGGTAACTTTTTCTCTGCATAAAAGCTTTGCCTGAAGAGGTAAAAGTTGATAGTATTACCTCACAGATTAACACTTGCATATGAAGAAGGCCCCCCGTGTAATTTATATTTTCATTTAATAAATCTACAATCTCCGAATGCATATAGAAGCAGAAATTAAATATAATTTTTGCTCGAGAATGTGAATACACCTTTAAAAACTTAAAGTAGAGTATGGTCCTGGCAGCTTTAATGCATTCAAGTATTATCACATACCTTGATTATAGCCTAATGGAAAATGGGTCTAGTCCAAGCTTCAAGTAAAGTAACATTAATTGAAACATGAATGCGAAAAATGTACAAAAGTGAATATGAAAATAACACAGCATAGCAAATAAAACAAAAAAAAAAAAAACGGAGGGTAGCATTACCATCACAGGAAGAGTAAAACCTTTACACATGTCAAAAGCAAAAAATGGAATTTGTGAAAGAATTTTTGGACCTATAAAGAATGGAATTTGTGTTTATGGAAATTATAGAGTATTTGAAATTTAAAAGAAAGATCCAAAATTTTGTGAACAATCCGGAGAGTCACCTAACCCCACCCTATGAGCTGAAATATTATGCTGTTCTTTTTTTTACTGAGCAATTGCACAAACTAAAAAAAAGGAAGGCTTTATTGTTAAAAAGGACAAAATAAGAGTGGAAGTGTGTAAAAGGGCGGTAAATAAATTTTTATTGGGTGAAAAGGACAAATCAAGCAGAGTGGAATAGTGGATTCCATCAGAAAGATAATAATCGCAACCAACAATGTATTTTTGAGAGAATAAACAGTGGAATTGTCTTTTTTAACACATGATTTTTTTTTCCATCTGCCCTTAATCCTATTTTTCAACTTGTTTTTGTCCTTTATTACAACTCCCCAAAAAGGAAATATCAACAATATATCCGACATGATTTAATATCCAACCAAAACTCTCATGAGAGAAGCAACCATCTACCAGCCAACAAAGGATTATCAAACAACCAGTATCAAGAGTAATTGAATTCAAGCTTTTAAGAATGAACAACAACGAAACAAACAAACAAACAAACAAACAAAAAAAAGGAAGAAAGTAACTGCGCCATACACATACTGAGCACATAATGACTAAAAAAGAAAACATGCACCCACTTTTCATTTTGATGAAACACAAATATTGCACATTCTCCTTCCATATTGCAACAATAGAATCATCCTCACAGTCAAAGCTACGACACCTTCAATCAGTCACAAGCTGGGAGTAGTAACTCGCCAAACTTCTGTAACCAACAATTTATTACATGCCTCGAGCAGCAAGAATTTGCAGAAAAACCAAATAAAAAATCATACGGCTAAATACAAAACACAGTAGGCCTACTTATTCAGACTTACCAATGGTCTAATTAGATGATGAACCCAATAACTTCAAGATCCACCGCCAACAGACCCATTGGCACCATCACCAACGCCATCTGTCTCTACCATCATAGCAGCCAACACCCTCCGACCTGAGATTAAGCACCGGAAAAGTTAACAAATGAGAAACAAAACTACAAAAGAATTAAAACTCATAGATTTTGAGAAGAAAAAGAAAGTAACTTCTATCAACTTAGAAGAATCATAATCAATTCATCAAAATAATATACGACGCTACCGCTACGCATAGCTCTCCCCTCCTCAATAGTCTATTTAAAGAAAGCAGCAACAGGACGGGTTCTAATTTTAAGAAAAATAGCACAATTTTAATATAGTCAAACCTAATAACATAATTTCAGCATATTGCATGAATGCGGATCTTTTATACTCTAAGTAATCAACATTCCTTGGTTACCTCTAAAATTCTTGACAACCTTGCACCCATACATTCAATAATCTTAAGGCAGCAAAATCAAAAGCATGGTAGATCATCATCAAAAAGAAACTTTAGGAACCAAGGATGTTTGTTCGGATTTAGCTTATCTATTTCTTTATCTTTACAGTACAACCTGAATCCAAAAAGAAGATTAGATAGACAGAAATAGGTTCATTTTCATACATTATTCCCACACCTGCATTTTTCAAGGTTTAAAAAAACCTTCAAATTGAAATCTTCACAATCCCATTTTGAAGCAAAATTGAACAATTTCATGAAAAGGAAAAATCAAACCTGATATTGGTTGGATGCCAACTTTCAAAATTTACTATGTTGCACTATCATATTCTAAGAATTCTGGATTACATTCACTGCGAATTTCATACAACATCCAAAACATTTTGTAAGAAGATTAGATAAAAAAAATAAAAAATGTTAATATGAACCTAAATTGACATCAGACAATTTCCGAAAAAAATCGAATTAAATAAAGTGGATATTAGTTATAAGGCCGTCGTTAGAGACTTAATAATCATTTAGGACACTCAAAAAACTTATTCGGTTATAAGGACAATCTATTTTTTTTCTTTTCCTACTGACATTACTTCCGAAACCCATCGACTTTCTTGCTAATGCTTATGTTTGTACCGTTTTTATGCGCCTTCATCGCTATTGTATTTCTCCGGAAATCCCACGTCTTTCTACCTCCGCGAAGAAAAAGAAGAGTCAAAATACTTTGGGGTTATTAACATAATCCATCTGTTCCGTCACTTTTTCTTCTTAATTCTTTTAATAATTTGTTCGCTTTTGTTTCTTTTCTGCGGTTGAAGGATTTCTGTGAGCTGTGTACCTTTTGAGTTGTTAAAGTGGGTGGCATTGAAATAAGGGTTTGGAATCATTAGTGGGGTCTCTTGATTTTCAAACTTCATTCAACTGTTTTGACATACATTGGTAGGTGTTGAAATTTTTTTTTTTTTTTTTTTCATAGTTAAATTACACTTGTAATTTTTGTTTTTAATGTCTCGATATCATTTTCATTTCTCCTCTTAATCGACACCTTCAGGCGCTATTTGATTAAAAAAAAAAAAAAACTTCTTCTCTGTGTTTTAAATCGGTGTTTGAGTTTGAAATGAGTGTCGTTTTGTTGTTGTTTACGCCAAGTGGAGAATGAAGAAGTTGTTGATTGTGTAGTTCTTTGAATGGTTAACATGTGAAAAGGAACCATTTTCGTGTAATTAATCAGATCTTGGGTTTGAGGATATTTGAATTAATGCATTTTTCAAGATGGAAGCCTATATCCATTTGTGCATCATGATTGTGGAAAAAAGGCGAGTCAAAAAGGAGAAGGTTCAGTTCGACAAAAGAAAGAAGGTAAGAAGAAAAAACATCAAAATCTCAATAATACACAAGAAAATAGACTTAGGGAAGCTCTTCAAGAGGCCTCTGAAGATGGGTCTCTTGTAAAATCACATGCCATTGATTCAAAACCTTCTAATCATGATCAAAACTTAGGAACATCCTCAAGATCTCTAGCCAGTGCTCCATGCCCGTAAAGAATTTTGCGGGCTAACGCTTTTGGTCGATAGAAGATTTTTCTCTGAAGAATCAATTCTATGCTTAGTGATGCGTATGATAAGTTTTTGAGTGTTTATCCCAAGTACAAGTGTAAGCTCAAGAAGTACCGAATTAAGAAATATTTTTACGATTTACATGCTACTTGATGGAATGACATTGATGATCGATGCAGGACATTGTCGACTTATGCGGTGACATTAATGTCGATGCGATGACATTGATGACTTGCGCGGTGACATTGATGACTTATGCGGTGACATTGATGTCAAGAGCGGTGACACAATAACACATCTAGGAGAAACATTGAGCATTCATAGATTGTGTTTTACTAATTAGTTGACAAGTGTATTTGGGTGCTTATAATAGATGGTATAGTCCTTTTGCTTTCGCAAAGACAAGTCACGATCTAGGAGGCTCTTTATTACCTTCTTATGGGTTTCACTCACCATGGTGGCTTACAATTAAGTCTTTTTGGGGTTAAGTGTCGCTTATAATAGACGTGGATACTCATAGTTTGGGGTTGTTTTTCTTTTCTCTTATGGTCGTCTTTGTCCTGTTTCTTAGGTTGCAGGTCGATATAAGTCCTAATAAGCATTTGGCTAGCGTGGTTTCTATATTGGAGCCGGTTTATGAGCTTGCAACTATGAAAAAGAGCTATCAATTGTTAAAGGGCAGGACCATGATAGCTTTCGACCTTGTTTTTGTGTATATGGCTATTTATGGGTGATCACACTATATTCTCATCGATTGTGGTTAATGGTGGGGATAATCATGGTGTGCTTACAACAATTATGGTTGGTGGATTTTTGGTTGGAGTTCTTTGGTGATAGTTAATCTGGGTGGCCTATTAGTGTAAAGTGTGTTTTACTATGTGTGCAAGAGTTACCATCATCAAGAGATTGACAAGAGTGCCCTATATGATCATCTTGGTGGTCCGGGCTTATGCGATGACATTCTTGATTATGCGGTGACATTGATGACTTATCGCGATGACATTGATGTCGGATGCGGTGACATTGATGTCGGATCAAAGTGACATTGATATCGATGCAATGACATTGATGACTTATACAATGAGATGTCACCGATCAAGGTTGTCAATGGATCGCGGTGGTCAATACATCATTGTATTCAATGAATCGCGCGGTCATTGCATCGGGGTGGTTAATGGATCCTGATGGTCAATACATCGGGGTAGATGGTCAATGTATGATGGTGATGAATACGCCACGTAGATTTTTATGAAGAAAAAATTGATTTATGAAATTTATTCGGAAAAATATCAAATTTGATTTTAGAATAAAGAAGAGCGAAAAATATGAATTTTAGTGAAAAATTATGATGATCCGAGTTTTAGATCAAAATATATGACGTTTATAAATATGATGAATTTAAAAATAAAAATAAAATAAAAACTCTTTGTCGTTTCTTTTTTCCTTTTTTTTTTTTCTTATGCAGTGACATTGCTGATTATGCAGTGACATTGATGACTTATGCAGTGACATTGTTGACTTATGCAGTGACATTGATGTCAGATGCAGTGACATTGATGTCAGATGCAGTGACATTGATGACTTATACAATGAGATGCCACTGATCAAAGTTGTCAATGGATCGCGGCGGTCAATACATCATGGTATTCAATGAATCGCAGCGGTCATTGCATCGGGGTGGTTAATGGATGTCGGTTGTCAATGTATGACGGTGATCAATACGCCACGTCGATTTTTATGAAGAAAAAAATTGATTTTTGAAATGTATTCGGAAAAATATAAAATTTGATTTTAGAATAAAGGAGACTAAAAATATGAATTTTAGTGAAAAATTATGATGATCCGAGTTTTAGATCAAAATATATGACGTTTAGATATATATGGTGAATTAAAAAAAAATTAAAAAAAAAACTGCTTTGAACGTGTGGTGTTTTTTTTTTTTTTTTTCCTTTGAGAGCTTCTTTTTTTTCCCTTTCTTCCTTTTTTTTCCCTTCTTCCTCTTTATCCACTTAAAATTAGAATGTCCTTATAACTAAATAAGTTTCCTTTTAAAATTAGAATGTCCTTATAACTAAATAAGATTTCGGAGTGTCCTATTACCCCTAATAAGTTGAAAATCAGTCCTTTTAAATAATTAGCCCTTAAATAAAACAATCAAAACGTATTATATACAAATGGAACTAATGTAGTCCGATGAATAAATATTGACCTGGAAAATATCACGGAAAGATCCACTGCTGTTGGCCAAGCAGACTTGCAAAACATCAATATAACAATTATTGCCTCCCGTCATTCATCGTCGACTGCATTCTTGTCTTCACCATCAGCAGGAAGCTGCAAGAACAAAAAGTTAAAATGAAACACTGATAATAACGAATGGAGAAATGAAAAAAAAAAAGCAAGGAGAAATTTTCAGATAGATCTTAACATGGCTTCAATCTGGAAGTGATATTTTGCCGTTGATCTCCCATTGAACTTTTCAGTTCTCAAATCATTGTTGGTCAAACACTTACATCGCATTAAACCCATCGGCACCGCCACCATATATGTTTATACCATCACCGCATCTGTAGAAATCGCAACAGCCTCCGACAACCTGAGATTAAGCACCAGAAAATTCAACAAAGGAGAAACAAAACGGAGAATGGGTGTGCAGAGGCTTTACATCGGACAGAAGGGGAGAATGGGTGAACGTGAGGTAATGGAAAAACTCGCTTTGACGGTTGTGTTGTTGGGAGGAGTCGTGGGCGATGCAGGATTTTTTTTTTTTTGCTTTTCTTTGTTCTAAGGAAACCGTGAGTAAAAATAAAACGGGTACGGAGCGGGTCAATTAACCAAAACGGGTTAATTGACAGTTATTTACTCTAAAATATAATATAAGAAGATATATATATATATATATATATATATATATATATATACTAGTCAAAAACAAGTGCATAATGCACGGGAGCAGCTTGAACATTTTTTGATACTTTTGTGTATCATAATACTTTTGTGCATAATGCACGGGAGCTGCATGACCATTTTATGATACTTTTGTGTATCATAATAGTGCAAGCATATGGTGCATTATGGTGCAACGCATTACACATGTTCTAAGCTTGAAGCTCTCTAAATTTCATTTTTCTTTTTCACATAGAACTTGTGAGTTTAGTGTAATGCATTTCAACATAGTTTTATCCTCTTTAATCATACGCAGATCTATTATGTGAAAGAGAGCAAGAATAAGTGGATATAATCAATGACATTTAATATAACTTACTTACAACCACGCATAGAAATATCATAAAGCACGCCAATGTCAGGAAAAATATGTAAGAATGAAGCAAAAATAAAAAATACGTATGAAAGAATAAGAGTTATTGCCACGGATGTACACACTCCAATGCCGTCACTGATTTGTCTCATAAAACTAATTTCACTATCCAAAAACGTCTCTTATGGTACCTTGAAAAAAAACAAATAAAAAAGAAAGAAAAAAATAAAAGAAGAAAGAAGTTGATCATCCTGCCATAAAATTTTCAGTCATTAGACAAACTTAAACTATACTTAGTGTGCAACATCATCTCGACTACATTTAGCCTTCAAACATCAAATTTCATCTATGTTCATTGCAGATACTTGCTCTTCATCTTCTCATCGAATTATTTGGTTTTAACCGCTTTCATTTTGCAACATTGGACTTGCTCTTTATCTTCTCATCGAACTCATTGGCTTTAACCAGTTCCATTTCACAATATTGAATGTGGACCCATGCACTATGGGAAGTCAGCAAATTAGATTTTATTATAAAAACATCAAGATAAAATAAAGTACAAAAGACAACATCAAAGCTACCTAACAAATCAAATAGGTAATCACGGCGATTCAAACATCAAACCACACCGATAAAAAAACATACCCTACTCAGATTGTCCTAAAAAATTGTTTAAGAAGAGATTTAGTAGTCAAAACTAACAATACCTCCATAAGCAAATGAATATAGTTTTAAACTCACAAATGTTCGAACGATGGCTTCAAAGTTCAAACATCAAATTTCATCTAGGTTCATTGCACATACTTGCTCTCATCTCGTCGAATTCTTTGGCTTCGACCACTTCCATTTCACAACATCGGACTTGCTCTTTATCAACTCATCGAATTCTGTGGCTTTACCCGCTTCCATTTCACAACATTGGATGTGGACTCATGTGCTATAGGAAGTCATCAATTATATTTTATTTTAGTGTTGTTTCCTCCCATCATTATCTAATGTAACAATAAAAAAAAGTACAAAGATGAAATAGGATGTCAAATTTCAGTACATCTTTCTTCGGTTACATCTAACTGCAAAATCTCCATCAATATGACCTCCAACCTGCGGCAATTCAATCCATCCTATGATTTACTTTTTGTTATTTAAAATATGAAGAAAATCAAAATGAACTCTTGAGTATCATAAATCTATTCAAATAGTGCAGTAAAAATTTTATTGGGGAGAGAGTGGGCTTGGATACTTCCATGCGGAACTCTGTGAAAACAAAAAATTAAGCACCGACAGCACACCGTAGAGGCAGAAACTGAGAAGGAAACAAAACAAAGCCAACATTTATCGGAGAAAGAAGTTATAATACAAAACATTACTACCCTTGGAGAAAATTAAATTAAAAATATGGACAATTGAAAGGAATAGGCTGAAGAAAAAAACAAAAACAAAAAAATAAAGAAACCGAAATTCGGATAAAAAGGAAAAATTTCCTGGAAAAACAAAAAGGTTAATTATTGTATTATACCGCAAGGAATCAAACACTCGATCACCCTAGCAATCTTTCTTGTAAACTCCTTCTCGATATGAGCCTCTTTCAGACGCACTGCTAAGTGCATGTGTTTGCAACGTCGGCAGGAGCGGTAAAGCTGAAGATTTATTAAAGTCTAAATATTTGATTGTTGGCTTGAAAATATTTGATTGTTGGCTTGATAATATTCGTTCAGATCAGAGTGGGTTTTTATTGATGAAATGAAAAGAGGCGATGGATGGTTTTCAGCTTTGAAAGCGGTGATAAGGTTTGGAAGAGATTATCAATTCGTTAGGATCTGCCTGATTGCCTGGGTTGAATTGGCAGATTGAAGTGAAGCGCATCATTTAGCGGATACGTGCTGCTTGAATTTGTTTATTTATTTATTTTTATTTTTTGTTGACAGGAAGGCGGAGAGGTGCTTCCTCGATTTTTTTATTTTATATTTTTTAAAGTGATGTTTTTATATTTTTATATATATGTTTTTACAGGAAGACGTGCTCCTTCATGATCACTAGCTGGACCGAGATATGAGGAAATGGTTCACATTTACGTTATTGAAAATAAATAAAAGATAATCTTGACAAAAAAGAAAAAATAAAATAAAAGATAAGGATCCGCGTATTTTTTTTTATAAGGATGACTTTTTTGAATAAGCAGGACTTTTTTTTAACAGGAGATATAATTTTATTTTATTAACTATTTTTTTTATTATATTTTGTTTTTACAGTTGGTTCTTTTTTTTTTTTTTTTCTATGGGTATAAGCCGGTTCAAATTATGGGTTTGGAGCGAAATCTTGGGTAATCGGGTTAAATCTTCCTTTCAAATATATATAGATATAGATAGATATTTAGGAGAGGAAATAAAATTGATTTTGACTCAAACCCGCTTTGACACACTCCAAATCCGGTAGCTACCCGTTTCAAAAACAATTACACCACAAACATTCCATAATTACCTCGCTCCAATAAATGTAATCATTATTATTTCCGTAATTTCAATCAAAATATTAGTAATAATAATAATCATTTGTAACCGTCCCTTCTATCGCGTCAATTCAAAATATAAAACTAAATGCTCAGATTAGTCAACCCACCATTTCAAATACGAAACACGTTTTTAAAAAGTAAATATCAAGTACATTCTAATTGATTCTCCATTCCCCTCATTCATTCCAATTTTTTTTATTTTTAATTTGCAGTGTAATCCCCCTTCAAAAAAATGCAATCTATTTTTGCTTGAGAAATTTCACATTCTATTTCTTGGTTCATCGGGTATGATAATGGATGCAAATTTGATGCAGCAATGGAGAAGAGGGAGATCATGATCGGAATCGGGCGTCTTTGACAAAATTAAGTGATTGACATGTATTGATATGAAGTAATAATGTGGATTCGTCTTTAATATAGTTTTATATTAATTGTTCTTATCCATGCTCTCACCTACCCATGAAGAACATTTATAATACCATACTTCTATAATCTTCGACTATGTTGCTCAGGTTGTACACGGTTTTGATTGTTTTTGTGTATATTCTATTTTTCTTTCCGGACTTTTAATATTGCCATTTTAATCAATATTGACATACTGGTGGCTTGCTGGATTGCATTTACTACATTGACTAACTTTAATTTTCGAAAATCAAAGTTATTGTTTTCCTTGGCATGAATCATGGATTGCATTTACTACCTTAAACGGGTACTAGGGTTTTACTTTTTTTATTATTATTATTATTACGAAGGGTACTAGAGTTTTACAATGTGGCGCTACGCCTACGCGTATATAGATAATTACTTATTTTTGTTTTTTTTTTTTTGTTTTTTGAGAGGATATATAGATAATTACTCCTATATTGATGATTGAATTAAAGCATGTGTCTACCGTTTCAAACTCTGCAATATTCTATTGAAAGCTCAAAGAGTAGTATGTATATGGGGTGCGGAAATTAGGGAGGAGGTGGTTTTTCAGAACAAAAAAATATGCATTGATTTTTAGCACACAATTTATTGTGATATATCAACCAATGATAATATATCATCAGTTTTATCATAATCAATCGTATAAGATATGATTTGTCTATTTTGTTATGAGCGTAGTACATTTCCTTTGCAATTAATGTCTTAATTGTTCAAAAAAAATTAATGCCTTAAACATAACATGATTTCTAGCATAATTATGTTACAAAATATATTTATATATTATAGACTAGAGGATTTTTTTTTTTTTTTTTTTTTTGAGACATATTATGGACTAGAGTTAAAAATATGCTTTAAACTTATGAGATAAACTTAATATTTCTAACAATGCACCACATGTTTCAAAATTTTAGAAGAAAGAGCATATTTTGCTGTGTTTATTATGGACTAGAGTGTAAATTGTTGAACCTGTTGTCTTTTGGATTATAATTAAATCGAGAATGAAACAAGTTAACTTACTGAATCAATTGCAACGACGTGTTTCTATAGATGAATGAATCTTTTTTTTTTTTTATAGCAAAAATGATTAATTTGCGTAAGCTAGTTAATTTTATCACTCACATCACACTCTGATAGTATCATTGTTTAATGATGTTTTTATTAAGAGCTTTTATCATCCTCGTCACAGATTGCACTTATAAACAATGTTCACAACGTCTCATGAATGACTTACATTTAATGCTTTAGAGTCAATGTGGGATTTCTATTACACATAATTTATGGGATGCTCAATCAGATAGGTTGGGTTACCATCCCTATTGACATTTAAATTTGACGTTAGTCCCATTCCTTCGATTTTTCATGAATTAATCTCCTCCTAACGGCTCAATTAGAGGATATTTGTCGGATTCATTTAAAATTTGACATATTCAATGGAAATAATTGTTCGGTATTGATTTTCATATCATTAGTCATTATAAGTAGTAGTAAAATAAAGTTCACGAATCAAATTCATCCTAGTGATAATGGTCATTGCATTTTCTAATGGGAGTCGGGGGTAGTAGTTAAATAAAGTAGTTTAATAGTATTTTTGGGTCATCAAGACCAATCTTTTGTCGAGATGAGGTGTGGTTCAAGAGAATTGAGAGACATGGGGTCGAGTCGAGTTGTGGTTCGAGAGTTTAATTAAAGTTCGAATAGCATAACTTTATCAATAAGAATTCGAGCCAAGACGATTAGAAGGCTTAAAGGGCTGTTTTATCTAAGAAGAGCTGGAAATTCAGCAAATTTGGACCAGCCAGATGCCGGCCCGTCAATAAAAAAAAAGCATACCGGCTAGCATGTGGCCCAGTTTCACTAAAAAAAAGCCCTAAGTCGGCTCATATCGTTGTTCTAGCATCCAAAGTAGCTTTAAGTTGGTTTTAGCATTATATTAACTTTTGTAATCACACCATACCATATCATATCACACATAACTTTTGAACAACGTTAGCTTTTATTCAAGCAATCTCTTGTGTTCTTGGTTTGATATTTTGATCTCCGGAGAAGCTTTACTTGCACAATGTGGAAGTGTGAGAATCATCGTTTAGAAGAAGGCGCTTCCTTATTTTTCCAAGTTATATGAGTTATTTCGAATTTCTCGTATCGGTTTTCGTGGTCTTAGTAGCAAACACCAAACCAATAGAACAAGGGTTAGCTCCGCAGCTGGTCTACAAGCAAGGTAAGTAGGTCCATTACCGGTCGACTCCAGACCGAAAAGGCCTAACGGAGTAATCCCTTATCTCGGATCGGAGATGCTAATGGGACGGAAATCGAAGTGGGGAACTGGGGATCTCTCTACCTTCTGTGTCTATCTCTTGTCAAGTATGCTCCCCATACATAGACTAGGTAGAGGCTAGTACTCCTTGAAAGATAGAATATCGCCGCGTGAACATAATATTAAGTTACGAATCTAACTCCCGAGGGATCTACCACTGTTCTAAATATAGTAAGGCATCTAATTTTTTTTCATTGTTATGTTTGTTTATTCATGATACAATGAATTTCTCACGTTTCCGCTAAATAAACGATGCAAGGATAGAGTATTAATTCAAATCCGGACTACAATGTAACTAAATTCGTATGTGAGCTTAGAAAATCAATTGCAGACACCGTATCTACAAGCTCGGTGGTGGGGACTACTTTGCATTAACATCACTCAAAGGTCATTTTAGTCTTTCTTATCAAAATGAATGACACATAACCATTCACCAGCAGCAGATATTCTTTTTCTTCTTTGAATAATCCATAACCTTTTAACATGTAATCACAGTTAATCTCAAGCAATGGCAGCCCCTTAACCAAGAAAGGGGCTAGTACCAAAAAGCATTATTATCATCAAGACAAATGCAAAACATAGAACACCATCCATCAACATAGAGAAACTTAGAAGTAGATTACTTCAACTTTTAATGAAATCATATCCCAATAGGTTCAGCAACAAAATAAAGGACGAAACATATCAAAGTCTAAGACAAAACATGCTGTTCATATGGAGCAGCTCACTTGTTCATAGAGTAAAAAAGTAAACAGAAAAACAGTAAACAACTGCAGGTAATGGGCAACAATGAAGGAGGGGGGGAGTTCTCCTCATCCAAAGAAGTGGCCATTTGAGTTCTTCAACGGTACTGCAAACACAAAGGTAAACAAAATAAAGAACATCAGCCAAAAGAACTAACATGATCTGCAGCAATTAGAACTTGTATTAAGGACATCTCCTTCATGCTTATGCTCATATTGGTACCCCCACTTAAAAGTAATAAACGTTACACTAAAGACATCTGATTTATAAATATGCACAAAATGGTAATGTATTAAAACGTAATATTACAACCATTTTTCACACCCTTTTGTGGCACACATGAACTAAGGTGATTAATATCAAGATAAGTAATTATGTGAAACTGTCAGATAAAAAAGAGCAGAGGAAGTAGCAATTACCTTAATGAAACCGATCTCCTTTGCATTGCTTCGGAAGCATTGTCTGCAGCACATCAGACCATACTTTCGGATGATCCCATGAGAATTGCCACACACACGGCTGCATGCAAAATGCATACGGTAAACAAAACTGTTCAATAAAGCAAACAAAACTCGCATACAAAAGAAGGCAGTTTATCAACCAAACATAAGAGAACATCTAAACAATATCCTGGAAACATGCCAAAACATGTATAGCATAATATTTAATTAACAAGATCACCACTACAAAGTGAGCAAAACAAAACACACGGATCAGATGAGCATATTACAGATCAGAGATATATGCAACTCTTCATCACACAAGATAAATCTGAAATCTCAGAAGAAAAAGACGTCCCTAAAAAAAAACTCCCTGCAAAACTGTGATTGACCTCAAGAAAAAAGGATTTTTTTTCTAGCCCATCAACAGAAACAACACCTAATGTCGAAATCAGGTACATATGCAATCCACTGCAGATACTAGGAATATATATGGTTAAAAAAACGCAGCACTCGCAATAACACAACTAGTTCTTCATGGATCCATATAAATAATGAAGAGCAGCATCGCCGATTTACAGCGAGCACAAAAGCTAGATGTATCAAGAAATCAACCAGCAACCATCGAACAAAAACACAACGAATACAAAAATAAACAAAAGCATACTACTCACAACGAAATACCCCTGGACGTAAATCGGTTTAAAAAGAAAGATAAACAAGAACATAATCGATTAGTTGTTGTTACCAGGCGCGAGAGCCGGGGCCATAGGTCTTGGGGTGAGCGTTCCAGATGTTTGAGTGTCCCATTTGATCGGCGGCAGCTTAGCAAGCACCAACACCAAATCTCTGCTACAAACCCTAATAGCTGAATGCGATTAATGTTCGGCAGGGTTTCTAATATATAGAGAAAATGACAAGGGCATCTAAGCCCAATAGGACTGAAACAAAAATAATGGTACTGGGCCTAATGGTCCAAAATAATTATGGATTGGGCAATACAACCCAACCAAGAAAATCAGACTTGCAAATAAGAAAAACAATTTTATATTGGCACCACATAATTACTAATTTATTATTGGTATTTTTTTTATTTACTTCCGAAAACATACAATTATTTATTCTTTTTACTTTCGGCAACACACTGGAAGCGTCCGTGTCATTGACGTGCGTTTCGAAAATAACATCAATGGAATGACGTTTTTGACCAATAATACATTTATAACTATAATGTCAATGTCTTATTTCAAAAAAACTATAATGTCAGTGCCACTGACGTTGTTATCGAAAACCAGCGTCAGTGTCAGTGACGCGCATATTGAAAATTAACGTCTATGTCACTGACGTTTTCTTGCGCAAAAATAACCGTGATGCCAATAGAAAAAGAAAAAAAACAAAACAAAAACAAAACAACTCTCCTCATGCAAAATTAGCAATTTGACTGCAGAAGCTAATTGAAAATTACTGTGAAACCATGAATTTTTAATAAAACTTATTATTGTCATTTGTGGATAAATAATTTTTAAGGATTTAATTAATCATCGTAAAAGACGCGTTTGATCGGAATTGTGATTTTGTTATTTTAAAGAGAAGAGATAATTATGTGAATGTTATGAAATAATAATTGAGTGAATGTCTATCAATGTTGTTTATTGCAAGAGTTAATAGAAGATGGTTATGAGAGATGTAGAGTCATGAGTTACAATATTAATAGTTACATATTAATTGGTTCATCTCCATCTTGTAGTATATATATATATATATATCCCACCATTGTAGTAGTTTTTGTAGAGATGAAGAGAACAAGTGAATACAAGTTTTTCCTTATTGTTTTCTACTTATTTGCTTTGTATTCTCTTTTACCATTTATTTTATAACACGTTATCAGTGAGATTTGCACTCTACCATTTTTTGAGCTCATGGTTCTCCGTAATTGATATGAAGCATTACCTCCCAAATTGTCACAACATCAACGTAGCAATTCTTCTTGATTAGGTGAAGGCATTCATTTTTCACAATTTTGGATGACGGGAGACTATACAACTACATAGCAAAATTTGTTGTAAGTTTTTTTCTTTCCCACTGCAATTCATATTATCATATTTAGAATTATGACTTGATGCCAACTATTTGTTTACTCATCATTATTATGCTTGTGGAGAATAAGCGAATGTATATAATTAAAATTGCTCAACCATTTGATCTAATAAGCCTTCTTGAATTCAATAATTTCATGTGATGATGTTGCAACAGTATGCTTCCCTTTAATATCATGATTGGTTGTTGATATATGCTAATAAACTCTTGCTTAAATGTTCTTGTGCTATTGGTTAACTCCAATTCAGCAAATGTGGCTTTCATTTTTTTGTTTTTGGTTTAATTAATACAATTAGTTATAGATGGTCGCTTTGAAAGAAGTGATGAGAATGATTATTGCATTTAGACATAAAACGTTTCTCTTGGACACAAACTAAATGTTAGCATATTCCATGGAATTACCCTGTTGTTGTGCATTATTTGAATTATAAGGACATTAGATACCTTTAAGATTGTTGGAATTGTCATTGTGGTTTTATATTAGTACTATTGCTAATTTCAATGAATGAAACCTTGTTATATGACCCTATGTAGAATATTATTACTATTGTTTCTTCGAAATGTGCGGTGCATAGATTTTGCCCAATGCATTGGCTATATGAATTGTTGCATATATGTGTTAATTGGTTTCATCACTCTAGGATATCTAAAGGTGTTCTTCTTACAATATTATTCTGTTGAGTTATATGCATTTACTTGATGAACACTACTATTTGAGAAGAAAACTTTGGAAGAGAATTCCTTTTATTTATTTATTATGCACGAGTATTGGTAGAAAAAGGAAGAGAATGCACACCTTTGTGCATGGACTCTCGGTGTAGTATATGGTACTCACATTGCAAACAAAATAATTAGGAAATGAAATCCGTTTAGTTCGCTCAATCGAGTTTCAAAGGACAAGAATGAATGGATACCTTTGATTTCTTTGGCATGATTTTGTATTTCATATTGAAATTATTTCCATGTGTAATAACATGTGTTTATATGTTATTTTGATTATTTATCTTTGCTAACATATTTATACATCGAGATATGAGTTTAAGATGCGGTATTGAGATTCTCATTACGGGATGTATTGTTGGCCATTTCGCTTAGTGCTTATACTTGTCTTTTACATCGATTAGTAATAGTTGGTCATCATATGGTAATAGCTTTGTTACACGGTGATCAGTCATTTAAGAATCACATTCTATATGTTTGTATATTATATTGATAAATCATCTACGGCACTTGGACACAACAAATAATGTAAGAATTTGAGGTAAAATTTTATTCTTTATGATGATTATACAATTGTTTTTCCTATATGATATGCACGTAATATTGATGTTAGTGGACTTTGTAACATCAACACAATGAGAGCTCAAGTGAGTAAAATGTCCCAATCAATTGGTAAACATCCATTCCATGTAGTGAATGTGACTCCATTTTCAAAATTTAGGAACGATCGTGGCCGAAGCAGTGAATTTGAATTTGGCCCTAAAGATTAAAGCCAAACTTGAGATTGATTGTTGGCAATGACAAAATATGTCTCATCGATAGTGCGACAATGCACATTCTGAGAGAATGTCTCAAAATAAAAAAATAAAAATGGGAGAAGCAAATAATAATTGTTGCAAGTGCTATATTGATATAAGGCGTCGAAAAAGCCATTGATATTTAATCGCTTGAAATAAAGCACTATGCTCTCCCGAGTCTCGAATATATTAGTTTAGAGATATCTATAAAAATTATGGTATCATATCGAGACTATGAGAAATAAAAGTATTTACTCGTTATGAATATCATTTGTCGGTGAAATGAGTATAAACAATATGTTTGAAAATGATGAGACATGTCAAATCCTAAAAGATAAAGTGACAAACACTATATGCATCATTTTGGAATTAAATTATGTAAGATGCATCATGCCACCAAATTAAAAATTTTAAGTTTGTATCATTCCATTCAATGAAGTGAACGTGGAAATATATTATTCTTTTGGAGATATCAATTACCGTTGTCATACCAAAATGAGACAACGGATGAAACGATATTGAAATGTCAAACTCCAGAAGAGATTATTCCCCCGCTTGATATATATTCATGAAGTTTGTTGATACCGTGATAAGAGGATATCACATTAAAATGTAGAATCCGTCACGGGTTATTGCAAATATTACGGATATCGATTGTATATATTGTCCGAGATTAGCGGGTGGAAAAATAAATACAATTAAATCAATTCTCGTGACAAACATTATAATATAAATGAACTTGAAGTTCATTTCTGAATAGTCGTGATTGAGTCACGTAATACACACAGTGTGGACAAAATTTATGAGATGAATTAAGAACTCTAAAAGAGTCATCAATTATGAGTGTTCTGGTAATATAAAAATCACGAAAGACATGTCATAAAATAGCTATATAGCATATCAATATAAGACACAATAAGCATTGTCAATCTCGTGTGGGGAGAAAAAGAACATGAAGTTTTATTATATTATTTTATCGAAACCCAGGAAGAATGTCAAAAATAATGTGAATGATTCTTGAAGAATCTAAAATGACATAGTATCTTCTTGATGTTGATATTTATATTAAACCCATGAAACGTATAAGTTGTTTTGTTTCCAAAAGATATTAATCTCATAGATATGAGATGATTAAATAACTTTATAATCATTAGAAACAAAAGTCAAATAGCACTTGATCATGAGATTGATTTAGCAAAAATCATTGTGTTAGAAAATATGTAAATCGTTTGAAGCGAATGACAGAGCATCAAGTTACTGACTCGGTGCAATTACTACATTTTTAACGAAGATCATTTCCCGGCATTAGGGAGATAAGAGAACCCCATTTTAATATATAAGAATGCGAGAAATTTTATAAAGATCTTCTACGCATCATTCTAACTAAATTGTGTAAATAGTTTAACATGCAATATTTAGCAAGGAGGCGCCAGATGCTTTTACTGGGTATAAAGAGTGACTATTTATAAATGCACCCAATCAAATATGATTGATAATATTATCTACACGAGAAAGTGTATAAGACCGATCGGTGTAAAAGATATAATCCACGGAAAGTGAATTCACTATTGATATTAAGTCACTCATGAAATATCTCGAAGAGATTTGTCTCGAAAACGAAACCCCAAATAAATTCGCACGTGCATCCAATGATAAAATATTGTGGTTGCGGAACAACCGGATCCATGCATTGATAAGGATTCGGTTTATGCTAATATCGAATTAGCAATGTATTTCACGGGAGAAATTGGTAATATATTATCACGATCGTCGATTTACATATTTGCCTCATAATTTGCTAGTATAATCTGATCCCGAACCCATGTCAATAATAAAGTCTTTGGAAGCATATATAGATCGGGTAAAAATTAAATAAACAATAGAGGCTGATCTTGATTAGAATTTGGTTCTGTAATAACCAATTTTTGATTTTGATCAATTACATTCTCCCACTATGGATGACATCATGTTCCGCTACTTAATAAATCAGGCAGCAACTAAGGATTTTTATATGACGTTGTGACCGTATATTTATAGGTCACTAGACATATTTATATGAAAATGTATGATTGATTTTAGACATGAAAATCGCAACCTGTATATATTACTGAGTTGCAAATGTCATTATATTGCTTAAAATATGGTTAAAGGTAAGAAAATCAATCAGTAAATTCCCTATGAATAAGGTATATATATAAATAGCTCATGCATAATGACATGAGTTGTGTGATATTACATCCCCTATTTTTATTTAGAAGATAATGTTGATTGTGTTGCAAGTGTTGCACAAATGAGTAGTGGGTATGATAATTTTTAGCCCTTACATTTAAATTGGACTCTAAAAGAGATATGACTTATAAAAAAGTACGCTATAAGTGACAATCCGACATGTTTGTTCACTAAGTTCATTCCAACATCTATTTTGGAGAATTATGTTTATAGTATTGGAATGCGTACATTTGAATGGATTTGTCGTCGTGGGGGAGCGACAACTTCAAAACAATCTTGATGCTTTGGTCCTGTATGAACAATGACTGTACTCTTTTTCCCTTTAACTAAGTTTTTTTTCCCACAGGGTTTTCTTAGTTAAAGGTTTTTAACGAGGCAGTCAGTACAACATATAAAAACGCATATGTCATGAACTACTTTCCTTGTGCAGTTTTGTCCCACTGGGTTTTTCTAGCAAAGTTAATAGTACATGACATATACGTTATGCAACTTAGATAGAGCATTCAAATCAGCTCTATATTCAATGATCTTTATCTACTATTACAACTGCAAAGAAGATTGTTCATCTCAAATTCAATAATATTTACATAAGTGGGAGAGCACATGATCTTCAAAGAGAAGTGAAATCGATATGCGATGAATCAAGCCAAAGTGTTGACCCGGATGATTCAATTACACTTAAATGATGAAGAATTGTAGCGATTACATGGTATTCGATTGATATTTCAAAGGGCGCAAGTGGAATTATACATCATACTTTTGTAGACAATCTACAAATAAAAAGGCTAAGCACAATTGTTCAAATTGATCAAATCAATCGATTTATTCACATAAGCATAGCTTTATACTACATTCAAGAGAAGATTTCCATTTGCCGATTCGATGCTCTCAAATATCGTTTTTTCATTGGGGAGTAATACAAACACAAGTGAATATGTATCATTTTTGTTCACTAAAGTTTTTCCCATAAGGTCTTTTCCTAATAATTGTTTAACGAGTCATATTCATTGTGTATTGTATGATAGACATTCAAGGGGGAGTGTTATGAAATAATAATTGAGTGAATGTCTATCAATGTTGTTTATTGCAAGAGTTAATAGAAGATGGTTATGAGAGATGTAGAGTCATGAGTTACAATATTAATAGTTACATATTAATTGGTTTATCTCCATCTTAGTATATATATATATATATATATATATATATATATATATATATATATATATATATATATATATATATCCCACCATTGTAGTAGTTTTTGTAGAGATGAAGAGAACAAGTGAATACAAGTTTTTCCTTATTGTTTTTCTACTTATTTGCTTTGTATTCTCTTTTACCATTTATTTTATAACAGTGAAGATATTATTGGGATCTAAAAACCAGGATTTGATTGATTTTGGATTTATTTAGGTAATTAATAGGTTACTTGGACACAATATGTAAATAAATGTGTTGTGATGTGTTGTGTTCGATTATTTATTAAATAAGTAAAAGAAAGGAAAACAAAAAAAAAAAAAAAAGGAAAGAAAGACGTAGTAGTCTGCTGCGACAACAGAGAAGGTACGGCCAAAGAAAAAAAAAAAGGAAAGATGATTCACAAGTGGTTTGCCCATAAGTTTAAGTTATGATATTTATTGTATCTTAAGGGTTTTAGTTTTAGATTTGTGGTTAAAGATTGTCCTTTTAATAATTAGGGTTTATTTGGAGTTGTCGGATGATCGAAAAGGGAGGGTCGTTGTTAGATCCGTTGTTGGTTGATAGATTCACGTAAGATTTGGAAGCAAGATGTTGTTCGGTTCGTAGTTTAGTTCGTTTTTAAGGTAAGGAGTTCTTTTATCAAAATGTTCTGTTTTTAGTTTAAAAGGTTGCGTTTTAATTTAAAGATTGTGTCTTTAAGTTGATTTGAATATTGTTTTATGTTAACTGCATGAGACTAGACATAATTACGTGTTGCCGGGTAACTGTCAAACTGTGTTTTCTGAACGTTGTTATGTTTTCTAGTTACATCAAAGTAAACAATGTTGTTAAAGCTTTGTTATGTTCTTTGGGTAATTTTCTATAGATTCTTCTACGCGTTTTAGTTACGAGTAGTGGAGATAGGTTGGGAGCTTGGTGTTCTTATGGCCTTAGTAGGTTCTTGTAACTTAAGATATGGTTTTAACTTTTAAAACATGAAACTTATGTGCGTTATGTGCTCCTACGTGTTTATAGTTAGTTAGTCTGCAATGTGCTACAAGAGCACTGTGACTCAGATCCACGTCGGATGTATAACTAGTCGTGTTACCCATGTCGTTCTTAAGATGATGTATTACAAGAGTACCGTGACCCAGACCCACGTTGGATGTATGGCTAGTCGTATTACCCGTGTTGCATCAGACCCTCAGTTTAGTCAGTAAGAAACATGAAACATAACAATACAATCAGACATGCTCAGTACATGAACAAGAAAGACAAAACACGAATATGTACAAGTTAACAGGAAAGTAAAATATGGGTTAATAGACATCTTATGTAAGTTTGATCAGTAAGCTAAATATTGTTGTAATTAATGTAACTAACAAGTACGTGCAAGATGAACTGAATGTAGTTAATAAGCATGTTTTCTATTCATGATTCAATATGGTTTTAAGTGTCTATTCTTATGTTTCAAGTTATGAATTAAATGTAGTTTTCCTAAACGCTTCAAGTAATGGCTTTCAAGTTGTTTTTTTTTTTGCCAACTGTTGTTTTTTTTGCCAACTGGATGAAGTAGATTCATGTCATGTCTCCCGGCATCCGACATGCGTGAATCTCTCTTTTCATCTTCTTTCTCCTTACCGAGCATATAGCTGGTGCTCACTTCTTTTATTTGGAATAAGAAGAAATGCAGGTTGGAAGCAAGTTGGATGATGAGCATGGAGAGCAAGCTTATGAAAGAAACATAAAGTTCGTTGAGTTCCGGCGGTTTCCTCTGTATAGACAAGTTGGTTGTAATAAATGTTAGTAGATATCTATGTTTTAGATTGACAGCAGTTGAAATTCATTGAGTTTGTTAATGGAAAGTTTTAAGTGTTAGCTTCTCGAGTCTCTTGCTTGGTTCTTTTCTTCCGCGTTTCCTGATACGACACGAGACTTACATGGGATTTAAGGTTTACTTTAAATGTCACGTGCCGAACGTCTCTTTTCCGGATAAGAACTCGGTATCGGGATAGGGGCGTTACAATTACACTAATAATGTCTTCTCTAGGGGAGAGCTAAACTTCCTCCGGAAGACAAACTCAAGGGAGACAAGAACTCCGGTAAAAGAAAACAAACACTCCTAAAGAGAAGATATATATACTATATTAGGGATAACAAAAACTTCATAAAGATGACTAAAGTCCACATAGAGACACTAATATACACTAACAAATTAATAATCTACAAACTAATGTATTAATAAAATTCTCCAAACGACACAAGTCAATAAGGACATGATACCGGTGGAGAAATACAAAAATGACTAGAAGTGTCAACAATTATAAGTATAACCGTCAAAGATCAATTTAACTGATCTATGAAACCATATAATAGATATCATACAAAATACTTATGTAACTAATGCATTTCATAAATAAATCCACTATATCTCTTCGTTTTCTACATTTTATTCCTTATCACGCACACAACTCTAAATCAGAAACATTCACGAAGCAATGAACTCTGACCGAGAAAAAAAATGCAACTTTAAAATAGCATATACGATGAGAGATTCCTAGCTGAAATTTTCAATTCACTCAAGTGACTAACTTAATAATTAATAAATACATAATTCAATCATATATCGACGAAATCCCTTCGATCAGAACATGATTATTGCGTTTTGCGAGGTGCGTTACAAGTGAAATACGCTCCCAAGGGCGTAACTCAGTGGCAAAATAGTATGAGGGTTATAGTGACAACCTTGATTCAATAGGAAAATAACATGAGTCTTGTACTGACACCTTTTCCTTTGAGTTAAACCGTGGGAGTTTGATACTCTGTATTGACTTTGCAAACTGAATCACTGAGCTATAACTGTCGATTTACGTTATCCACAGCGTTCTAAAAAAAGGATAGTATGGGTGTTTTGGGTTGAGACATAACCTTTTTTATAAGGGTGGACTATTAGACTAGTCACATGACATGGGTATGACCCGACGTTATACATGCACACTTCTCAGGGCTCGAATAATCCGAAGGACCTTCTCATACAATAGGCCGACAGAGGCTCGGCTCAATATTGGGCTTTATATGTCGGGCGACTTCATCAAAGCTTGACTCCTTACTAATCAGAGCGCCCGTATTATCATTATATCGACATTACGATGGTCGCCCTATGTCTGACATGACGTCTATCTTTTATGATCAGGTAGACTTGAGACGTCTACGACTACATATAGCCGACATGGTGCATGTCTACCTCGGTCATTATATTCAGTTCAGGGCAGGACATCCCCAACCTCATATGAGGGTTACACTCTACTATCTAAACTTTAAGCCACGATGTTGTATCACAATCCTTCATTTTATTAACCACGACTTCAATGCCTATATAAACGATCACAATCCTCATTATCAGAATGACATTTTGGCTTGATATTATTTTAGATACATACGCAGTCATCAGCGGCACGCCCATCTTACACCGACAAATACGCACGCACACTTTTTCATCTCAAATCACCGCTAGGTATAAGTTATAACCTAGTGATGTTGGTTTACAATAGAAGTTTGACTTGTCGTCTTATAAGTACTACTACTATAGGCAAAACGTGGTCACTCCCTCGTTACTGCAAGCACGTCGGTAACGGAACTGAATTGAATCTATTTCCTGCAAATGTCAAAATCCCACTAGGATTTCCAAGCTGCGACCCATAACCCTCTCATAGACTCATCTTAGTAGATTGATTTCCGAATCTGAAGAAAACCCGTGTGAATTTTGAGTGAAACATCAGATTTTGACCATCTTAACACCAGAATCCAAAACCTGAATTTATTGGATGGGCGATTCAGTTGTGGAGACTGATGCAAAGAACAAAGAAGCTACAGTGAAACCAAATCCGAAGCTAACTTTACTGCCTTTGATTGCTCTTATCTTTTACGAGGTTTCTGGTGGTCCTTTTGGTGTTGAAGATTCAGTTAAAGCAGGAGGTGGCCCCCTTCTATCCCTTCTCGGTTTCTTGATTTTCCCTTTATTTTGGAGCATCCCAGAAGCTTTAATTACAGCTGAACTCGCTACAAGTTTCCCTGAAAACGGTGGATATGTTGTCTGGATATCATCAGCTTTTGGACCCTTTTGGGGATTTCAAGAAGGGTTCTTGAAATGGTTCAGTGGAGTTATGGATAATGCCCTTTACCCTGTACTTTTCCTTGATTATCTGAAGCATTCTGCTCCAATTGTCAATAATCTGATTGTTAGAGTTCCAGCCCTTTTAGGGATTACATTTTCTTTAACATACCTTAATTATAGGGGCTTGCATATTGTTGGTTATTCTGCTGTTTTGCTTGGCTGTTTCTCTCTTTTACCATTCATTGTTATGGGATTACTTTCATTACCTAAGATTAAGCCTAAAAGGTGGTTAGTTGTGGATTTTGAAAAAATAAATTGGAGGGGATACTTTAATAGCATGTTTTGGAATCTAAATTATTGGGATAAGGCGAGTACATTAGCAGGGGAGATAGAAGAACCTAGCAGGACATTCCCAAAAGCTCTGTTTTTGGCTGTAGTTTTGGTTGTTTCCTCATATGTTGTTCCACTTCTTGCGGGTACTGGCGCTGTAACGTCTGATTCGAGTGAATGGAGCGACGGTTATTTTGCAAGAGTTGGATTGCTGATTGGTGGTTCTTGGCTAAAATGGTGGATTCAAGCTGCTGCTGCAATGTCTAATCTGGGATTGTTTGAAGCTGAAATGACTAGTGATGCATTTCAACTTCTTGGCATGAGTGAAATCGGAATGCTTCCTTCTGTTTTTGGTCTAAGGTCAGTGAGCTAATTGTTTTTTCACTCAATCTTGTATTCCAGAATGTCATACTTTTGGGTTATTCATTGTAAAGTAGAAGAAACAGTATCATTTTACTAAGATTGGATGTTTCTAATGTTTGTAAACATCCATTACGTTGAGCAATCGATTCCATGTATGCAAACGTTACAGATACATCTGCATTTGATAGTATTCAAATAAATAGATAGGCATCAATTTGAAAACTTTTTCACTGATTTAGCAAGAAGAGTACTAAATTGTGCAGATCTTTAGACAACTAATTTTCAATGTCCAGCATGTATAGACCACAACTACCGCGCCATTTTAGCAGTAATAGTCTTGCATTAGCTGATACTTGGTTGAAAAGGTTCGGAAGACAGTACTTAAGAAGGTCTGAGATAATATCTGTGTATAAAGACAGGGACTGGATTTGTAAATGAGCCACCAAATAGTTTTGATTCTGCAAACATGTGTTTGTTGATCCATTTATTTCCTATTCCTGTTGCGGGTTAATGACGTCAAAGTTTTAACCTTTTTTTGTAGATCGAAATTCGGAACACCAACTGTTAGCATCTTGTGTTCAGCATCTGGAGTGATCTTCTTGTCATGGATGAGTTTCCAAGAGATTTTGGAATTCCTTAATTTTCTGTATTCTGTGGCGATGCTACTCGAATTTGCTGCCTTTATAAAACTGAGAATCAAGAAACCAGATCTTCACAGGCCATTTAAAGTACCAGTACAATTATGTGGAGCAATAATCCTTTGCTTGCCACCTGCTTTCTTGCTCGTTCTTGTCATGTGTCTTGCTTCTATAAGAACATACTTAGTGAGCGGCGCCGTGATTGTTCTGGGATTTCTCTTGTATCCTGTTATACAGCATATGAAAGAAAAAAAATGGGCTAATTTTTATACAGAAGCAGCAGCCATTGATCTTGAAGTTGAAGGTCAAACTACATGTAACCTTCATGAAACCATAGATGAGGCTTCTGTTAGCCTTCTTCCAAGATCCCTATCTTCTAAGATAGAACAAGAACCATTAGTCTCCTCTGAGATTACAAAATTGGACTAAGGAATTCAGTAAGTGGTTTTTTTTTTGGTTTTGTTTGCCTTACAGATGAAAGTGTATACGAGAAAGAAACGAAGAAGATGATACTGTCACAACATTGTGTATTACATATTTTTTAAACTATTGATTATGGTAAGACTCATTGCTTGATATGAGTCTCTGTCACAATATAGCGACACAATGTACTCGCCATTTATTTTTATTTTTTTGGTCTATGTTCATTTTCAGAACAGTACAAGATCATGAAAAACATTCTTGGGTGATGAGAAATATGTGGTGATAACTTAAATAATCTCTACTAATCTTCCTCTTTAGTTGAGTTCAATCCTGATTATACTGCTTTATTGGATGATTGCTAGGTTCACAGTATTTTCTTCTGAATCACCTTTTACAGTATTTTCGATTTTTTTTTTTTTAAAGCTCAGATCGAATCAGAATCTCGTTGCTTTCGACCTACGGCAGAGGATCGAGGTCCCACCTTTTACATTTTTTGCTAATGTAATTGTAAACCTATATTCTTTCATATACTTATTTTCTAGTATTTTTAACAGGGGAAAATAGATTTTAGGGCCAAAGACCCAAAAGTACACAAAACGGACGACTTATTGGACTTATAAGGACAAAAAGAAATCTGTTGGACTTATAAGGACACAAATTAGATAGATAGACTCAAATACCTTTAATAAAGTAAAAAAACAAAATAAAAAGGAAATAAAAAAACAGGCGCATCGGTAATGTTTTTTTATTTTTATAAAAATAAAAAAAAGCACTGTTAAGTTTTTTTTTTTTTTTTTTTTTTTTAAATTTTTTTTTTATGTATGGCGCTGTACAGGGTTTTATTTATTTATTTATTTTTTATATTAAAAAACCGATGTATTAACCATCGCGATTCAATGACCACCGCGACGCATTGACCACCCCGATGCATTGACCACCGCGATGCAATGACCATCCTGATGCCCCGCGACGCCCGATGCGATGACCATCACGATACAGAGACACCTCGACGAAGTCGACACCGCGACGCGATGACCACCCCGACGCAGAGACGCCGCGATTGCAGAGACACCTCGATGAAGTGACGTCATATGTGTATCGATTTACGCGATCGCCATCATAATGTATCAATTTATGCCGTGACGTCTTATGGTATCGATTTATGCAGTGACGTCTTACAATGACATCTTATTATATCGATTTATGCAGTGACGTTTTATGGTATCGATTTATGCAGTGACGTCTTATTGTATCGATTTATGCAGTGGCGTCTTATTATATCGATTTATGCAGTGACGTCATGCAGTATATCGATTTATGCAGTGACGTTTTATGGTATCGATTTATGCAGTGATGTCTTATTGTATCGATTTATGCAGTGGCGTCTTATTATATCCATTAATGCAGTGACATCATGCAGTGACGTCGTATTATATCGATTTATGCAGTGACATCATGTAGTGACATCATGCAGTGACGTCTTATTATATCGATTTATGCAATGAAGAAAATCCAACGGAAATTTCATCAAATATTTACACAAAATTCTAAGGTAAACATGAAGACAAAAATTCCATATGCCATTCACCATTAAGCCATTGCTAACCTATGTTGGCATTTTGACCACCAGAACCACCACCACTTCTTGCAAAGCTTAGTAAGGGAGTTTTCTCTATAACATGACATGTTGAGGAACGTTAGGAAAGCCTACCAACTGCAAAGTAGGCATGGATGTGATCATCTAGCCACTGCATGTACTTATTTGGGGCGATCTCTAGTTTCAACCATTCCAAGAAGTATCTAAATACATTATTGCCCAATGAATGAGCAAAAACTAAGGACGGTCCTCCTCAAAGTTTGAGAGCAGTTTCAAAAGTAAGCCTGCAAAACATGGAGAAAACAAAGAACCTTAGTCAAGAAAATCCATTAGCCAAACAGAACATCGTTATCTTTTCTTTTTTAAACTCCAACCAGAACAGCTTAATTAAAGATAGCAAGAAAGGACAGGTCAAGAAGTTTGGCCATCCCTAACAAGATTATTTTATCAGGGAACAAGAAACTACATAATTAATACGCATGGAAACACAATACAGCTAAGGCGCTTCACTAAGAAGTAAATATTGTGAAATGGGTAAATTTGATAGAGAAAAATCTGGAACCAAATAAGACAGTTTCGTCGTGGGACTTTTTGTGTGAATATTGTGATGAAAATGACTTGCTAAAGTTATGTCAGCTTGAACAACAGTTGACAGTCCCATGACGACATAGGATGCTACCTACACAATCAGATAGAAACGTGATAAAAATACAATACTAACTTTAGCTTGTAAAAGTAAAGGTCCCTCTCCTCCAGGTTTGATGGTGACAACCTCCAGTCATATGGAGCAGCAAGAATTGCATTTGCTTCAATCCCGAACTCGATACACCACTTAACCCATTCTTTCCACACAGATGAAAGAGGACCTGAACAAAAATGATGAGCGGGGTCAACTGATAAATGCACATGTAAGGATTGAGTGAAATAAATACCTTGCTTGTGCAATATCACATAGCTTATTTGCAAATGACTAAGAAATAGGAAAGCATAAATGACAACAATATGTTACAAATCTAAAGTCAGTGAGTTGTCAACATCAACACTAATGCCAGAAGGCCCAGAACCATAGGGCCGATTTGTAAAAACTTTTGGTATGTAACATGTTGTAGTTTCCAGTTGGTTGGGCATAACATGCATGCCTCAAAACATCAGCACCAGAAGATACAAATGTGCAGATGAAGCCGGATTTAAATTACCAGTTATATAGCCAGGATCAAGCTCTGTAATAGCAGATAGACCACTATCAGGACGCGACTTGCATTCAGGATGATCCGTTTGATTGTACGGGTCCAGTAACATGCATTTTAGCCAACAATTCACAGCAGACAGTAGCTGCACAACAAATGAAAATATTCCTCCATCAGAACTACGTCTTCTATTACACAATATCATTCTATTAATTAAGGAGGAAGTAGAAAAAGAAAAACACAAGAGGCAATGCCAATTGCAATCTGATTGGTATGGCAATTCCTTTAGTTCATATTACCTTTGGGAAATCACAGACAGAAACTCTGAATCCTAATTGAAAGATCAATCCGTAATGATTGTGCGAGGTAATAATAGAAGAAATGACAAATTCATACTCAAGTCCAATCAGTTACACAATCAACACGAGTAGTATCATGCAAAACTATTTGACATCAAACTAAACAGAAAACACAATCACCACAGTTCACAGAGGATTTGTTGTACATTAGACGAACAAAACATAAACGTCCTTGAATGTACATGTTAAATATGGAAATACGAGTCTCAAACAAGCAACTGAAACGAAAAAATCAATTAGCTGAAGTTAATAGAACTCACTTTTGTAGTATCCAGCCAGACTAAATCGAGCGGGTTGAAATCAAGCGGATAGTACGGGCAGTCAATGATTGACCAAGCTCTCAGTTGAGTGGACGCGAAACCTGGAATAATAATCCCCGAGAGCTTGGAATAGTATCCGGTGAACTAGCCATCAGCTCCGCCATCAACGCCGGTCGAGACGAGAAGTAGAAGAAGAAGAAGAACAAGGCTGTCGACCTGCACACCGGCACGTCCTCCTCTCATCTGAGACGCCTGTTGAGGGTGAAGGTGAGATTAAGAGATGTGCAAGGGTAAATTAGTAAACTATGAGTCCAACAGATTCCTTTATGTCTTTATGGGGCTAATAAGTATAAAATACTATACTTTTAAGTAATTAACCCTAGATTGTATATTTTATTGGGAGGGTGTGGATTAAACTTGGTGTATACCACAGAAAATACAATGACGTCTACAGAGTTGGCTCTAATTCGGATCTAAAATTTACTTGGATTTTAGGTTAGGTCCGCATTGAAAATTTGAGGCGAAGATTATTAAGATATAAAGTTGAGACATAATGAATTTGGTAACTCAGGTTAATTATTTTAGGTCAAACGACGACGATGAAACAAGTAATTCATTTGGATCCATATATGCATCAAGAACGCATGACTCCAAGTTCGGGTGTTACATGTGATATCAATATGCCTCAAATAACGCCACTAGGCCCAAGTTCTAGGGCGTTACAGGTGGTATCAGAGCCGACTCTGGTATGGGTCATGGCGAGGACGCCGGTTAGAGTGTAATATCCTACATTGAAAATTTGAGAGAAAGATTATTTAGATATAAGATTGAGGCATAATGGATTTGGAAACTCGGGTTAACTATTTTGGTCCAAGCGATTATGCGGCGTTACAGGTGGTATCATTATGCCTCAAGTATAGCTGATAAGCCCAAGTTTGGGGCGTTACAGGTGGTATTAGAGCAACTCTGGTGGGCACTACGGGGCGCAGGCGATGCTCGAGCCGGTGGTAGAGTCCGGTGAGGACGCCAATTAGAGTGTAAGCGTCGGTGATGGACGCCAGTTACAGGGCATAATGTAATATCTGGTAGAGACACGGTGGACTTGGTAGTTACAAGCATGTTCGAGGCGACTATGCGAGTGGTCTTGGCAAGCCGACTCTCGAGCCGACTTTTGATGAGTCAGGCGACTTTGGTGGGTCTTGGTGAGGACGTTAGTTATATTGTAATATCCTACATTGAAAATTTGAAAGAAAATTTATTAAAATATAATGTTGAGACATAATGAACTTGGTAACTCGGGTTAACATTTTTTTTAGGTTTAACGAGGATGATAAGCCTAAATAGTTACTGGATCCATTATGGTTCAAATAGTGCCGTCTAGCCTAAATTCTGGGGTGTTACACTAGGTTGTTACACAAGAAACTGCGTGCTCACACACGAGCTCATTATAAGCTCGATTCTAAAACAAACGAACACGAGCTTACAAAGAGACGTTCAATTATGTTTGTAGAATATATATAGAGTTTTCCTAATGTTTTTGGTACTATTATGTTCGAATATTGGTTTATATTTCGTTATTATGCATTAGACTTAATTTTTTTATGCCTCAACGAATCAAACTCGAGTTTAGTTTGAGTTGGAAGGCAAATATACGTAAGCAAGGCAAAATCAAACACGAGCTCGGACAATTTTTATTTATAATGAGCTGACTTGAACATAATTTTGTTCGTATCTTAAACACACGTTCGCGAACAATCTCGTTAACTTAACAAACCAAACTTGAACATATTTTTTTTATTCGTTTATTAAGCTATAGAACACAAACAAACTCATAAACTAAACAAACACAAGCTAAAACAACACATAATTCACTCGGTTCGACTCGACTCGTAAACAACTCAAAATATTGTCATAGACTGAAGGCACCAGCTCCAATACCCGTATGAAGGCAGACATGACTACCGCACGTGCGCTTTAGCAGACCTTCTAACAGGGAAAAACCATCAGTTTTGCTTGCCCAGGTCCCCGATCAAAAAAAAAAAAAAAAATGGATCAATTTGGTCGTTTTGTTGGCAAAGATTGAAACTTTCCTCCGTTATCGCCATTGTTAAACAACGTCAATTTCCTGTGTATCGTGTTAAGTATTATTGAGAGGTAAATTTCATTTTACTCGTCTACTTCTTACCAGGGTTTTGGTCAATTTCCCGGCGATCAGTTATTCAATTAGTTATTTGTTGGGGTTTTAGTTCAGTCTTGCTTGATGTTGGCTTGATCAATTCGAATGTTGAATTTTTTTTTCTTGAAGTAATTAAATTTTTAGGGTTATGGATAATTCCACTTCTGTCTATGTTTGGGTCTTTTGCCTTCTATATTTTAACTGACATATTGCAGGGGAATCGCTCATTTTTTCATAGTGGATTTTGTTTTAATTTCATTGCTAAAACTTAGTTTGATGACAAACTTGCTTTATGCGTCTGATCATCTGTTAACTTGGGTTTGATTGTGGGTTTGTTTTAAGCTCTGTAAATGCAATAAGATTTCTTGTTTATGATTGATAGATATTTTATCCTGTTATGGACTTGTCTGTTCCAGTAAAGTGAAAGTTTTTGACTTTTGTTGATGAAGAATGATTGTAATAGATTTAAAATATTTTCTTGATTTGATTGAAATGTCAGGTTGGGGACGTTAAAGATGGTGGCCAATCACCATTTTTCCCGAATCGACACAATGGAGCTCAAGAATAAGATATTTCAGAAAATTGGGCAGCAGAGAGGAGAAAGGTATTTTGATCAGCTCAAAAAGTTGTTTAGTTTGAAAATTTCCAAGGGTGAATTCGATAAAGTCTGTATACGAACAATTGGGAAAGAGAATGTCTTTCTTCATAATCGTCTTATTCGATCCATCATGAAGAATGCCTATATGTCTTCAACTTCACCTGAAATCAGAAAGACGGGTAGTTGCCTCAGTGTTAAAGTTGAATCTGGCAGTCAAAAAAGTTGTCTGCAGTCCCTCTATGGTGATACATTGCCTCAATCACCTCGTAGGAATAGAACTCCAATTCATAGAAACCGCAGATGTACAAACCGCCCAAGTCCACTTGGACCGTTTGGTACGAGCCCAAATACTATTACTGGTAAGAGCCCTAGTGTTATTACTGAAGAACCAGGGGTCATGATGATGAGGCCTCCAGTTCAGATGCTGTCTGTAGAATCAGGGGAAGAAGTTGAACAACTTGCGGATAATAGCCCAAGTGTCCAAAGTAAAGTCCCTGTTACAGCTCCTTTAGGTGTGTCCATTAATGCTGGCAGCAACAGAAAATCACTTTGGAATCAACACGCGGGTGGTGGGCATTATTGTTCTTCTCCTGGTAATAGTGGCTATTTGCCTGACACACAAACTTTAAGGGCTCGTTTGGAGAAAAGGTTAGATGGGGAGGGAATTGGAGTTTCTATGGATGCTGCAAATTTGATAAACCATAGTTTGGATGTGTATATGAAGAGGTTGATTGGATCTTGTATGAAAATAGCTGGTTCTCATGGCGGAGAAGAGATTGGCATCTCTTCTAATAGCCATAACATATCCAGAATGAATTGGCAAACTCCATTGTTTTATCCTCAAAGGTCTGCAAGTGCCAGTGTTACGGATTTTCGTGTAGCAGTGGAGACAAATCCATGCATACTTGGTGCAGACTGGCCTTTACAGTTGGAGAAGATTTGCTTTCGAACATCTGAGCAATAAGTGGAAGTTTTTTCTGACAGCATAATATCGTTTTAGTGGTTTGATAGTACAAGGTATTAGTTGTGTGCAGACAAGGATTGCCAAGAATAACTGTGAATATGTAGGAAGTTTTGAAACCATCAGATCATATCAAGCATTAAGGTGTGGACTGTGGAGTGATTATACAATGTTAACCAGGCAGGGTTATATATATACATATAAACGCTTCTTGTCTCTCTCATGATCGTGTTAGAGTCGAAGCCCAGTTCTTCTTCAAAGAGAAATATTATGGTACAAGCGTTGTAAACATAGTTGTATCAAGTGGATGGATATGATGCATCAAACCCACATCTACAAACTCTTACTCTGTTAAAACAGAGTAAAAATGGTTACTTTAAGTTCATCTAATGTCCATCCACTTGATACAACTGTACCTCAAAAAAATTTCTTTGTTCAAGTAGTTGGTGATGTAGTATTGACTTGGGTTGAGGAATAATATTTTGTTTCAAGCTTAGCAAAATATGTGTCATTATATGTATTTATTACATCATTGATCATGGTGGATTGACCCGAGAAACCCGTGGTCTTTGCTCTTGTTCTTATCAAAAGCTGCAGATAAAACTCAACTCATTTTAAAGAATAGAGAAAGACCATTTTTAATGAACCTGAAGTAAAAGATTAAACCTTTGCAATACAAAAGATTGTTGGATAGAGGTCTTTATTAGATCGAACCGTCGTTTATACAAAGAGACAAAATACGAAATAAGCATTGTCATTCATACAACAGTGTAAACAGAGAGACTACTATTAGTACAAAATTTTCACTTGCAGTAAACTGTACTATATTCTAATGCCACTGTATAGTAATACAACTATGCCATTTTACAAGATTTCTTTAGATACAATATATATAGAGATATGTATACATACACTTTCATGTTGGCTTGTAGGGAACGAAGTTACCATGAAAGATCTCAAATTTTCAATGCACAAATGGCATCGGAAAAACGAGCCATTAATTTTTCATCAATCGTTCTGATAACCTATATTCTTCCTCCTTAGAGATATGGGGATTAAGCTGACGAAGGTCAGTAATGAACTTTGCTGCTTCGTCTGTCCTACCGAGCTTACAATATGAGTCTACAATCGAGTTATAAGTGCTTTCGTTTGGTTTGCACCCATTCTTAATCATGTAATGAATCACATCCTTAGCCTCCACGAACATTGCATCAGCTGCGTAACTTCCCACAAATGTATTATATGTTATTACATCAGGAACAACTCCAGCAGCTCTCATTTCAGACAATAACCTAGAAGCATCCCTCATCCTACCATTTCTGCAATATGCATATATCACTGTATTGTAGGAGATAACATCTGGTTTAACACCTTTGTTCAATAGGTCTCTTAACATTTCTTCAGATTTTTCATAACTTTCTGATCTGCTGTACATATACATCAGACTATTGTAAGTTGCCAATGTAGGAGCAAAACCGTTCCTATTCATGAAATCCATTATTTCGTTTGCTTTATTTATCATTTTCCGTCTGCCATAAATGGCAACCATGGAATTCAGAGTATTTATATCTAGCTGGGAACCGATTTTTCTCAGTTCCAAGAAAGCTTGTTCTGTTTCTTGAAGCAAATCGCTTTTACTATACACAAGAACAAGGGTTTTCAAAAGCACAGGATGAGGTTGTCCAATGGCACCAGATATTATCTCCTCTGCAAGCACGTGTAACTTCGTAATCTCTTTACCATTAGCATATGCATGAAGCAAACAACTATAAGTTAGCTCATTTGGCTTACATTGACTGTCCTTCATTTCAGCAAACACTTTCTCAGCTTGCTCCCAATGGCCTCCACGAGCTAAAGCAGCTAAAATCGCGTTATAAGTTGAAAGATCAGGAGTAACCCCTGCTTCCAGCATTCTCTTGTAGACAACCATGGCTTGATCAAAAGATCCACATCTACTATAAGCACTTATTAATGTATTAAAAGTGTCCCTTTCAGCTACAAAACCTGCCCTTTTCATTTCCTTGAAAACACCAGACACCTCAGAATCCCAATTGCTTTGTCCAAACACAGCCAAAAGAGTATTCCACGTAACGATATCTGGAGTACATCCACATTCCTTAATATCATGAAAAATCTTCATCATTTCTGTAAACTTGCCTCTATTACCATACATCTTTATAAGTGCATTGAAAGTACAGATATTTGGTTTACATCCAACACCTCTCATCTCATCAAAAACATTCATTGCTGACTCATCTTTACCAGCCTTTTCAAATCCTGATATTAGAGTGGTATAAGTGAATACATCAGGCTTCATACCTTTCTCGATTATCTTCTTTTTCAAATCCATAGCTTCTTCCAACAAACCACCCCTAGCATAAGCAGATATTAAAGAATTGTACGTAACGATACTAGGAGCAAAGCCATTCTTTTCCATCTCCATCAAAACCTCCATAGCCTCTCTAGGCCTCCTAGACTTCCCATATACATCCAGTAAAGCATTATAGGTGACCTTATCAGGCACAAAGCCTGCCACTTTCATCTCCTCAAAGAACCCTTTAGCCTCGTCGTATAATGAGCCCCTTCTACAGCAACTTATTAGAGTATTATAAGTATAAGCATCTGGAAAAACACCTGAATTCTTCATACTCTCAACAATAGCTATAATTTTGCTCCATGGCATACCCATTTTCCCGTAAACATTCAAAATCACATTGTAAGAAATCAAAGTGGGTTGGCAACCATCTTCCTCCATCTTCTTAAAAGTCATTGCAGCGTCTCTATACCTTCCATTACTAGCGAAGGCACTGATAAGTGAAGTATAAGCATAGACATCAAGTGGGAATCCATCTTTGTGCAAATTATGCAGCAAAGATGCTGCAACTGAAACACGACGCTCCTTGCCGAGCATAGTTATGAGCACTGCTACAACGGAATTCGTCAAGAAACGGTCCAAATTACTGTGACTGCGAACCCATTCGAACACAGCCAAAGCCAAATCGCATTTTTGTAAAACCCTAAACCCTTAATTAAACCCAGAACATCATAACCAACAGCCTCCGTACAGAATTCCGGATTATCACGACTATGTGAAGTGAACAAACTTAGCAATTGCTCATCGAGTCCTTCAACAGTAAATTGAGGGTCAATAAGAGTTGAGAGGGTCTGCTGACCGATAGAGGAGAGGCGGTGGTCAGTCCAGGGCTTGCCCTTGTTGGAGTCCTGGTGTTTACCAATACGACGTCTAGTCCGAGGGATTGAATGCGTCTGTGGGGAGGCAGAATTGGGAATAGGGTTGGGGTTTTGCTGATGGGGGTTGAGGAAGTCATGAACAAGAGGAGTTAAGGGGGATGGTGGAGAAATGGAGATAGGGTGGGGATGTGAGGGGTGGGGAGAGGTAGTAGAGGTTTTGGGTTCTTGAAAGAAAGGCTTTGTAGGTGGTGGGTTTGGGATAAGGAGTGGAAGGGCCAATCTTTCTGCCATGGCCGATGATTTTTTTACTTGCAACGAAGACAGAAGAAGAAAACGGTTAAACACTGCTCTCTCGGATATGTCAATTCGTTTCCCGGGTTCCGAAATTCATGCATCATATTATCATAAATCATAAAAAATAAAATAAAAAAAAAAATTTCATATGTATGGCTATTAAAATTGCAACTATCTTATCCTAAAAAAAAAAAAAAATTGCAACTATCTGACGGGTAATTCTTACATGGTCACCCCATTTCTGGAGTTGTATCATGTGGATCAATCTAAACCATATAGTTTGAATTTGATTTAAAACTGTGTGTTCCAGATTGATCCACATGTGCCAACTCCACAAATGGAGTGACTAGGAAAGAATTTCCCCTATCTGACCCTGTTTTTTTACCTCCTCAGGTGGTGTTTTTTCCCTTTGTTTACCTGATTACTTCTTCACGCAGCTCCGGCTCTTTACCTCTTACTCTGGTAGCTGGTTTGATCCTCTTTCCCTTTGTTACCGGAGGATGACGACAACCAGAAGCTCTTTGGGGCTAGCTGATGCTTCCACGTGGTGGTATGGGCTAGATCTGGGTCGCCTTGCTTGGATCTGAGACGGGTTCGTTGGTGTGGCTCGGCTCCAGCGGCACATGAGTGTTTGTTCGATTGTCCTAATTTAGATTTGTTTGTTGCATTGCCTTTTGTGGGGTAAGCTTTTTATATCGGGCTCTCTCAGATTCGTTGGTAACAAGCAGCGGCTCTTGGTGGTAGACATCTTTCTACGGTGGATCCATGGCGTTGTAGAGAGAAAAAAATATTGTCCGTAGTTATTATGTGTCTTTGTTTTTTTAGTGTTCTGTTGTGTTGTCAAGTATTGGATCGGTTTCAAGACCTCCATGTCTGAGCACCCATGTATCTGATGAATAATTTTATTCATTTACACTCAGCACGCATTATTCTAATCTATTACTTGACTTTGTTGTAGCTTAGGTCTGGTTAGGGTTCTTTCGAAGTAAAGCCTTGTGCTGAGCCGTAGTCCAATGATGTACTGGGTCGTAGTCCAGCCTGATGTTGGGTTGTAAATTGATTACCGTTTCGTTTGAATTCTATATGACTAGATGCCTTGGGGTTTGATCTTTGTAGGCTATACAATTCCATGTCATTATTGTTCAAAGTCCCCTCATTATTGCTATTGTATATGAAAATTTCACCTTGTACTAATTCCAAATCAAGTGTATCACTTATAGTACAATGCACAAAGCTTTATTGAGCTAATATAAGTTTTATACAAGTGTCTTACAACATTTTACCAAGATCAAAAACACAAATCATGAAAACAACAAGAAATATATCATACATTGTTTGATCAATTTGTCTTCATGTGATACAAGTTTGATGCTTTTATGTATCATTAATTAAGGTACAATACCTTAATTATTTAGCTATGACCCTCTAAAGAGATCCACATGATAAAATGATACAATGGATTCAAATGTGCAAGGAGCTGGGATCTCCTCCCGTACATATGAGCCTCCTGTGCATTTTCAGCCATAAAAAAGAATACTCAACTCCTTCAACACACACACAAGTGTGAACAAGACTTGCCCCTCATGTGTACATGAGGGGATCCAACTCCAATGTGCAAGAAGTCTTTGTTTTGATCAATGCAAGTACAAGTCACATCACCTAACTACTTGTTTGGCTTCTCTTGTCCTCTTCTACAACGGATTGCTGGTCCTTAAAGATCTAGTGGTTGCCGTTTTAGTGTAGCAATCCTTAGAGGATACCGGTGAGGCATTCGCTTGGACTTATTAATTAGAGGATGAAGACTTGAACGACTATTGTCGAAGCTGTGAACTTTTGGGTAACGACAATTCTCTTTTTGTTCATAAATTCTATTTCATTGGATTCGGTTCAATTCAAAGAAAATGAAAATTTTAAATTCTTTCTGGCTACCGGTTGTTTTCCTTACACCCCAATGTAGTCCAAACTTCATAAGTCGCAGTGCATCCAAGGACATCCTCCAGAGCTTGCTCCTTTGGGGCAGCTTATTAGCTAACCCATCATCACCTGATATGTGGCCACCATTGTATCTAATGATGGGTTCAAGGTAGGTCCATTGAGATTCAGCGAAGCTCCTAAGAATGGAAGAAATCTGAAGGTCTAGAAGAATTGCTCAGCAAGTGTTCTTCCAGGCGGTGTGGTGGGATTTTTGACATAGTAGTTGACTTCCATATAAGGAACTTTTTTCGATCAAGCATAACGGTACATGACTAGGTTAGACTTGCACCAATCAAAGACATGGACGCTTATGTTGTTACAAAATTAGGAAGGGGGAAGACCTGAGCGAACCAAAAGCCGAGGTGTTGTAATATCTTCCAAATATATATGCCAGAAAAGGTTTGCACCGTGTTTTATGTTTTTTTGCTTAATGCTTAAAAATATTTAAGCAGCTCAGACGGTTGTCTTAGACCCACCCAACAGGTAGGGCCCCCAAAATCTAATAGGCTCAATCCAATCAGCTCAATGTCTTTATGTGTTAAAAAATTCTAACAGACTCAATCAGCCCAATATTTTATGTATTAAAAAAAATAGAAATTGTAAATAAAAATAAGGTCTGATTGGACCTGAACCATGAACCCTAAACTCTAACACCTAGTGCCTCATACAAATAATAAGACACCAGTGACTCATGTCTCATAACGGCTTTAAACCTAGGGCATCACCCTACAAACAGCCTAAGACCCGATTTTTCTTATTGAAGGCTCTTCTCCAACTAATCTTGCACCCCAAGAAACTTGAAGTATTAATTGTGCCACTTTTAGGGTTTCACCCTTAGTCATTAAGTCACAGTTATTTTCCTATATTCTCCTTAATGTAATCACTATATAATGACACATTGTAACTCTTGATTCATATGTGAAATATACCTTATTTGTTACTCTAATATGGTATCAAAGACTGACAAATCTTCTCTCATGAATTCCCTCCCACCCACTTGAAAACTCTAATATTTTCTCCAAATAAACGAAAACCCTACCTTCACATCGGCAACAATGGCCGACGGCTCCCTCTCCACAGCCACGTCTTCTCTGGCGTCTTCTTCTTCTCTCCCTCCCACCTTCACTCCTTCATCTACTATTCACCTCACCAAATTATCTCGCCAAAACTTTCCTCTTTGGTGTGCTCAAATATTGTCCTATCTCCGGGGACAAGGCGTTCTTGGCTACGTTGACGGTTCCCTTCAAGCACCATCCAAAACTCTCACAGCTGATGGTGTAACCACCTCCAACCCAGCCTGTGAACATTGGCTCAAACAAGACAAACTGATCTTGAGCACAATCACGTTGTCACTTACGGATGATGTGCTTGCGTAGGTGTATATGGATACTACTTCGTCTAAAATCTGGAAAGCTCTCAAAATGAGTTTTGCCTTTCAATCTCGGGCTCAACTCGTTCATCTACGGATCAAGCTTGCCTCCACGAAAAATGGTTCTATGTCCGTCACTGATTATTTCATGACGATCAAGAAAATTACTGATGAATTGCATATGGCCGGCCATCCTCTCAGTTCTGACGACATAATTGCATATATACTCGCCGGTTTAGGGCCAAATTTGATTCACTTGTCACCTTGCTGTCTACCTGATCTGAAGTTACCATGGATGAGGTCTATTCTCTGTTATTAACCACCGAAGCATGAATAAATCACCATCTTCCCACACCCATTAGCCCGCAGTTGCCTGCTTCTCTTGCTTCATCCCCAGCCGCCAACGTCGCAGCATATTCCAATCGGCAAAATAGCTTTCATGGTTGCGGTAATTCTGGTTATCAATACATCTCTCCTTCTGGTTATTTGAATAACCCCAATTCCGGCTCTCAAAATAACCGCGGGAGGGGGCGTGGCTCCAACCGTGGCTGTGGTTGTGGAACTCTGCCATCAACTCTAGGTGCTCAATGTCAGCTGTGTGAAAATTTTGGACATACTGTGCACGATTGTTGGTATCGCTTTGATTCGATGTTTAACCCCCCTCTCCTCCTTCCCTCCCTGTTCGGCCCGATCCCTCCAAGCTAATGTTGCCATGAACAATTCGTCCTCTGATTAGGTTGCTGATACAGATGCAACGTACCATATTACCAACAACATGCATAATTTGAATCTCTCTGCTGACTCCTATGATGGCCCCGACAAAATCCATATCGGTGATGGTTCAAGTTTGCTGATTACACACTATGGTTCCTTCCTTTTGACCACCCATTTGCCGGATCTCGTTCAGTCTGCTATTGATCACTTGTCCTCTCGTTTTCCTATCAATGACCTCGGTACACTTTCTTACTTTCTAGGTATTGAGGCTCTTCGCACTTCTGATGGGTTGCCTTAACGCAACGAAAGTATATTACAATCTTCTCAAGCGTGTTGGAATGAAAAATTCCAAGCCCTGTGTCACGCCCATGGCATCTAATCTTCGGCTCAGTCAAAATGATGGTGAGCCTTTTGCAGATATATCTCTTTATCGCAGTATTGTTGGCGGCCTTCAGTATCTTGCGTTCACTCGTCCTGATATTGCCTTCGCGGTTCATAAAGTTACCAAATTTATGCATGCCCCTCGTGATACTCATTGGGCCACGGTCAAACGTATCTTACGCTACTTAAAGCACACCATTTTCGACGGGTTATTATTTTGGCCTTCTCCCACTCCTCAGTTGCGGGCTATCACTGACGCCGACTGGGCATCCGACCCTGATGATTGCCGGTCTATTGGTGCCTATTGCATGTACTTTGGCTCTAATTTGGTTAGTTGATGCTCTAAACAAAAGTGATATTGCGGGAATATCAGGTTTGCGGTAACAGTGTTTATACTTGGATATATGGCTATATATGTATGATTTCTCCGGAGAGAGTACGGTGGGGAACAAGAACAATACTGTCGGATAAGTGCTTAAGAGAAGAACACGTGAATGAGTCGACAAATTGACAGAGTAGCTCTGTGTGTATTAATTCTTGGATGCTTTCTATTACATTGTGATCCCATATTTATAGACTAATACTAAGTCGGTTCACTGTTCATGACAAGACAATTAAATAGATATAATTAGAGATAATCATATAGATAAATACAAGTGGACCGGCCAGCTGTCTGGATAAGTATAGCGGACAGCGGACTCATATTTGCCTTGTCTTGATGTCAGCTTGACCATATGGGTAGAAATCACATGCAGATGAGGAGTCCGGCTTACGACCAGCGGACATGATCCGACTTACTGTTAGCGGATTGGACCCGGCTTACGAACGGCGGGTAGGAATAGAGGCCCCATACCTTTGTTATTGGGCCATGGGAGTAGGCCCAATCTAGATGAACAGGGCCCCACTTAGGTTCGGGTATATCAAAAAGCAAACTGTGGCCAAAAGTAGTACTAAGGCAGAATATAAAGCACTCTCTCATGCTGCAGCAGAACTTCAATGGATCACCACCTTGCTTGCTGAAATGTCTAATTCTCTTTCGCGTGCGCCAACTCTGTGGTGTGATAACATCGGCCCTACTTATATTACGCCTAATCCGGTCTTCCATGCTCGGACCAAACACATCAAGATTGATTTTCATCATGTTCGTGAGTTGGTTGCTCATAACAAGCTTTGTGTCTCCTTCATCTCCTCCAAGGATCGGTTGGCGGATATCCTCACCAAGCCGTTGGCCATGCCCGTTTTCATCTCCTCAAGAACAATCTCCATGTCCATTCCATTCTCATGGGATTGCGGGGGCTTATTGAAGACTCTTCTCCAACGAATCTTGCACCCTAAGAAACATGAAGTATTGCGCCACATTTAGGGTTTCACCCTTAGTCATTAAGTCACAATTATTTTCCTATTTTCTCCCTAATGAAATCACTATATAAAGACACATTGTAACTCTTGATTCATATGTGGAATTGTTACTCTAATATTCCTAGGGCCGACCCTGCCGACGGCTACTAAATAACGAAAGTAAAAGGGACACCTCATCACAATGCAAGCTACAAGAGTGTCTACAACACATAAGCTAGATGTCACTCTACCATTACATCTAGATTAAATTACAAATAAACATAATAAAATTTATCCTTGAACGTATATGAGTTCTATTATAATTAATGATGTAGATATAGATATCCTATCAATTGTTGTGAATATAGTAATATCCTATTTCTATTACTTTGTTTAGAAACAAAGCAATTATGTCTGAGCTCTAAAGCTAAGAAGTACTTACCGTTGGATGCTTCAACATGAAGCAGATGTGGTATAATTAATCCGTTTTGAGATGACATAATTAACAATTGGCCAAGAGGTATAATTGATAATAATAATGCTGCTTAATTTGTACTAATTAATCTCTCTTACCAGCTCATAGCCGTTGTTGCTTTCATGCAAATCAAAACCAGCCAAACGAATCGAGTCGGTTGAGTGATCCTAATCTGTTTGATTACCCTTTTGTGTCTAACTGGGACCAGCTATCATAGGTGCAACAAATATAGTGGAACTCAATTACCAAACAGCTGACACCGCCATCTTTGTTTTTTCTTTTTCTTTTTTGCTTTACTTCAACGATATGAAAAAAGTTGAGGGGTGCCATTCTTCTCTCCAAAGAAAACGAGGGGAGGGATGCCAAATGTGTAACGCCACCAAAACCGGGGTCTAACAGTGCTAATCGAGCAGTAAGGCATAATTCATCCAAAGTTGCTTTTGCTTCGCCTAAAATGGTTATTGTAACACCCACAAAACATGGGTCTGACAGCGCTTATTGGGTCATAATAGATCCGGTAACTATTTAGACTCATCATACTTGTCTCGTCTGGCCTAAATGGGTAACCTGAGTTAACAATTATATTATTTCTCACCCTTATATGAAAGTGATGTTTTTCCCATATTAGCAATGTAAGATATTACATTCTCCTCTCTTATATGTAAATGACGTCCTCGTCAGGACTCGTCCCTACCAGAGGTAACTAGAGGGGTAACTAAGTGCTACATCGTGAGAGACGGTGTGTGAGCCGCCTTTAGTTACTTTTAGTAAGGACAAGTCACAGCAAGGAAGCATCTTTCTTATAAGAGGTGAAGAATATGTAATATCCACATTGAAAATATGAGAGAAACATTACCTCATTTAAGGGTAAGACATAATGTAATTGTTAACTCAAGTTCAGCCTTTTAGGAAAAACGTGGACGACGAGTCTGAATAGTTATCGGATCCATTATGGCTCAAGTAGCACTGTCCGAGCCAGGTTGTGGGGCGTCACAAATTGCCTCAAACGTAATTGGTAGTATAATGTTTTGTTTTGTATCTTTTTTCCTCCGGAAAGATGAAAGAATTAAAAAGCCGGACTAACGCCGTATAATGTGGGGCGTCACAAATTGCCTCGAACGTAATTGGTAGTATAATGTTTTGTTTATTTTTTCCCCGCGGAAACACAAAAACTTTTATTAAGAAGCCGGACTAACGCCGTATAATGTTTTGTTTCATTTTTCACGGAAAGACGAAACATTTTATTAAGAAGCCGGATTAACGCCGAAAAATACATTGGGTCGTCACAAAATGACCCGAACATAATTGGTAGTATAATGTTTTGTTTTGTTTTTTCTTTGAAAGACGAAAGATTTTATTAAGAAGCCGGACTAGTGCCGCATAATGTTTTGTTTCTTTTCTCCCCGGAAAGACGAAAGATTTTATTAAGAAGCTGGATTAACGCCGAAAAATACATTGGGTCGTCACAAAATGACCCGAACATAATTGGTAGTATAATGTTTTGTTTTTTCTCTTTGAAAGACGAAAGATTTTATTAATAAGCCAGACTAATGCCGGAAAATACAAACACAAAGCCGGACAACCGCCGGCCACCGTCCGGACGAACACAAGGAAAACACAAAGACATGAAAACAGAACAGTGACTTGTCAAGAACAATATCTCGATGAGAAGGTCTTGACAAAAGAAGGTGAAAACAAAGACCGACTATGATCAAAAGGGATTATGATCAATGTTGAAATAGTGTCCTAAACCCAATTGGGTTGGACCGGATCCGACCAGGTCGGATCATTTCTACTATTTCTTTGTGTGTGTGTGTGTGTGTATATATATATATATATATATATTAAATGGCTTTTCTGTTGTCATATATTTGTTCTTTTAAAGAACCAATTATGAATTGTTATATGATAACGTCCTTAGTATTAAACTGTGATAGAGAAACCATAATATGCGATTATGGTTGATGAGATCTCTAATCACTTTAATAAGTTTGATACTTAAATGTCTCTAGGCTGATGTACTATTAAACAGGGCATTGATAGTATGAACATGCTAGCACGTATTAAATGTCTTCTGTATTTAAGGGCATAGATAGATCTCGTCTATCGAAGTGTAGAGACACTTGGACTGTATGTGGACGTGTATTAGAGAATGCGTACGTTAGACTGACCCACTTACATTAAGTGTCGCACTATGTGTCAGTTGTGTAATTATCCTTAGGACCGGAGTCTTCATGGCATCACGATGTGGATTGTCATGCTTTGACACTATTGAGGTTTCCCCTAGCCATGTGGCGATCATGCGGTATCGATTGGGTATGATATTGAAGCATGCGGAGTATACATGTTTAGTCGTCCGGGAATCGCGTATCCTATGATTGGGATTGAATATCTAAAATGGCCTTCTTATTAGGAATGTCTAGCTCTCGTGAATCTTTGCAAAGTATGAGTAAATGTGTTATTCCAGGAGAGCATGATATCCAGATTATAAGATACGGTCGTTAATGTTTGACACTCGACGTTCGACCGTATGGATATTATTACAGCGATAAGATTGTAAGTTACACGGTAACTGTTTCACATGAAAGATAGTAGTCGTTGCATTTGACTCTTCCGGTGATTGGGGATCACGGTGTGTTGGTAGACGCTATCCCGTGATCGTTGGGCATGAAGGGCATTTTCGTAATTTGCACTTTGCGTCTACGGCCAATATATTCGGAAGCCTATCGGGTCACACACATATGAATATCTAGCCGGATTAAAATGTGGTTATAGTTGATAACCAAATAAGGAAATTTTATCTCAAGACTATAAATGTTATAGTGGTAAATTAATATGGTGGTATTTATTTATTATGAATAAATGAAATACAAGATATTAATTATATTTATTAATTAAAGAAAGTTCTGGATGCCAAAATATTGGCTATAGGGATTAGGGACGCATATATTATTGTGTATAAGATACACTTGGATTGTTCAATTTAATTAATATGATTACCATATATTAATATAAGATATTAATACATAAATATATATATAGTCACATGCTTGACTTGCACTTAGATTGTGCTTGTGAACATTTGTTTCCAAGATATATATATATATATATATATATATATATATATATATATACACATGTGTAAATTGATTTATAGTAATAAGATAAATATAGTCAATATAAGATATTGACAATATCTTGAAAATATTTAATATAAGATATTAGATTAAATGCGATAAATCAATAACACATATTTTCCTTATTTTATTAGGAAAATGTTTCTTTCTCCCCAATCTACTAGGAAAAGTTTAACCCCGTCAGTTGGGAATCACTAGGAGTGCAGGTCACCTTATAAATAGGGAGGTTTGGCTAGTCTTTTTGACTGTGTGATTCCAAAACTAATAGTTATTGTGAAAAATAGAGAGCTTTTCTAGAGAGAGTTTTGAGAGAGAGAAAAGTTGGTCTAGCAGCCGAATTTTTCTAGTAGCAATCCAATGGTGGATTCCGGCGGGTTGTTCGTGTGGACTAGCGGTAGAGGCCGAACACTTGGGCGGCTTCGTGCACAACTACTCTCCTTAGACGGTCAAAGCATCGATCTTTTAGATCAAGCAAGGTAACCACCGTCTAATAGCTTATTTGTTTATTGCTTAAACGAAGTCGATCGTGGTTAATGGAAATAAATTTTTGAATTCTACTGCGTTCCCGCGTAGATTTCTCAACAATCAAAACTAGGGGTGTAATCGAGACGAGTCGAGTCGATACTCCCTAGGGCTCGACTAAAAAATTTGGGCTCGAAACACGGCTTGAGCTCGATCGAGCCATCAAAAGGCAAGATCGAACTCACCTCGCTAAGTACTCGATATAGCTCGACTCGGCTCGTAAACTCGATTATTTTCTCAGAATTCATTTAACTATTATGAAATATGACAAGATCGAGCTCGACTCGTCTAATACTCGACTCGAATATATTTTATAATAAATTTAATTAATTAAATAATTATTTAATCAAGCTCGATAAGCTCGTGAGCTACTAATGTCAGTGAAGTGAAAGCATATGACAAATCTCTCGTGAGCTACAACCCTAATCAAAACAAACAATGACTTGTGAAATCTCATTTGTATGAAGTGAGAGCATATGTAATGGACTGGTCACCAAGAAAAAATGTGTCCATAGTAGCTCATGTCCCAACTTCTTTTATGAGAGACTAGTTCAATCCCTTCTCTGTAGAGAAGCCCATGAAAAATGAGTCATTTATTTTCTTCACCTTTATTTTTCAGAAAATGGAAGCAAGAAATAAGCCACTACTGATGCTCTGAGGGGGCGGCTCAAATGTTCAATTTGTTTGAATAGTATGTAATACTCGTCTATCAATTTGACTCTAAAGTTAAAACAATTTAAGACATTAATTATCTCTAGCCATTTATCAAACCACAAAGAACATCTATACGTTCATCCCTGATTCTCTAGCTTAGGTGAGCCACAAACATTAGGATCAATGTTAGGAAACTTGGTATTTTTTAAGAGCATCCACAATAGCCAATTCGGTTTTGGGGTTGGCTGACAGATTTTTAATAATTTTTTAATTTTAATTTTTTTTTTTTTTTTTTGAGGGTAATTTTAAAATTTTGGTTAAACGTTTTTTTCACTATGACTGTATTTTCCACCGTCTAAGATAGAGGAGAGAGAAGATGTAAACTAATTTATTAAATGAAGAAATTAATTTGTCAAGGAAAAAGTAAATGGAAAACAATATTAAATAATACTTCTTTCGTCTCAATTTGTTTGAAATTTATTTCATTTACGAAATAAGTTTCATAACTTTAATTGTACTACATATAAAAAAAATATATATATATATATATATATATATATATTAATCAAGTTTTAAATAATCATACAATATGATATATCCAGACCAACATAGGTTTTAAGTTTAGTAACAAAAGGCTAGTAACTATGTGAAAGTATGAAACCCTTTTAAGGTCTATTTGTTTTCCTCACAAGAAAACTCTATTTGAACAATCAAGTTCGTCGTGTCTTTTAAATTGAAGAAGCCAAGATTATTGCATCATATAAGAGGGTAACATGGTTATACCCCTTCACTCGACACCACGGGCGGACGCAGGCCCCTGGACTAGGGGGCGATACAATAGGAGGGTTTTTTAGTTTTTACGGTCCAACAAGCACATTTTTTTTGAATAATAAAGATAATATATAGATGGAATTGTCTTCAGTATATACTTGAAAGTTATTACTTATCTTTCTTTTTAATTTTGATTTGATAATAATAATATAATACAACAATGCGATTTGACAATAACGATATAATACAACAATACAGTTCGCTTCACAGTTTTTTTTCCTATTCTTTTGACTATAATAAAATTTCTTAAAATGTATCAATCTGGTAATGATTAGTAAAAAATTGTTAACCTAATCGATCATATTATATCACAAGACAAATATAGGGGCGAAAATAAATTTTGAAGGGGCAAAATCTAATACATCTTATATATACTAGTGTATTTTTCCGACCCAAGTAGAGCGACTGCCACCCCTGTCACTCATCAGGCCTAATCGGTCATATCAAGATTATTGCATCTTATAAGAGGGTGACATGGTTATACCCATTCATTCGACACGTGGAACTCATCAGGCCTAATCGGTCGTCTCAAGTAAATGGGTTGACAAGGTCTCGGCTTGACATGAGGCTTCAATTAACATGGCCATCTTCGGTATATATAACGCAATTCGCGCACGTATGCAATCAGTCGATATGACGCATGTCAACCTCTGACCAACACGGCGCAGGTTATCATTTGTCTCTTATAGCCGACATGGTGCATGTTCACTTCGGTCATCTACACATACCTCGGTGTTTATAGGTCATCTCCGATCATCAATGTCATGAACTCTTCTTTCAATGGAGATTTCGGATTTTGGTAGACTACCACGATTGTAACCACCACGATAAGAGCTCCGTAGTTATCTTCCTATTATGGCACGAGCTATAATCGCTCCACGATCTCCGCCTTTAATTATAGAAAACATGTAATAGGTTATCACCCACAATGAAGATCTATATAAAGGGATCTTCATCCATCCTCTCAGATACGTGAACACCTGCCTCAAAACTAAAGTCAATTATAGAAATTCATCTATCAAATACTGACTTGAACATCGGAGTGGCCACCTGAATAAAACTTCGGGCCCTGACTTGAGCGTCGGAGTGGCCACCCGAATAAAACTTTGGGCCCATCTAATGCCTTGTTTGTTTTGCATGGCACGGCTGCCAGAATCATCAACCAGTTTCCTACATAAATAAGAGAGATCGCTCAACCCTTTTGAACGGGCATTGGTGCGCCACTTTCAAGAGAAAAGATATGGAAATTGTTTTCTTGACTTAGTCATCGGAAGAGAGAAAAATTAGGGTTTTTTCTCGGAAAATATTAAAGCAGTCAATTGAGGGTTAAGGTTCGACGTCCATTAGTTGTCGCAAGAGATACAACTAGAAAGATCTTGTTTGCTCGATCGTTTGAGGACAATTTTGGCTCAATCTCTTTGATATGTTTGGCTAGTGACAAAATATGAAATTGCGTAAAAGCGCAATGAATTTCAAACCCGAGTTTTCTACACCGCCTTTCGATACGACTGAAGTCAAATTGTTTACGGAGATCGTAGAACGAATTCCCAAAAAATGATCTAGCTGCTGTAGCGGCGGCAGCCTCAATATTCGTGTAGATTCGATCTTGATCCGAATTCAATCACCAATATTGAATCAATAAGTTTGAGTTTTCGTGTGGATTGATGAAAAATATCACATTCTTATACCGTCCAAATACACTTGAATGTTCAAAAGTCGATTGTACTATAATATTCCTGGTGGTAGATTGTATTACAATCAAATTTCGAAATGTCTAATGTACTGTAAGTGAATCAAATTTCATACGATCGATTGCATTATTCAATTATCCAAAATTCGATTGTAATACAATTGATCTTTATAAGGTTGATATATCTCGACAATTTAAAAACAAGAATTTTCTTCTCCACAAAACGAGAAGACAAATTAAAACAAGATTTTTTCCAACAAAATTAGAAATACAAAAGTCGACAGATTTGAGGAAATATTTAATCATGATGTAAATTTATCACAATGAATGATATAAATGACCGTTGTATCGTTGGTTGTAACACGATAAAAATAACATAATTGTTTAAAGAAATTGATTTAAAAGACGAGTAGAGAAACATTGACTACTTCTTCTATCACAACATCTTACATGACATAATTAATACCACATATTTTATTAGGACCCATCACAATAAATAATTAATCACTTTAATCAATAGATATCAAAAAAGTAGTGGTTTGTGCACTATACATTTGTGGAGTGCAAATATCATTTTCCTTAAAAGACCGACCAAAGTCTCCTATATATACTAACCCTGCCACTTCTGTCCTCTGCACACTTTCCCCAGTAGCTTTTCCCTCCTTTCTCACACATCTCACATTTATCAGGTGCGGAGAAGGTGCAGGATAAGAATCAGATCTCCATTGCTGCAGCTAACATTGTACCCATGGATCATTCTAGTAGGGTTTTCATCTGGTGTTTCATCTGCATTATCGTCGCCGGAGTAGGCGGCCAAGCTCCGGCTAATGCTCCAACTACTTCAACTCCGACTCCCCCTACTCCTACCACACCTACTGCTTCACCTCCTCCAGTAGCTACTCCGGCGACTCCACCACCATCCACCACTTCAACGCCGCCTACTGCATCTCCACCACCTGCTGTTTCTTCTCCTCCGCCCGTTCTTTCATCTCCGCCTCCAGTTGCTGCTACGCCTCCACCGGTGGCTACTCCGGCGGCCACACCTCCTCCTGTCTCCTCTCCTCCTCCGGCAGCCACACCTCCTCCTGTAGCATCATCTCCTCCTCCAGTGACCTCCCCTCCACCAGCATCTCCTCCTCCTCCACCAGTAGCGGCTCCACTTCCTCCACCGGTCTCTGCTCCCCCAACCCAGGCTCCTTCTCCATCTCCAACCACGAAATCGGCGTCTCCGTCTCCGTCTCCATCTCCAGCTCCATCGCCGTCGCTGACAAGTCCTCCTTCACCACCAACCGGTGCTCCAGCCCCTACCCTTGGTAATGGTGGTACTTCTCCTACCCCATCTGCTACTGATCAGGTAATACCAACATTAAATTAAAGATGTGCTTTTTTTGTTAAAGAGAATGTAACAAAAAGAGATCCGATCTTGGATTTAAAAGTAAATTCAAGAGATCAATTCATAAACCCAATAGATCTAACTATGAGTTTATGCATTTAATTTGTTGCCCTTTTCAGTATTTGGTGACCACATTTTAGTTTTAATATCCTTGATTTTTGTAAACATGGATTGCAGAGTGGAGCAGAAGGGATGATGATGAGTTCATTGAAGATCAACTTGAGCATGGCCTTTGGATTAATCCTAATATACTTGCTCGTCTAGTTTCTGAGTTTTCGTATTCCTTTTGCATTGCCTACTTTATATATCTTTACTACTCTATTACTAATCGTCATCATTTTGGCTCGTTTGGATCATATGTATTTGGATTATTACACATTTGAGTTGATGAATTCTTTTGGAGATTAGAGGGTTTTGAGAGATTCGATATTTGATTACATTGTCTAAAAACACAGGTTTTGATGATTGACTTTGGATGGTTTTGTGAGTATGTATATTGTCATTTTATTACTAAAGTATTATTATGATTTCTATTACCTTATTGGGGTTTGCCATTGGTGTGTTAAACTGAGATTGATTGTTCACGGCTGAGGTTCGATCTTTAGACATCAAAACTAATTAATATGCAGATATTACTCGTTTCTAGGCCCGATTTAGCTTTCGGATTGAAATCGAGTTTTCACCTCTTTCGTTTTTCGTTTTTGTGTAATGTCATATAACCCAGGTTTCGTGGCACTGCATAAAGATTCTAATAATAACTACTTAGGATCATTATTCTCACTTAGGTTAAAACGGTTAATCCGTCTTACTAAATTCATCATGTTGCAACCGTGTATCTAAATGCACTTTCTCTCTATTTCCATGTAGGGATATTGCATTCTCTCATAAGGGCTATCAAAGGATTTTACAAATTGTCCCTCGTTGTATAGAAATTATCTTCACGAGGGACCTATGTAAGGGTTTAAAGGGACCTATGTATAGTAGTTTAGCTGGTCTATAGGCTCAAAATGTGTCTTCTAGTATGTACTTCGAGCATTCACATCGGAAGTCCTGTTTTTCATACTTAAAATATCATAAAATAATGCACGTATCTATTTTACAGCACCTCAATTCAGAACACCCTTCAACAACATCCATAATTAGGAGTGTCAAATTTCCGAAAATCCCGACCCGTCCCGAATTCCATCCCGGTCCCGTCCCGAAAAATCCCGATCCCGAAAGTTTCTCGATTCCGAAATTTCTGGATTTTTCCCGACTCGAAAAATACAGGAACAGGATCGGGTATAAATCTCAATCCCGTCGGGTTCCCGATCCCGATCCGAATACACACACACACACACACACACACACACACACACACACATATATATATATATATATATAAAAGCAACGGTTTTTTTCATCTACCGTGGCCACGTCGGCTGGTTTTGACAATTAAACTTCTGTTGGTCTTTTTTTGTTAATGTACATAGATGCAATCCACTTTCTCTCTCAGGTTGGCCTAATGTTTGTCTCATTGAATTTTTGTCGGTAAAAAAATATTATGGACAAAAAGTAAAATGTTTGTCTTAATAAAACAAATAAGAAATAAATTTTAACTAATATGTGTATTAGTCTACGTAGGGTTTACAGGCGAGGAGGTGTTAGGTGCTGCTGGGTTCATCCCTTCCCCCCCTCCTCCCCCGGTCTCCGGCTCCTTATGGCGTTTACCGTCGGCGCTAAGTATTTCTCATACCTTCTCTGGAGCATCGTGCGTCTGGAGACGTCTGTGATGGCTTCGATTTAACACAAAGCAGCCGCCTTTACGTATGGTCGATGATAATGGATGCTAGCAGATCATATCCTTTCAATTTCGACTGACAGGTATGACATGCATGCTCTTCCCTTTCTTTCTTTGGGTTTTTTTATTGCTATTCTGATTTCTTTATATATACATTGTACTGGTTACTTATCTTTTGGGTTTAAGATTCGAGGTTTGTAGGCGTCAATCCTACAACAGAAGAAAAACTGAGCCTTTTACCCAATGGATTATAGCAGGCCTTCGTTTTTTAGGTTTGTAGGCGTCGATCCTACAACTGAAGAAAAGATTGCGGCTTTTACCCAATGGATTAGAGCCGGGCTGCGTTTTTGTGGTACAGAATCACTCTTGCTTAAATTTGATGGGTAAACAATAATCTTTTCTCCTTCTCATTTTTCTATATATCCCATTTTCATCTCAGTCAATTATTGCACATTAACACCTCTTCTTCTTGTTTCTCTGCTCTTACTTGGGTATGGTTCTTTCAATTTTTATACTGATTAATACTATTACAGTGATGTGAACAAACTTTCTGAGTTAAGCATTTAATACAGAATAATGTGTGGCGTTGCATTACTTGGTGTCATGTGTTTAAGAATCTGTTCTTCTTCCTACTGCTTACATGTTTGAAAAATGCTTCTTTCTATATACAAAATGTAATTACTCTGTCTCCTTTTGTAGATTCTGACCTGCTGCTTCAAATCCTTTCTGTACGAGGTGTGTATTTTCTTCTCTCCTTTCTTATCATGCCATGCCTTTTTCTTTACTCATGTATGCAGTGTTATGCCCAGGTAGTTGTTGTATGAGTTACATGCTTTTACTCATAATGCATTGTACTAAATCTGCTTCATTGGCTTGTTATCTATGTTTTTTACCTGCTACCAATATTTGTTTGTGGTAGTATGAACATCAGCTTTAAGTGTCTTCTCTTGTGGTATTAGATAGTGCTTGTTGGGTCTGTATCTCGAATCAGTTCTGCACCAGAATTCTCTTCTGTCTAAATTTCTTTATTACCTGAGTATGCCACACTTTTTTTTGGTGTTTAAAGAGTAGACAAAGCCATTTCAGTCAACTAGAGATCAGAAATTTCACTTGGTGAAATAAAAGAATTGCTGCAACCGTTTATAATTTCTACAGTGTTTGTGATCTTACAGACACTCATTACAGGCTATGGTTTGTAAATTTTTATTTTCAGTGCAGTGCTTATACCATGAAATTTGAGTGATTGTATGGACATCAATGACAACTTTTACCTTCTTTTTATTTTTTAAATAAATGGCTTTAACTTCCTCAGGCATGAAATACGTTAAAAAAAACTGCGAATGTCACGTATAACTATTTTTTAGCATATGTACCTTTGTTATATTTTATCCTTGCTCCAAATCCTTTATGTCTTTTTTGTTTTCTACAAGCAGGATGCCTAAATATACTATGATGTTGGATAACATTTATAGTATGACGTTCTATTGTCATATTTCAGACCTTACATGAGTAGTCTTGCAGTAATGCTACTATTAAAGGTGTATTCCTCTGTCAACGCATCCAACGTCTTGGGGCTTGGTTATAGATTATGTAATCTTATAGCACTCTAATAAAGGATCTGTGCTTAATGCAGTTGTTTTTAGTTGTCTGTTGATTAACTTCACTCAGGACGTCATGTGTATGTGTAAATAAATTTTTTCTTCGTCTATACCCTGCTCTATAACTGTCTCCCGTTGTCATTGCTGTGCTTTCTGAGATTTCTTAGGTGTGTCTACATGTATGTGTAAATAATTTCTTCCTTCGTCTATACACCGCTCTATCGTTGTTGTGCTTTTTGAGATTTTTGAGGTGTGTCCACATGTTGGATTGTTCTTCCTAGGTTCACCTTCCCCAGGTTCTCATACTATCAGTTCTTCGTTCTAAATATCCAAACTATATTCTCGTAAGCATGACAAAAAAAATCCATGCATGACTTCATTTTCTTCTCAAAATCATTTCACGCATCTTTTCCCAGGGCCACATTTCCGTTCATTGCACGGCATGTATATATATACACACACACACACATCCCTAAACACTAAAAACATAAACATACTACACTCTCTGCTTCCGTCGTTTCTCAATTTCCTGCACCTCTCTTCTGCTCTCTAATATTCCAGAGTGTTCTTCCTCACAAAAGCCACCGGCCGTCGACTCTGTCGCCGTTAACTCATTTCTCCACCCCACTTTTTGAACTATTGTTTTGATCGAATAATTGTTGTCATTTTTTTATATTAACATGAATATTTTTTAACATAATGTGTTCGGGACATTCATTCCCGACCCGACGCTAATCGGGTACTTGTTCGGGAAGAAAAATTGAATCTCGAATCTTATCGGGACGAGTTTTGGGTAGGAGGTTAACGGGTCGGGTCCCGACCCGATGCCACCCCTAATCCATATCTATATTTCTACAACACTATAATACCTATTCTTTAACAACAATTCAGAAACACTTTGCAACCTCTTTTTAAAATTCGAAGGACTATATTCCAGCGGTCATAATCCAACGGCTATATTCCAACTGTCATATTTCAAAATAGCTATAAATATAGCTTTAGCCATTAATTTTTCACCACATTTGAGAGCTCAAAATAATCTTTTTTATTTTACATTTCATTTTTTTATTTTTTCAAAGTTCATCTACACAATGAGTGACAACAATAAGTTTATGAATTATTTTTGTATGGAAGCGATGATAATGATATGATTCAAATTCTAGCTTCAAACGTGAAAGATAAAACTTGAGGCACAAGGTGAAAGCTCCCAGAGATCATAGACATTTATTGATCATGATACTTTGCATGGGCATCAACGCTTATTCAAGGATTATTTTGCTACACCACCAGTTTTTCCAACTCAAATGTTTCGTAGGAGATTCCGGATGAGTCGTGAGCTATTCATGCGGATTCACTCGGCAGGATTAGCACATGATCCACACTTTCAACCAAAAAGAAATGTTGTTTGAAACTTAGGTTTGTCATCTTTTAAAAAAATACCCTCGACACTGTGAATGTTAGCATATGGGATAACAACCGATTTCATGAATGAATATATACTAGTGGGAGAGTTCTGCTCATTGCGTGGATGTTGCCCATGCAGTGTTGGTGCCCTGTATTTGTTGCTAGCGTTGTTTTAACATATATTCTTTGGTTAGTCAATGCGGTAGTTGTGTATGTAGTGAGTAGTGTTCGTGTGGATTATCGATCATATCATATTACTGAACATGCATAGTCATTAGTTTACATATATTACACATACATACTTGTGTGCAGTCTGTAGGTCAAGCTTACACATCTAGTCCTTCACTTATTGAATCCTAGAGGGTTTGGAAGGTTGCAACTTAGCACGGAAGACACACATACCTAAGTGTCTTGTTACATATTTTATTACACATTACATATTTCTTCTGGGTGGGCAGTCTTAGTTGATCTTTAGTTTGTGCCTTTTCAGGGGGCTTAAGGTTGCCACACTGAGTGATGATGGGTCTTCATTGGTTGATTCGAAGTCCATCTGATCAGCATTCTCGGCTAGGTGTTTTTTGGTTGAGGTCTTGGCTCTGGTACTGGTTCCTGGAGTTCCCGAACCTGTCCCGCTGTACATCTCTATATCTGCAAAGCAGACCATGTAGGCACAAAAGGAAGTTAATTGTTGTGTGTGATGTGGGATTTCTGTGTATAGGGAAATTGTTTTTTTTCCTTTGGTACCCCTATTTTACCTGGGAGTGTTGTGTTGCTTGATCTCTTTGGTGTTGTAGTTTCAAAGCTTTTTTCCAGCAATTCTTTAAGACCCCATTTCTGGACTGTGTAGCGGGTAATCTGGTCACTGTACTTTTCTCGTTGGGCTTTGATTTCAGCAATTATTTTCCGGTCTTTCAGCCATTCCTCTGTCTCAGCTAGAAGGTCGTTGATTGCTTGTTAGTTGTGTAGGAATATAGTGACATATTAGTAAGATGTGTAGCTGTTATTTAACTTGTAAAGGTGTGTGGATATTTACCTGTTTTGGCATACTATGGAGTTCGCCTGCCGTGCGGTGCATCAAAGATTCAACACTCTTGCCAAACAGCATTGCCCTTATGGTTCCAGACTTGTCAGCCAGCCTTGTAGAAATTTTGCACCTGTTTTGTATTGCATGTTATTTTTTTGCTTTGGAAATGAGTGTGTGTTATTGTGTATGGAATATAACTACATTTTGAAGTATGTAATTTTTGTGGTTGTGGAGGACTGATAGTTTTTTACCTTGGGAGCGCCATATGGTCGCGCTTGCATGTGCTGCAGGAGAAAACCTCGTTGGGAAGTGCCTTTACATGGTACAGACATTGTGGGCATGCCATGTAGCACAATTCTTAGCGTAGGTTTGCAATATCCATTGTCACTTCTACCCATGCATTCTGTAGAATGAAACAGAAGTGAATATATTTCTGGTTCCTTCCTTGGCCAATGAATCGCTGAATGTTAGAGGTGCTATTGATATTTTTACGTCAGTAGATTTTTTTCTCGAGAAAGTGCTACGTATAGTTGTCCGTGAGAGAAAACTGGTTCTCTCAAGTATATTCCTACCCGGTCTAGAGTTTGGCCCTGAGCTTTGTTTATGGTCATTACGAAGCATAATCAAATAGAAAATTGGTATCTCTTAAATGGGATACCAGATGTATCATCGTTGGAAGATTCTAGTGGTATTTTATGGAGGATCGTTGTCTGGCCAGCAAATGGGCCAGTGCTGATTTCAGCGAGGATGGTATGTGGTTTAAGTTCAAGGCATATAAGACGGGTTCCATTGCAGAATCCTTCATTAGGGTTAAGGTTCCGCAGTAGTAAGACAGGGCAGTAAGGTTTTAGGATTAATTCATGTGGAGGAAGGCTGCTCGGTCTTAGAGAATGTAGGAAGTCCTCATAATCGCCTTGATGTTGTGGATCGGTGGCAATGTCAGTGATGGTGTATACGACCTGATTATTGGGCATTTGTTCTAGCATGTAGACATTAATATCGTCCACACAGTCGTTCGTTGGTGCTAGTAAAGCTCTGTTCATGACCTCGGGTGCGTTGAACTGGAAGCGTGTGATGTCTGGGTAAACGAACTTCATTAACTGTTTTAGTAGAATTTTGCTTGTCGGTATATGGGATAAGCATATTACATGGTATGGGAATATTATTATCATCATCCTCGGGTTCTGTGCCGTTCCAATTCGGAGCTAGAAGTCAGTGAAGAATGGATTAGTTGAAGCGCTCATATTTACGGTTAATGCAATTCTTGTGAAATCAGGCCACAGTGGAGAGTAGATTAGACAAGAATCTAGTTGCTGAGTTCAGGATGCTCATTGGACAACGGGTAGAACCTGGCGGAAATCACCACCAAAGACGACGACTTTATTACCGAAGGGCCTATTTGTTTCGGTTATATCAATGAGCATGTTTGAGAAGGCCTCAACTGATTGTCTGTGGGCCATGGGTGCCACATCCCATATTATGACCCTTGCTTCAAGTATGAGCTTGGTTGTGCTGGATTGTTTACTTACGTTGGCAATTTGCCTTGGTTCATTGTGTAGCGGCAACTTGAATCGTGAATTGGCTGTACGACCGCCGGGTGGAATAGATGCCGCCACACCAGAGGTAACAGTGGCTAGAGCAATATGCCCTTAAGAATGAAGAGTAGCTAAAATAGCTCTGTAGAGGTATGTTTTACCTGTTCCTCCGGGGCCGTCTATGAAGAACGTTGCAGGCTCATTTGAGAGAGCCTTTTGTAAGATAAGATTGTACGCATTCTTCTGTTCTATGTTAAGTTTTTCAATGCTAAGCAAATCATTATCGTCGACCATGATATTCCTTTCGTAGGTAACTTCTTTACTCAAGGTTGTATCTTTGGAGATAATGTTAGCTTCTACTCCTAGCTAGAAATCTGTTAGTTTCTTCCACATACTACTCAGAAGAAAATAAAGATATTCAAGCACCTTTATTCATATATCGTAAGTGTCTAACGATGTTAAATGTTTTGTGAATACGTAATCTTCAGACAACGAATTCAAGTATTTCTCCCAAAGTTTTTTGGGGTTATTCGGTTGGCAGCAGACTAATATAGATGCGAACAAATGGTGAAATTGCCGTGGTATTTGGTATAAAGATGCCTCTTCTAGGCATTTATCAATATCGTAGTTTGAAGCAAGCAGATTATTGTGTAGAGCTGATTCTCGAAAACTAATATACCTGTAGTCTTTGATAGTAGTAGGTCGTCAAAAGATGTAGGAGCTTTAAGGTGGTTAGGAAGTAAGCGTAGGTAATATCGCTCGCCTTCGGTTGGACTGACTGTAACGACACGTTCAACCACTTTACCTTTTTTCGTTCGGTCCATGTACGTTTGCCGCTGTCCCAAACAAAATATTTGGGAAAATCTTTATATAAGCAGCGTAATTGTTTAGCACGTTCATTAGTTCCGTTCATGTAGAAGAACTGTGAGAGCATAGTCCGAGAGAGGAAAGTGATTGTTACTATTGCATTTAGATCTTGGTTTGGAGAGAACGAAACCTGGTAGTTGTTCGGTAAGTGTATCTGTAAGGGAACAACGGTTGGGCGTATGTCAAAGAGCGGAAACGAGTAAAGTCGCCCCGCAGCTTCGGGTGGTGAGACCCAACGGCCTTTTTGATATTCTTCAATCCCATCCGGTGTGTCGTTGGTGGAAATTTGGAAAGCAATTTTATCAGGGCCTTTGTAAAAATATATTTGTACATATACTTAATGAGTTTTATTGTTGAACAAATTTCAATGTCAATATGGCAGTCATACTTCCTTAGTAAATAAGGATTATAAGTAACCACCCAACAGTTGTCAAGATTGCGGCCACGTACTCTGGTGTAGACGCTGTGGTTCCGCCGCCTGTAATAAGGGTAACTATCGGTTCCATGGGCAGTTTCTGTTCAGCGAGCCACAAGGGCCGTGCATCATGTGCCTAGAAACAAGAGCGTAGAGTTCAAAATCAATGTCAGGGTCTGGCAGTTTGGCACTTATGAAACGGTCGTAAGCCTCAAGATTTAAAGGTTTGTATTCCTTTCTCATTATTAGAAGTATGTGAGCATGCGGCAACCCTCATTTTTGAAATTCAATGGAGTAAACACATGATTTTGCAACTCCCAGTACGTGGTGTTTTAGAAGATCTTTTTTCAGCATTTCAAGTCTGGCGCGGAACACACGGGTAAGCAAATCCGGACAATTCTTGGGGAGTTCATGTGGGAGTAGATTATATGTAATTTCAGGCCATGAGGAATTGCATGTTACGGTTAGGAAAAAGTCAGGTTTGCCAAATTGCTGGACTAAAGACATTGCGTCTAATTATCGTTTTCTCATGTCTCTAAGACCGCCCATGAAAGATGGAGGGAGTATTACTTTACGGCCTACTGATGAACCCATGGCATTACCAGTCACAATACTATCGACTATTCCCTGTAGGCATTCTGTGCGGATTTCTTTTTGTTGCTTCTTGAGGTACTGTAACCTGGAGGTTTCAACTTTGACGAGCATATCGACAATGTATTGTTGGATTAATCTACCTGTGCGTAAAAGCATTTTCATAGCATGATCACGTATTTGTAACGTGAAACAATGATACTGTCTGCAGGACACTATATTCTGCTTCCGGACACCTTTGGCATGGACTGCATGAGGGGGGATATATGAGTAGCTGACCTTAGGTATGTGAAGAAGAAAACATTGAAGGTAAGAGATTGAAGTAGCTGGGGTAGGTGAACATGGGAAACCTTCTTCTTCGTTTCTAAGTAGATGTTCGGTTGTGTGAGTCCTGGGATTGACTGGGGGTAGTGGAACATGGCACGTGTAGCCGCGTTTGCACATGTTCTGTATCCAGGACCATTGTAAAATTTGTGCAATAATCTAAACAACTTTATGTGTTTTACTTTGCGTATATTGTGAAACAGCTTGTTACGAACCACAGTCAGGGTTAAACCAAACTAAATATATATGATTTCAAATGGAGAACATCAAGCCTAGGTAAAGAATACGAGAACAAAATATATGTATCTAGATATATGTCTGCATATGTATGGATATATATATGTGTGTGTGTGTGTGTGTGTGTGTGTGTGTATATGTATATACATATACATACATATATGTATGTATGTATGTAGTAATAAAGGAAATGTAAAATGTCTAAATGTATATATGTATAGGTATATATTTAGTAATTAAATATATGTAGTTTATTGCCATAATTTGGAATTTGTAAATCATTAAACATTATGGGAAGGCAGAAGTAATAATATATACTTGTTATAATAATGGGAACTTACTACAGTAGATGAGCAGTTGCCCTGTGTTGATGTGTTCGATAGATCTGGAGAATAACACAAGAAAACAAAAGGAAGAAGTTAAAATAAACCTAATAAAGACCGATTGAATTTGATAGAAGTAACTTATACCTTTGCCATACACTAAGAATATGCACTAACCGAACCTCCGGCCATTAGCAAGAAGAGTGAGAAAGACCATAAAAGAAAAAGTAATCTAGGCATACATCGTTTTGGACTCGCCGTGAGAGAAACCAGGTGAAAGCCATGTTGGAGGAAACAGCTACTCAGAAGGCAATGTTCGCAGCTGAGAAAACAATGTCTGAGGAGCACTGTCACGAAGACTAGAGGCTTGCCAAAACAACGAAGCGTAAGGTGGTTGCGTATGAGTTAGCGGTGATTAACAGTCGCCTATCATGCCTGAGCTCTAAAAATTGAGGGGTATGAAGGCCAGGGACAAAGCTGAGAGGTAGTATTAGTGTGTAGAAGTGTAGACTTTGAAGCAATGCGTGTAGTGTGGTAGTTATTTTGGCGAAAGCTAACCAAATTTTGAACCTTGTAATATAGGTAAGCTTTTCATATATCCAGCTTTTTGGGGAGAAGTTAGATGAAGCTAAAGAAAATGTGAATGAAGAAGCGTTATGCATGTTCTGTGTAATTCTACATGGTGTGTTCTATATGGGAATGTAAAGTCAAGTATCATGTAGTCGGCAAAATAATGACCAGAGGTATGTACCTCGATGGCCTTTTAATTGTCCTAAAGTTTGTAAAGTCATGAATGGAGTAAAAGCAGTTCCTAGAAACAACTTTATTCTATCAAAAGACATAGAATTAACATTTTCCGAACAACTTTATTCTATCAAAAGACATAGCATTAACATTTTCCAGAATTTGGTTCACTTCAATAATAATAAAATGCATACCACAAACCATGTACAATGATGCCTCTTCTAGGCATTTATCAATATCGTAGTCTAGAAGCAAGCAGATTATTGTGTAGAGCTGATTCTCGAAAACTAATATACCTATAGTCTTTGATAGTTAGTAGGTCGTCAAAAGATGTAGGTGCTTTAAGGTGGTTAAGAAGTAAGCGTAGGTAATATCGCCGCGCCGGTTGGTTGGATCAGAACGACACGCCCAACCACTTTACCTTTCTTTTGTCCGGTCCATGTACGTTTGCCGCTGTCCCAAACAAAATATTTGGGAAAATCTTTATATAAGCAGCGTAATTGTTTAGCACATTCATTAGTTCTGTTCATGTAGAAGAACTGTGAGAGCATAGTCCGAGAGAGGAAAGTGATTGTTACTATTACATTTAGATCTTGGTTTGGAGAGAACGAAACCTGGTAGTTGTTCGGTAAGTGTATCTGTAAGGGAACAACGTCTAGGCGTATGTCAAAGAGCGGAAACGAGTAAAGTCGCCCCCTAGCTTCGGGTGGTGAGACCCAATGGCCTTTTTGATATTCTTCAATCCCATCCGGTGTGTCGTTGGTGGAAATTTGGAAAGCAATTTTATCAGGGCCTTTGTAAATATATTTGTACATATACTTAACGAGTTTTATTGTTGAACAAACTTCAATGTCAATATGGCAGTCATACTTCCTTAGTAAATAAGGATTATAAGGAACCACCCAACAGTTGTCAAGATTGTGGCCACGTACTCTGGTGTAGATGTAGTGGTTTCGCCGCCTGTAATGAGGGTAACTATCGGTTCCATGTGTGGTGTAACCTAGAAAATCTTTAGGATATTTATTCTTGCATTTCCCATCTCGCATGCATGGGCAGTTTCTGTTCAGCGAGCCACAAGGGCCGTGCATCATGTGCCTAGAAACAAGAGCGTAGAGTTCAAAATCAATGACAGGGTCTGGCATTTCGGCACTTATGAAACGGTCGTAAGCCTCAAGATTTAAAGGTTTGTATTCCTTTTTCATTATTAGAAGTGTGTGAGCATGCGGCAACCCTCATTTTTGAAATTCAATGGAGTAAACACATGCTTTTGCAACTCCCAGTACGTGGTGTTTTAGAAGATCTTTTTTCACCATTTCAATTCTGGCGTGGAACACACGGGTAAGCCAATCCGGACAATTCTGGGGAGTTCATGCGGGAGTAGATTATATGTAATTTCAGGCCATGAGGAATTGCATGTTACGGTTAGGAAAAAGTCAGGTTTGCCAAGTTGCTGGACTAAAGACATTGCGTCTAAGTATCGTTTTCTCATGTCTCTAGGACCGCCCATGAAAGATGAAGGGAGTATTACTTTACGGCCTACTGATGAACCCATGGCATTACCAATGCAATACTATCGACTATTTCGTAGGCATTGCAATGCGGATTTCTTTTTGTTGCTTCCTGAGGTACTGTAACCTGGAGGTTTCAACTTTGACGAACAGATCGACAATGTATTGTTGGAATAATGTACATGTGCGTAAAAGCATTGTCGTAGCATGATCACGTATTTGTAACTTGAAACAATGATACTGTCTGCAGGACACTATATTCTGCTTCCGGGCTTCTTTGGCATGGACTGCATGAAGGGGGGATATATTAGTAGCTCACCTTAGGTATGTGAAGAAGAAAACATTGAAGGTAAGAGATTGAAGTAGCTGCGGTAGGTGAATAGGGTAAACCTTCTTCTCCGTTTCTAAGTAGATGTTCGGTTGTGTGAGTCCTGGGATTGACTAGGGGTAGTGGAACATGGCAAGTGTAGCCGCGTTTGCATATGTTTAGCGGCAGCTTTTCAATCCCACAGTGCCAGCCAGGTTCTCCATGTGGGAATAAAAGAGGTATTGTAGCTGGTCATAGTGATGAGCTTAATTTACCCCTTCAAAAATACAATTTATAAAGGACTCGTAACCGTGGGTAAACCAACTCTCTAACCAGCAGAGTACCGGGTCGATTGTTAGAATAGCTACAGGAGTACGAGGTCGATCCCAAGAGAAATGTGGTTGTGAGTACCAAAGTGAACGTGTTTCTTAGTCTAGGCGATCAAAGTTGTTGGTTTGTTTATACAAAAGATAGAAAAGAAATAAAATTAAACTACTTGGTTTTAAAAGACATAGCCGAACCATGATCAAAATAGTTAATTTCAACCCCACGGATAGACAAAGCGGAAGTGTGCATTATAACAAATGAACTCTCACATTCAATCTCACGGGTGCGTGCTCCTAGATTCGATGCTAAAATCGAACAACTCTCCTTCAACATCCTATGTGAGGTTAACTAATTCTCCTTTAGAAAACCGATTAATCTAACATGATTAAGTCTTTGTGAGACGCTCCGTTTTCGAGAAAAACCTCGTTAAGAAACAAGTCCGAAATTACTCGGTCGATGTTACTACCCCGATACTCACCAATGTACTACACCGAACATCTTAACGAGAATGTGTCAAAGCGATAAACCGAAGCTTTACCTAATCCATGGTCCGCGCCGAAAGACTCCGTGAAACAACTTGTCATCGTTGGCTCAAGAACCACCGGCACTTCATAGTTCAACCTGGGGTCTAACACTAAATTACACTAATCTAAACTACCACATTCAAGTTATTACGTTGATAATAATACATCGATGAGCGCGGGCCTGAATTCACGACCTAAAACCCGGTATGTTTTACCTCCCGATCTTAGAACCCTTTTTCCCACACCACTCTCTTTGAACAACTCTCAAGAGTGATGTGTGTGATTTTTGACCTAGGTTGTCAATCTAGCCCAAATCCGTTATAACAAGTTCTAAGGCGTGCAATATGTGATATATAACAATAAAAGCACTACACACTCCCTATTTCATTTTCCAAGGGTTGATTTCACCAAATTTTACATGATTCGACTATAATAAGTTTAGCTACTCATATATATATATGTAGATATATAGATATTACAAGTAATCAGACTCTGTCAAAATGTCATGGATTACACGGCGGGAAGTTTTACATAATAGCCTTCTGTCAATGCCAGAATTCTATTAAAACCAAATTAAAACCTTAATCCAATCATTTGCCAGATTCTCGATACTTATATATATATATATATATATATATATATATATATATATATATATATATATATATATATATATATATATCTATATAACAAAATGAAAGAAAACAAGAAAGAAAGAAGAAGAAGAACGGAAACGATATTATAACGATAACTATTAGAAGAATTACAACTACAAATATATATATATCTATAGATATATATAGGCCCCAAAACATGAAAAATAGAAGGAGAAGATGAAGAGGGAAGGGAGAAGAAAGGGCAAAGTTTACGATGAAATGAAGGCCTATTTATAGATAAAGCTGGGCCAGGCGGATCGATCCGGGAAAGGGCCGGATCGATCCGGGAACAATGAAAAATATTATCCCAGGCTTATCCTCTGCAAAACCATGTGCAAAATCATCATTATGTCGATTTTCAGTTACGCCGGATCGATCCGGGAAAGGGCCGGATCGATCCGGGACTGTAAAAAAACATCAGTTTTGAGCTGAAATTTGAAAAATTCATATCTTGAGTTGTAGACCTCCGATTGACGTGATTCAAAATGCGTTGGAAAGATCTTTCAAAGATCTACAACTTTCATGAAGGACACTTCTTCAGAAAATTCCGTTTTAATGAGCCATTTGTTCGTCGAAGATATAATTCGTTAGTGGTACCACTAACCACTGAGCCACTTGACCACTTAAGTTAGTGGCACACTCTTATATCCCTAAAAATACCTCTTTTAGGCCTCAAAAGCGTGTCATTACTCGGGATTTTGGTCAACCTATAATTCGCAATAAACCACCAAAATACCAAACGTAAAACCGACACGACACTCCGGTTACTAAACCGGTACAAAAACTAATAAAACTCATAAAAACACGATATTTTATAAAATATTCATGACTTATATATTTTTATGAAATTTAGGAATTAAAGACTCGAAATGATACAAAAGTGCTCAAAATGATATCGAAGCGGGTGAAAAGTTATAAAAATAACAGTGAATTTTTCCGTCATCACATAGCACCCGTAAAGATGCGAGATTTTCTACGGTAATGCGGCCTTGCTGTATATTTGAATGTGGCATTCAGGATTGTACTCGGACTCATTGTCTAATGATATAATAGCTGCAACCTCGTCGGTGGTAGAGGCGGTTGTATACTGTATTTGGTCTAATTTAGGGGTGGTAGTTAAGCATAGCATGTGCTCTACAAGGCTTCCGAGCTGCCGAGTTTGTTTCAAGAATAAAGTGTATGGGTTTGAAGCTAGAATGTCCATTAGTTTCATGGTAATGGGTTCACTGAAATGTGAGGATGATCTAACACGGTGATTTAGTTCAGAATCATTGTCGTAAAAGTAGAGTTGGATTCCTGAAGGATATTCAACGTTCTCATATAAACCTTGTAAATAATGTTATTATGTTAAACTTTGCCTTGTACTTTGAAAGTGTAAACGCCCTTGCTATTCTTCTGTAGTTCACGATCAGTTTTAGCTGAGAAAGTGGTGAAGGCGAAGTTATTATTATAGCTACGAACATATTTCCAGAATTCCTTTGCCTGGTCAGATTCGTCGGTGTACAAGGATACTAAAGAAGAAGGCAGTACCGACATAGTAAGGTTAACCTTGCCTCGGGAGCAGCAGAAGGATGGAGGTTCTAGATGGAATCATTTGGCGCTGCAGTCAGCACAGTTAGGAGCTGATTGTAAGATAGCGGCGATGTTGACTGCCTTAAGTTTAGGACGTGTGGATGAACTCCAAGTGTACACTGTATTCTTTCTCAGAGGATAAACAGAGTGGTCAATGTGTGCACGTGTGGAAACTGTAGTGGTGTTTTGGATTTCGGGAGAGGCAGGGGCTACTAATGACTCGGTATGTGTTCTCACGTTACTCAATGTAGAGTATTCACCAATTTCATTTGGGACATTGTTAATAGTTTCTTGTACACTGTGACCGTGGGAGGATGTATTATTCTTTCTTACGTTGTACTGTAGACGCCTGCATTCTAGAAGAGCCTTTTTGGCTGCATGTTCCATTTCAGTATAAGCTAAACACCATATGGCGTTTCTGTCTTGTCTAAACATGCGGTGAGTGAGTAGTGCACAATTGTGGACAAAATTCGGCACTGACTATCTTCTGGAAGGCCTTTTTTAAAGTAAGAGGTACAGAATGGGAGAATAGTACATTGTTTAGGCAATTTTGAAGTTAAGCTATTCGGCCTTTTGAGTATGACGAGTGAGAGTACCACTACCAGGAGACAGAATAAGTGAAGCAACAATTGAATAGCATGGAGATCGGCAAGAATATGGTAAGTTAGAGCGACCATATGCATAGTGAAATCTGTGGTAGCTTCTATTGGAATACAAGTTGGACAAAAGGATCGAACAATACAATAATCTAAACAACTTTATGTGTTTTACTTTGCGTATTTTGTGAAACAGCTTGTTACGAACCACAATCAAGGTTAAGACAAACTAAATATATATGATTTCAAATGGAGAACATCAAGCCTAGGTAAAGAATACGATAAGAATACGAGAACAAAATATATGTATCTAGATATATGTCTGCATATGTATGGATAAATAAACGTATATATATGTGAACATATATATATGTATGTGTGTATATATGTATATACATATACATACATATATGTATGTATGTAGTAATAAAGTAAATGTAAAATGTCTAAATGTATATATGTATAAGGTATATATTTAGTAATTAAATAAAGGTAGTGTGTCGCCGTAATTTGGAATTTGTAAATCATTAAACATTATGGGAAGGCAGAAGTAATAATATATATTTGTTATAATAATGGGAACTTACTACAGTAGATGAGCAGTTGCCCTGTGTTGATGTGTTCGATAGATCTGGAGAATAACACAAGAAGACAAAATGAAGAAGTTAAAATAAACCTAATAAAGACCGATTGAATTTGATAGAGGGCGTGGAGGAAGTGTACTCTCCCCCCATCCCAGCAAAGACTACTTGCCAGATTATTACCCATGATGACATTGCCAAAGTTGGAGTGTATCCAAATTACATCGTTTTGGACACGCTTCATGAGAGAAACCAGGTGAAAGCCATCTTTGGAGGAAACAACTACTCGAAGGCAATGTTATGGTGAGAAAACAATGTACATGAGCTGTCACGAAGACCAGAGGCTTGCCAAAACACATGAAGCCTAAAGCTGTTGCGTATGAGTTAGCAGTTTAGCAACAGTCGCCTATCGTGCCCAGAGCTCTAAAAATTGAGGGGTATGAAGGCCAGGGACAAAAGCTGCAGGTAGTATTTAGTGTGAGAAGTGTAGGAGTTTGAAGCATGTGCGTAGAAGTGTAGTAGTTATTTTTGTAAAGCTAACCAAATTTTGAACCTTGTAATATAGGTAAGCTTTTCATATATCCGACTTTTTTGGGAGAAGTTAGATGAAAATTTGGAGAAAATGTGAATGAAGAAGGAGTATGCATGTTCTGTGTAATCTCTATGGTGTGTTCTATATGGGAATGTAAAGTCAGTATCATGTAGTCGAAGCAAAATAACAGCCAGTGGTATGTACCTCGATGGCCTTTTAATTGTCCTACAATTTGTAAAGTCATGAATGGAGTAGAAGCAGTTCCTAGAAACAACTTTATTCGATGAGACCTTACCGTTACACGTCTATTCTCAAGGAACAGGTGGAGAAGCTACTGCAATCATTTGATGCGAACACGTTGCAGGCCTACAGATGCTGATCTGTGCGAGTGAGGAAACGAGGGCGCACAGGGCCATTACGACGTCGTTTAGAATTCCCAAAACCATGGCAGATCAGAAGCACAGAGGAGGAGGTGGAGGCGAGGAAAATATCGAGGACAACAAGGGGGGAGAGATGTAAAAAGAAGGGAGAGACCAAAAGAAAATGGGAAAGCCATGGGGGAGATGAATAAAAAAGAATTAAAACAAAACGGATAAGACAAAAAAGTAGACGACGAAGCATGCGCCGATAATCCGAACTACTACAATACTGATATAGATTGAAGGAAGCACATCCCTAAAATGTCCGAGGCAATTTTTCAAGAAATCATTGATATATGTGGTTCTGAGTATCTACGAAAGCCAAACTCGGATGACATTTCAAGATTGCTTCAAGTCGGTGAAGATTGGGACTTTCCAGGAATGTTGGGTGAATGTTGGTGGTATCGGTTGCATGCATTGGAGGTGGAAAAATTGTACAACTGCTTGCAAAGGTATGTTAAGTGGTCACTATCATCAACCTACACTATTTTAGAAGCGGTAGCATCTTATAATTTATGGATTTGGCATGTATTCTTTTGGTTAGTGGGGTCTCATAATGATATCAATGTGCTAGAAACGATCCCGTGTGTTTTCTCGGATTAACAAGAGGCGAAGGCCCTCCAGCTTAATCGATCCATTAATGGTCACAAGTACACAATGAGTTATTATCTAAGCGATGAGATCTATCCTCAGTAATGCGACATTCGTTAAATCAATTACATTGCCAATGAATCGTAAGACCGGATATTTCACCGCCGCTTGAGAATCTTTATGAAAGGACGTTGAATGTGTATTTGGCGTGATACATGCAGGATTTGCAATTGTTCGTGTTCATGCATGATATTTTGACTATGCCACACTCAAGAAGATCATGTTGGCATGTGTTATCATGCAGAACATGTTTGTCTAAGATGAACAAGAACTTTACTCACAACCGAATATCTTTGAATATGAACGAATCCCGTAAATTCCTCCGATTTCATTGTATCACGCACTCAAACTTCCGGATTTATGAATTTCATGAAATCCCTCGATGAGATCAGAGATAGAGCAATGCATATATAGCCCAACATCAATATGATCTAATGGAACATCTATGGAATTTGTTTAGTCACGCATAATATGTGTCTGTTGTTGTTTTGAAATTGGGTGTCTTTTCCGGTTTAGAAATAAATCTCGTGTTGTTTTTTCATTTATGTCGTTTTCATATTGAATCTTTGTATTGGTGTTCTTTCGATATGAATGTCACCTGTTAAGTCTTTTTAATAGAGCGTAATTTTTTTAATTGATGTTGATCACAACCATAAAACAAAGATTAATATTATCTTTTAGTTGCAATGAAACACAACACTCACATTTATCCAAAGCTTACCAAGTTTTAGCAGTTCAATCAACTTACCAAGAACTACATGTAGTCATCACATATAGGTTTTATGATAGCATACGAAGAAACAAACTCCATCATAAAATAACAACATGACATGAAGGAAATCAATTAATGAGCAAATGACTGGATTATTAAGCAATTTCAAACATTGCTAATCATACATTGCTAATCATACATTGCTTCATCTTGAGACTTTGCTTCCACATCTTTCCATACAACTAAAATGCAACCATAGAGTGATCTTAGATCATAGCATAAAAAACATAAAATGCAAAAACATATCATAAAATCCATGTCAAGTTTAATCTTATTCATCTCCATTTCACTTCATTGTGTATCGTTTTCTCTCTGTGCATTTGCCAAAAGTGTATTACCCTACTTCCAAACCCTAGGTTAGGTGGGGTTTGAAGCTCTTACCGCGACTTCTATAACAAGACTAAAATCCCAAAACAATCCAATAACTCCACAAATTATTTTTCAATTATTCACTAATTGTTTCCATTATAATATCACAACAATTGAAATACAAGAGTTATAACTATCTAACTTAATATGCACATCACGATCCATGACGCCCTATAATTTTTCTTCCGATCTCGGTCATTGACATCGCTTTATATTTTCATTCTTTAATTCCTCGACCATCTACGTGTATTTAATTATAAAATAGAAAGAAAAAAAGGACGAAAAGAAGCGAGACATCAGCAAAAATTACTTATTTGGTATGAATCGTGTGTGAGATTAATATATATGACACCTTAAAATTCATCTTTTAGTTATCTCGAAAATAATTAACACAAATATTCAATTATAAATGCTTGCATAATACATACGTCACGAGAATATGTGACACATAGCCCCAAATCACAACTCAGTGATAAAATAGCGGGGGTATCGTAGTGCTTACCTAGCATTTGAGATGTGTGACATGTATTGACTTATCTCATCAAAGAAAAGTTTACAAACAGCCTTTGTAAATTGGACTATTCATGAATAATTTTTTACTTTTAAAAATATGAATAATTTTTTACGGGATAATCTTTTCACACAAATTGACTCAAAATTAATTAATGTGGTTGATTAGTTTTGTTGAAACACAGAAAAGAAACTTGCAGTTTAAGAAAGATAAAACAGAAGCAATGCAAACACAAAGTATGGCGGAATTGATAAAACACAGAAACAAAGAGAACACAGTGATTTAACGTGGTTTTCGGCGTTGTGCCGACTTCTCTACGGACAAAAAAGGAGATATATTATCATGCACAAAGTTACAAGGTATTTCTCACAAAGTGAAAGACACACTCTTGAAAGACACACATTGCATTGATTACAACATTGGTATTTATAGGCACAAATCCCCATAACCGCTAAAGATCTTTGTCGGAATTGTCATAAATACCCCAGATGTGGACCCATCTCCAGCTATCCACCAGATGAAACTCAGCTCAAAACTGACTTTCCCAGATTTGTAATCAACTGCCCGGATGTAGAACTCAGCTATACTCAGCAGACCAAACTGACTGCTGACTTCAGAAGAAAACTCAGTCAAACTGACTTTCACAGAACTGAATATACTTAACTGGACTGACCATCATTCTCAGTCTTAGTTTCTTAGATTAGTTCTGCCAGTTTATTCATCAGTTTAGAGATCAAGTCACCAAAACTGACAAATCTCCACCCTGACTTGAACTCTCATTCACAGTCAATCAGATTGCATAATCAGACGTACTTGTACCAGATGCATTCGTCAATGCCAGGATGTACAATCCCAGACTTCTCCACAGAATCCACTCAGTTGATCTACCCTCAAATGAGTATCCAGATTTCAGTTTACAAGCTTTGAATATTCGGCAAGTCCAGACACAACTGAAACTTGCTCTGTTGAACTGGTTTAGTGAACATATCAGCAGGATTATCCTTTGTGCTGGTCTTCTTCACTACAACCCTGTTCTCATTTCTCAGAAAATGATACCTCACATCAATATGCTTGGTTCTCTCATGATGAACCTGATCCTTAGCTAAAAAAATTGCTCTCAAACTGTCACAATAAATCTCAGCTTGATCTTGATGTAGCCCCAAATCACTGACAAGTCCCTTCAACCAGATACCCTCATTGGCTACTTTAGTAAGAGCCATATACCCAGCTTCAGTAGTTGATAAAGCCACTGTTGCTTGAAGAATTGCTTACCATCTGACAACTGAATTTCCCAATGTGAAAACATAACCATTCATAGATTTTCTACTGTCCACATCACCTACATAATCAGCATTACAGTACCCTGTGATCAGTTCTTGAGTATCACCTCCATAAATGAGACCAACATCAGCTTTACCTCTAAGGTACCTGAACATTCATTTCACAGATTTCCAGTGATCTTTTCCAGGTTGAGCCATAAACCTGCTGATAACACTGACTGCCTGAGCCAGATCAGGCCTAGTGCACATCATGGCATACATCAGACTGCCAACTGCACTAGCATAGGGAACTCTTGACATGTGTTCCTTCTCCTCTGTTGATTGTGAAACAAAAACTGACAAATGAACATTTGATGCCATATGAGTATCTATTGGCTTAGCAGCTGACATGCCAAACTTTGACAAAATCTTCTGTATATAGCCCTGTTGAGATAAAAACAGTTTATTCTGACTTCTATCTCTTCAGATCTCCATCCCTAAATTTTTCTTGGCTGCACCTAAATCCTTCATTTTAAACTCAGCACTGAGAAGGTCTTTCAGATACTGAACATCAGACTTCTTTATTGCAACTATCTGCATGTCATCCACATATAACACAAGATAGATGAATGATATATCTTCCAACTAACTGTTGTAAACACAACAATCATAAGGACTTTTGCAGTAACACTGTCTGGGAGCTTGCTTCAGTCCATACAAGGACTTCTTCAAGTTACACACAAAATCTTCCTTACCAGGAACTTGGATACCCTTTGGTTGAGTCTTGTATATCTCTTTGTCTACCTCACCATGTAGAAAAGCTGTCTTCACATCTAACTGCTCAAGTTCTAAGTCCTGTTGTGGCACCATTGCTAGTAACACTCTGATTGAAGTATGTCCGACCACTGGTGAGAATATCTCATCAAAGTCCGCCCCTTCTTTCTGACTGAACCCTCTTGCAACCAAACGTGCTTTATACTTAACTCCTTCTGCCTCAGTTATCCCTTCATTCTTCTTGGAGATCCATTTGCAAGTAACAACTCTCATATTAATTTGGATGTTTAACTAGATCCCAAGTCCGATTCTTGAAGAATGACTCCATTTCATCTCTATGGCGAAAGAAGCTATTGAGATGCTTCAGAACATGTCACTGCTTGCCTATAAGTAGAAGGTTCAAAACCATCCACTTCTTCTGCAACTTGAAGTGCGTATCCAACCATATCATCAAACCCATACCTCTTGGGAGGTACCCCAACATTGGATCTTCTAGCTCTGCTGACAGCTATAATGTGCTGACCCACATTCTCAGTTTGATGCTCAACTGACATTTGCTCAGCTGACTGGCTTGGATAAAGTTATGGTTCAGTAACTAGATCAAATGAAAACTGACTTGGATTAGTTGATTGTTTCATTCCTACCGACTCCATCTGAAACTCCCACGCACTCTCGCTTTTCGCCAAAGACTGGTTTCAGTTTTAGTTATCCTCCCCACTGATGAACTGAGCATAGAATTTTCATCAAAACTGTATCTTTGTTGAGAATTACTCTGTTTTCTGCTGATGACCAAATTCTATAACCCTTAACTCCATCACCATACCCCACAAACACTCCTTTCTTGGCCCATGGTTCCAGTTTACCTTCACTGACATGATAGTAAACCGTGCTTCCAAATACCCTTAGAACTGAGTACTCAGCAGGCTTGTCTGACCACATCTCAACTGGTGTTTTGAGATTGATCCCTGTGTGAGGACTCCTGTTGATTATGTAGCAAGCTGTGCTAACAGCCTGTGCCTAAAATCTTCTTGACAAACCAGCATCTCTCTCCAGAAGAGTTTGATTCATTCTTTCAGCTACACCATTTTGCTGAGGAGTATTCCTGACTGTATGATGTATGGCAATACCCTCATTTCTGCACAACTCATCAAACTCATTCCAGCATAATTCTAGACCATTATCTGTATGAAGCCTCTTGATCTTCTTCCCCAACTGATTTTCAACTGGAGCCTTCCATTGCATGAAGCTCTTGAATGCCTCGCTTTTGTGTTTCATCATCACTACCCATGTCATCCTTGAATAGTCATCAATAAAGGACACAAAATATATGTGATCACCCAATGACTCCACCTTTGATGGCCCCCAACAATAAGAATGAATGTAATCAAATGACGACTTTGTGTTTTGTACCTCTTTTGAGAACTTGCTCCTATGAGGCTTCCCAAACACACAATGCTCACAAAAGTCCAGATGCTTGACCTTACACTCCTCAAGAAGATCTTTCTGAGAAAGAACCTGCATCCCCTTTTCACCCATGTGACCCAGTCTCATGTGCCACAGTTTTGTAAGCTGTGACTGATGAATCTCAACAGATGCCACAACAACTGAACCAACAACAACTAACCCTTGTAGTATATACAGGGTCCCTTTCTTGACTCCCTTGAGAATCTCAATTGAGTTTTTATAGACACTCAGTTTTCCATTTCCCCCCTTAAAAATGAATCCCATGCTGTCTAAATAACTGAGAGATACCAAGTTTTTGGTCATTTATGGAACATGTCTAACTTCACTCGGTTTACAGAATCTTCCATCCTCTGTTCTCAACTGAACTGAGCAAGTCCTAACTACCTTGCAGACCTTGTTGTTTGCCATAGATGTATGACCACCATCTATCTGCTGATAACTTGAGAACCACTCTCTGTGAGGGCAAATATGAAAGGATGCCCCAGAGTCCAGAATCCACACATCAGTTTGATGTGCTGACTCTCCTACCACTAGAACCATATCCTCATTTGAGTCATGCTCACCGCCACGAGTAGGCGTGCGAAGCTATTCCCTCTGCTTTCTCTTTGAACAATTGGACTTCCAATATCCCTGCTCCTACAGTAATTACAAACATCTGTGGATTTAGGGTCTTTGGACCTTGCCTTCTTGGAATTTTTTTTTCTAGATCGACCATGCTCTTTCCACTTCTTTATTTATCGACTACTAGTCCAAAGTGACTGATTGTCTGCACCAATCGCCTTATGTCTCGGCTCCCCTGCATGTAAAGCTGACCTTACATCCTCTAAAGCAACTGTATCCTTCCCAACCATGAAGGACTGCACAAAATTCTCATAGGAAGCTGGTAATGAAACCAGCAAAATCAAAGCAGCATCTTCATCCTCAATCTTAACATCAATATTCCTGAGATCAAGTAATTGTGTTCTACTGATCAAGATGATCTCTCAAATAAGTCCCCTCATGCATCCTCGGGCTGAATAGCCTCGGCTTCAGCAACAACTTGTTGGTCAATGACTTAGTCATATACAGGCTTTCAAGCTTTAACCATAACTTGGCAGCTGTGTCTTCCTCAGTAACTTCTGTGATAACATCATCAGACATGAACAACACGATGGTTGAATGTGCTTTCTCCTCCAAACTAGCATAATTTGCTGAATTGGCATCCCCTTTATCAGATAAAAGAGTCCACAATCTTTGATGCTTTAACAAGGCCCACATCTTGATTTTCCACAAACTGAAACTGTTCCTCCCTGTAAATTTATCAATCTTTACGTTCATTGCTGACATCCTTCTAATTAAAGAACAAACCTTTGATCACAAAATCCTAGCACCGGTTACCGGCCTTGGTGAAGATCAACTATGTTCGACCTGCAACTCCTCTGAATATTGAACCTGATGCTTTGATACCAGTTTGTTGAAACACAGAAGAGAAACTTATAGTTTACGAAAATAAAACAGAAACAATGCAAACACAAAGTATGGAGGAATTGATAAAACACAGAAACAAAGAGAACACATTGATTTAACGTGGTTTCCGTCGTTGTGCCGACTACTCTACGGACATAAAATGAGATATTATTATGCACAAAGTTACAAGGTATTTCTCACAAAGTGAAAGACACACTCTTGAAAGACACATATTGCATTGATTACAACAATGGTATTTATAGGCACAAATCCAAACTCTAACCGCTAAAGATCTTTGTCGGAATTGTCATAAATACCCAGATGTGGACCCCAACTCCAGCTGTTATCCACCGGATAAAACTCAGCTCAAAACTGACTTTCCCAGATTTGTAATCAACTGCCCAGATGCAGAACTCAGCTATACTCAGCAGACCAAAACTGACTGTTGACTTCAAGAGAAAACTCAGTTGCACTGCACAAGGTGCATCGGTCTAGTGGTGAACTAGACTATAATCTGACTTGAAGACCAGTGTTCGAACCCTGTTAGGGATATAAAAAAAAACTCAGTTGCACCCCATCAAACTGACTTTCACAGAACTGAATACTTAACTGAACCGACTATCATTCTTAGTCTCAGTTTCTCAGATTAGTTCCATCAGTTTATTAATCGGTTTAGAGATCAAGTCACCAAAAATAACAAATTTAACATAATTTCAATAAGACGCTAAGGCTCCGTTTGTTTTGGGTTGTAGTTTTTTTTAGAGTTTTTTTGGGAGTTTTTTTTAGATAAAGTGGTTGAAGTAATGATTAAAAAGTTGATGGGGTAAAATAAAGTAGAATAATGATTGATGTAGATTATGAAATGATTGGTGAAATAAAGTAGAATAATGAATAAAATAATGATAAAAAGGTAATAAAGTTGATAAAGTGAAATGATGAGAGATGATTTAATATTTTTTTATTTGTAGTTGAAGATTTGAATGATGTGAGAATTGTAAGAAATGATTGGTGATGTGATAGAAAAAAAACTCCAAAAAAAAACTTCTTGCAAAACAAACACAACCTAAGTGTTTTCTAAATCCAATGTTAAAAATATTTCATACATTGAGTTGAGTTGAAAGGGTGACTTATCCGGCCCGAACACACGAGTTGTTTTGATTGACTCGTGAGTTTTAATGAGACCCTATGCTCTCTCTTTTCTTCACAGACATTGTACTGAAAGTCCGCCGGTGGACCTTCCACGAACGAAATAGTCGAAAGGCTCGCCGTTTGCCGTCGCATGGCCACCACCGACATCGATACATTAGAGAAGAGGTCAATTACCTTATATTCTACACTTTCTTATACCTTTAACGTTCAACTTTCAAGTTCCAATTTCGGTTGAATTTTACTATTTTCTTCAAATTGGAAAGAGAGACGTAGAATTCCTTGTTTGATAACTTCTGTTACAAGGAGTTCAAAAAGCCATAAATTTTTTTGCTTGCTGCTTCTAAATGAGCCCTTAATTTTGTTTATTGTGTTTATTTTAATTTGTTTGAGGTTGAAGCTTTACTTTCTTCGCCTTTCTGTGCAGGTACATTGATTTCTGCTTCAGTATTGGAGTCGTACCAAATGCGACAGTTTTGTCATCTTTATTGAAGGTTTGTTACGACATTTAGTAATTTTGGTTGTGCTAAAGAGTTCTTCGTTTTCAGTTATCAATTTTAGTGGTGGATTTTATTTTTTATTTTTGTTGTTAATAATCTTCTTCTACGGTCTGCAATCGTGGTATACTATTTTCTCTGTTTTCTCATTGGAAATAATTTGAAACAGAAGGATGATCATGTGGCAAAGAAATGCCATTTTTAACACTGATTTATATTCTGTTCTTATGATATAAAGGTGGACCATTTATTGAATTTCATCTGCTTTCTCAGGCGAAGGTGAAGAAAGCCCGCCAGGAGGCTACTGTGCTTGTGGTTGTGCTTGATCACTTGAAGGATGTGGATTACATGCCGCTTCTTCGTCTCTTCATGGATATTGACATTTCTGATATTGAAGGTGTTGATATTGTTAATACATCCTCCTGTGCCATGAGCTGGGAAAATGTATTGACATTGCTACATGCTGTCAATGATAAGCTTCGAAATGTGCATCTCCAAGATATATTCTTCGACAAGAGCCCCATAATGTATGATTGATGTACCTCTTTCATCTTCCCTGCTATTATGTCATTCAATTTAAGATATAGAGAACGGACTATCTTCTTCGTTGAATGATATATGTCAATTTTCTTATATTTCTTCATAAGATCTTATATAGATATGAAACATAAATTGCTAGATTTTCCCTCCTTATTTGTTTCAAGCATCTGCCATGTTGAAAATTGAAATAACGATGGAAAGAATTGTATGTTATTGTAGGTAACGAATTTACTTCTATGTGCGGTAAGGGAGATATTGGTGTTGTAGTTAAAAAATGTTGCCATGTGATAATGAGTCACGGGCTTGAGTCTGGGAAATAACAATGTATATACACAGAAGGCTATGCTGCATATGGAAACGTCTATACCTGAGCTCTTCCCTGGTCCTCAATTAGCTAGAATGTTTCTATGCACTGGGCTACCCTTTTAGTTTTTCCTAGGTGCCAGTATTTGTGTTTTTGTTCTATTATTAAGTCATGTATGTACCTTTGCCTTTGTTTGATGTATTATTTCATTCATAGTCATTCCATTATAAGTAATGCCTGATTGTCTGTACGTATCCTTTTTGAAAATGATATTCTTTACTTGTTCTTTTTTCCTTGCAGTTGTCTGAAATTATTGTCTCATCTCAAATAATGCTCTATCATGTATGGTGCATACTATAAAAGAAACTCTCCCCCTTCTGTTTTTAACCTTAAACTCATGAAAATAGTAATACATCATAGAAGTAACATGACTAATTTCCAAAACTTTCTTTTTGCAGGGATATTGCTCAACAGGGGTTATCTTGTCAAACATTGCACTTGAGATCTTTTCTAGTTCAAACGCTTAACTTGGAGGGAATGTTTCTCCAACTGCATACACTGAATCTGGATTTCAGTGCTTCACTCACTAATTTTGCAGAGAGTTGTTTTAGTTGCATGCCAAATTTAAGGTTCCTCTCCTTGTGTGAAACAAGAATAAGTAATCTCTGGACGACAAGTGCAGCATTGGTTAAACTCCCGTCCTTGACTGAACTTCGTTTCCAGAATTTTTCATGCTGGGATGTTTCAAGGTGCTGTTCTCTATCATCAGAAAGAAATCCGCATGAAAGCTTTTTTTCAGGCGACCCGTGCTGCACTAGCGATGAAGAACATCTAAGGCTGAATTCAAATACTGAAATGGACTTTGATACTTCCCATGCAAGTGTTTGTCAAACCAATTTCTGTAGAAGTAATCCGGAATATTCTTCAGATGGTTGTGATTTGGACTTTTCGTTTTATCCGGATGGCTGTAGTTCTTCAGAATATTTGCCGAGTGCTCATTATTCTAGCGATGCGTTTTTGGATCTTCAAAATCAGGTTTCTTTGTTTGGAGCAACTCACGTTCTCCTTTTTCTGTAATTATTATTATGTTGTTTAGTATGAATTGCAGACACTCATTATGTTGAGCATATTTAGAAAGTTTGCTTGGTTCCTGTTGTGATTTAGATAAAAGAATTGCAGATGCATATTTGTATGTGTTTGTGTTTATTTATGTATTTAGTTTTTTTTTGAAGTACCATATCTAGGAAGGGGAATAGACTATGCATCTGATAAAGAATGGGGAGACAGTATTTGCTGGACAATAATGAAGCTTGGGTTTTTCTTGTCAGGATTCTCTTGGAATGGAGATTGAAGATGGTGAAACGTTCTTGCCAAGTTTCTTTCGGTCAGGATTTATTCCACATACTTCTCGTAAAATGCGAACTGGGGATAACGCTTCACCAATATGCTATGAGAAGCATTACAGAGAGTATATGATTTCCTCTCTACCGAATTTGAAAGTTTTAGATAACTTGGCTATCCGAGAAAAGGAAAGGGACGTTGCTAGTATTCTTTCTGCACAGCACTTTGAGTACCTTCCTTACAAACGGAAAATCAAAGAGAATGTTGTTAGCATTTTGAGTAAACGGGAAATCAGGGCAAGCCACTCATATGTTGGAACTTCTAAGCAAAAACAGTACCCTGCTTTTGGAAATTCACACTACTCCTATGCTAGGTCCTTGTCTGCTGCCAGAATGGATTCTTCTGCTTGGCCTGCCTTGCGTCCCATTTTCCGTACGTGCAAGGTGTCAAGAGATGAAAGAAGAAGCTTTCGTCCTAGGCAGCTCGAGTACCATCCGTCTGATTCCAGCCTTATGGTTTTTGGAACTTTGGATGGTGAAGTTGTGGTTGTCAACCATGAAAGTGAGAAAGTTGTCTGTTATCTTCCATCTCTCGGGGCAATGAGCAGTGTTCTTGGATTGTGTTGGCTTAAAAAAAATCCATTAAAGGTACGTATCGTGTTTTTACTTAGCCGACGTTCTTTAGGCTTGTGTTATTCATTATTCTAAAACTGTGATTACAACAATAGGTGTGCATTTAAGTTGCTAAAAAGCAAGTAACAAACTTTTTTTCTGTAATATGCTATTTGGCGATGGATCGATTTCTAATTTGTGGTATTCTTTTCATGCATTTGACAAATTCAGCTCATTGCTGGTTCTGACAATGGCTCGCTTAGGTTGTATGACATCAACCATTTGTCTCGAGGAACTACAGGCATCCACTCCGGTGGTGGTTCGGTTAACTTTGATGATTTCGACCAGCTTACATCTGTTCATGTCAATTCAACAGATGAATTATTTCTTGCTAGTGGATACTCAAAACATGTTGCTTTATATGATATCAGTAGCGAAAACGCTTGCAGGTGTTTACTGATATGCACCGTGAGCATATAAATGTTATCAAATTTTCGAATCATTCTCCTTCTGTATTTGCCACATCTTCATTTGATCATGACGTGAAAATGTGGGATCTTAGACAAAATCCTAACCATCCGTGCTATACTGCAACAAGTTCTCGAGGAAATGTAATGGTCTGCTTTTCTCCTGATGATCAGTATCTTCTTGTTTCAGCTGTTGACAATGAGGTAATATAAATAACTCAATAGTCCTCCCTTTTACCTAGTTTTAACTCTGAAGGACATATATTTTTGGCAGGTTAAACAATTATTGGCTGTTGATGGAAGAGTCCATTTAGATTTTGGAATAATATCAACAGGAAGCTCCCAGAACTACACTCGATCGTATTATATGAATGGAAAGGATTATGTTATAAGTGGAAGTTGTGATGAACATGTTGTCCGAATTTGCTGTGCTCAAACTGGAAGGCGGTTAAGGGATATAACATTGGAGGTATAATAACTTTGTTACAGGCCAATTATTTTATGAGCCTAGTATAACTTTTGGCATGTCTTAATTTGATATTTGTGATTACACAGGGTAAAGGCAGCGGTGGTGCCTCGATGTTTGTGCAGTCCTTAAGGGGAGATCCTTACAGAGTGAGTTTTACGTTTCATTTTTGGATTTATTTTTATTTTTACTCGGATTATATTTTTCATGATTTTAGAAGAGGAAGAAGTCTTGATTATCTCTCTAAGTAGTTGCTTCCTAATGGTTTGAGTTCAGGATTTCAACCTAAGTGTATTGGCAGCTTACATACATCCAAGCTCAAATCCGGAAATTGTTAAGGTTAAAATCATCAACCTTGTTAACTTCTGTGTTTTTGTTTAGAAAATGCAGTTTTCTCATGGATGGCTATTTGCTATTTTTGGCATATGCAGGTTAATTTGCTGAGCTCTAGTGAGCAAGAAAAGGAATCCTGGGATTGTCCGTCTTCTGGTCCGTCAACAGGGTTTGGGGGTTAAGGTTTAGGGGTTGTCCCCTGCGGGGTTCTACTGTAGTTCTTGTTCTTAAAAGGCGTGTATTTATTGTTATTGTTGTTGTTGTATGTATAATGTAGCATTAATATTAAATAAAAGTCTTTAAAAAAAAATCATTAGGCAATGTATCTTTTTATGTTTTATTAAACTGAAGATGAAGTATAGTAGTTGATGCCCTTGTCCAGGAAAAAAAATAAAATTTGGAGCCTAGCACCACACTAAATCTACCATCCCAAATGCATGTCTATTTTTGAACATCCATGTGTGCTCATGTAGATTTAGTATGATGCCCTTAAACCCCTTCAAAACATCTATATTTCCTTTTCTTCTTTTTTTGGAAAAAGAGTTTTGACACCCGAAACAGTTTTGGGTCGGGTTAGGTTGGGTCAAAATGAAAAAAACCATAAACCATACTTAGTTGCATTGAGCTGCTTATCATCCGACTTGATCAAAACCTAAGTCCACCAAGCCCTTGCTTTTAGTGGTGGCTCCATTGTACAGCTTCTGCCACAAACAAAGCCCGTGTGGTTTTGTTTGATAAGATTACACTCCCCAAAACCAGCTGGTTTGGGGGAGTGTTTTCCAGGCAGCATCCACCTTGCGTTGAATACACCTGCTGCAAGTTTCCAAAGCCTCATTATCAGTATGTATTTGATCAAGAGGTTGCTTCAAACTGAGCTTTAAATAATTCCCATTTCCCTCCACGTATCTAATAATAGCATTCTCAAAGCACATCGTGTGGAGAAAACCTACAACTGTAAAAAAGAACAGCAATTAATTCGTGTCTTTACTTTCTTAGACCACCAAGCTGAAAGAAGAACAATCACATGCGGATAGTTCCCTAACAAATCCGGTAACAGGGCAATGAAGGAACGTATGATCTATAGTTTCAGTGCTTTCACCACAAAAGCGATGCATAACAAATAAATGGATCTTTCTTATAACCAGATTAGTATTATTAGGTACAACATTCCCCAGGCACCTCCAAAGAAAGGAAACAATTAGGGATAAAAGCATATTTCAGACTTAACTGAGAATTCATCGTCATTTGAAGGTTGCCGTAGTAACAAGTCAAAACTGGATATACAGATAAGAATGCGCAAAATTTGCTTTATATCCACAGCCCGAAACCTATCCTGCAATTTAGATAGATCAACATATTCAGAAATCATAGTTAAAAGAAGCAGTGGTAGGAGATCTAGTTACTCACCCTAACAGATATTCCATTACCAATACACCGAGTTTTATAATCCGAGTTTTATGAATCATAAAGCAGTCATTAAACTCCTCCAGACAAAAGAAGAGTTGTTACAAATTTGATGCTCAAAGAGAGAGGATAAAGGGAAATATTTGCCTTTAAAGACCTTTTGTGACTAAGAGATTGGGATTGTTGATCAAACACCAACATTGCTTGGCAACAAGTGCAAAATTAAATAATTTACGCTCGACATGTCAAACAAGATTGCATTTTCACAATCACCTATGGCACCACACTAAATGATCATGATAACATTATGCATCAGATGGAAAGCGAAACCACAATGCCACTTCATATGTTGTGTATGTTAAGCCATAGGATTTTTGAGTAATTCTCACATGTTTTTTTTTCCAGATAAAGCAAAGTTTCCTACTTGATTACAGAGAAATAGCTATATTACTTCTGGTTTTTTGCAGTAGCTTAAGACCTGACACCAGATTGAACTAATTAATAGTCTATAAGCAAAGAATTGTACCTGCCAACTAAATTTAAGTGCTGGAATGCACCAAAGTATGTCCATCCTTTCTGGTTTAAGGTTTCTCCAAATGCAAGAACTTTCAGTTTCCATTAGGCGAATCATTTGAGATAATTGAACTCCTGAAGGGTAGATGACTTCATTTCTTTCAGCAAAATACACAAGGTAGAAAAAATGCCATCATTCTCGGGATGTGATGCAGACCCAACAAGGAATTCATGCACCGATCCTTCAATGCTGATCCAACTGCTGCCAGGCTGTTTAGATATCCCACTTTCCCGCATAGACCACCTGAGTCCAGATATATCACCCCAATGATGATCAACAGCCAACGCATTGGAGAACATAACATAGCCACCAGAATTATCAGGATCAACCTTAACAAGCATGGTGGAAATCTTTTGGGCTAGTCCTAGTTTATTGTGGAGCAAGCAACCGTTAAGTAAAGCTCCCAACACAAAATTGTTTGGCTCAAATGGGAGCAAATTAACGACTTCAAGTGCTTCATCGATACTTCCTGCTCTTGCAAGGAGATCAATATAGCACGCGTAGTGCTCTAATCCTGGGATTACAGAATATCGTCGAGTCATATTTGTGAATACTTCCCGGCCTTTCTCCAATAAACCCGAGTGACAACAAGAGCATAAGATACTGAGCAAGGTGTTAGCATTTGGACGCAAACCAAGCTTTTCCATTTCTGAAAAAAGTTGAAGTGCTTCCTCTCCTTTACCATTTATTGCCAAACCCATGATCATAGCATTATAAGAAACAACATCTTTTGATGCCATCTGTTCGAAAACTTCCCTTCCTCTATCTAAAGACCCACATTTAGCATACATGTCTATCAATGCTGTGGCCAGATTCTTGTTCGAATTTAAAATACCTGTGTGCCCTTCACTTTTCATATATTCATGAATCCATATACCAAGGTCTAAATCGCCAATTTGTGCACAAGCAGAGAGCTGAGTAACCATTGTCACATGATTGGGACGGCACAATGCGTCTTCACTGATCATCTGTTGGAAAAGGCTCAAACCCTCCATGGCACAACCATTTTGAACATATACATTGATCATAGCATTCCAAGAAATTACACTTCTTTTCCCATTCTCTGATAAACTATCAAACCTTTCCCTACTCTGGTCTGTGCATCCTAATTTTCCATATAAATATACAATTACTGTATTCAAAGAATCACATAATTCCTTGTTAGAAGCTACAGCATTTACATGTTCGAGAAAAACTTGAACCCACTTTTCAACAGCTGGAGTGTCAAGTTTCGAACATGCTGACAAGACACTCACCAGGGTATCATTTCCGGGCCTCAAATTCTCCTTCAGCATCAGTAAGAAAAGCCTGAAAACCTCATCCGACTTTCCTGATTGAGCATAACCAGAAATCAAAGAAGTCCAACAATGGACCAAATTCTTCTCAGGCATTTCGTCAAACAATTTATGTGCTGAGGATAAATCTCTAAACGTCTTAGCATAAACGTTTACCAAACTACTGCAAACAAAAGAATTACAATCAAACCCGAATTTTACAACATGGGTTTGTATCTGTTTGACACAATTCACGTCCTTAGCTCTGGAACAAGCTTTAGCAAGAAAACAGAAGGTCATTTCATTAGGTAAAGCCAATTCAAATACGAGCCTCTTGTAAATTAACAAAGCATTTGAAAAAAGTCCATTCTCTGATAACACCCTTAATATTGCATTATAAGGGAAAATATTAGGTCGCTGAAGATGATTAAACACTCTGAGTGCAAAATTTGGTGGGTAGTGACCAATTAGGCGAGTGGCAATGAGGTTATCTTGGTGTGCATGAAGCCGATAAATGTGAGCGTGGAGTTGGAGGAGATGAGAGCGAGGAATCCGGCCTTGTAAGAGCTGCGCAAGAGTAGCAAATCTTGAAGGATTTGAAGCACTTGAATGCTGAAGCCGACTATATTTTCCAAAGATCAAACTATCAAAGTTCAATGCATGCCATTGCCATGAATGTCGATCGAAAAGTCGGTGCATATTCAACCCGCCAACAAGCTGATTGAATGTCGAGATGCTCAAATTTCAAAATTTACATCAACCATGGCTCATTTCCTGATTTTCTCTTTATATTGCGCTCAAATTCTCCCTCTCTCCATTGACGACTTCTGTTAAGGATGCTGCTCTAGAAAGAAAAAAAAAAAAAAACGTAGCAGATGAGTAGAGGCTTAATGTTTTGGGCTTAGCTGCTGAGGATATCAAAGGCCCAAAGTTATATCAAAAGCCCAAACTTCTTTAAGTTCGGCCTTTCCTGTTAAAATATATGCTCCTGGTGGGAGAGATTGCCACACTTTAGAATGTATAAAGAAATAAATATAGTAGCGCCTTTACTAGCATCAATTGATTTTAGTAGAATGATAAGCGTTTGATCCTAACATGGTATCGGAGTCAGAGGTCACGAGATCGAAACTTGGTGTGAACAAGATTTTCCCCATTTATAATATGCAAGTGTTGGGAGAGATAGCCCACACTTGAGGGGTGTTGAAGATTGTGCAAGTGTTGGGAGAGATTGCCCACACTCTTGAATGTATAAGGAAATATAGTAGCGTCTTTACCAGCACCAATTGATTTTAGTAGAATGGTAAGCGTTTGATCCTAACATGGTATCGGAGTCAGAGGTCAAGAGATCGAAACTTGGTGTGAACAATATTTTCCCCATTTATAATATGCAAGTGTTGGGAGAGATATCTCACACTTGAGGGGTGTTGAAGATTGTGCAAGTGTTGGGATATATTACCCACACTCTTGAATGTATAAGGAAATATAGTAGCGCCTTTACTAGCACCAATTGATTTTAGTGGAATGGTAAGCGCTTAATCCTGACATGGTATCGGAGTCAGAGGTCACGAGATCGAAACTTGGTGTGAACAATATTTTCCCCATAGTCAGAGGTCACGAGATCGAAACTTGGTGTGAACAATATTTTCCCCATTTATAATATGCAAGTGTTGGGAGAGATAGCTCACACTTGAGGGGTGTTGAAGATTATGCAAGTGTTGGGAGAGATTGCCCACACTCTTGAATGTATAAGGAAATATAGTAGCACATTTACTAGCACCAAGCACCAATTGATTTTAGTATAATGGTAAGCGATTGATCCTAACATGGTATCGGAGTCAGAGGTCATGATATCGAAACTTTGTGTGAACAATATTTTCCCCATTTATAATATGCAAGTGTTGGGAGAGATAACCCACACTTAAGGGGTGTTGAAGATTGTGCAAGTGTTGGGAGAGATTTCCTCACTTGAGGGGGAGGGGGGGTGTTGGGGGAGATTGCCCACACTTTTGAATGTATAAGGAAATATAGTAGCTCCTTTAATAGCACCAATTGGTTTTAGTAGAATGATAAGCGCTTGATCCTAACAGCTCTTAAGTCCATTGACACTTGAGGGGTGTTGAAGATTATGCAAGTGTTGGGAGAGATTGCCCACACTCTTGAATGTATAAGGAAATATAGTAGCACATTTACTAGCACCAAGCACCAATTGATTTTAGTATAATGGTAAGCGCTTGATCCTAACATGGTATCGGAGTCAGAGGTCATGATATCGAAACTTGGTGTGAACAATATTTTCCCCATTTATAATATGCGAGTGTTGGGAGAGATAACCCACACTTAAGGGGTGTTGAAGATTGTGCAAGTGTTGGGAGAGATTTCCCTCACTTGAGGGGGAGGGGGGATGTTGGGGGAGATTGCCCACACTTTTGAATGTATAAGGAAATATAGTAGCTCATTTAATAGCACCAATTGGTTTTAGTAGAATGATAAGCGCTTGATCCTAACAGCTCTTAAGTCCATTGAATGCGTCTTTATTGATTCTTCTGAGAATTCCAAAGCATTTAGGTTCTATAATTATAATTCTTAAACGGGAGAGTTTTAGAGACTATTCATGTATCTTTTGTTGAAAGTTATGTTGGTTCTAATAAGAATGTTGGAGATCTTAGAAAACAGATTAACAGTTTGAAAACTTGTAGATGATGTTGATGAGCAAATAGGAAACAATGATGATGGACTACCTTTTTCAAATGCTGCTACACATCATCAGGCTCCTATTATTGAACATTCAACTAAGCTTCCTGCTAATCCTGAACTAGAACATCAACAAGCAGTTGAACAAAGACAGAGGCAACATGAGACTACGTGGAACAAAAGTCACACGAGATATATTTGATTATTGGTGAAGCTCTACATGGATTAGAACAATGAGAAATTTATGATATGCATGTCTTGCTATCCACAATTGAGCCTTAACATTGGAGAGGCACTTACAAATAATGACTGGATACGAGCAATGACAGAAAAGCTAAATCGGTTTACAAGACATGATGTTTGGGAGCTTGTCACATTGCCTATTGGTAAGACTCCTATTGGTACCAGGTGGGTGTACATATATGAGATGAATGAACTTGGTGAAATCACTAAGAATGAAACTATGCTTGTTGCACACACATGAATACCTCTCTGTCCACCCCATATTCCTGGCACGCCTTTATCAACTCATCCTTTAAGAGAACATATGGGATGTCTTCCACCATGGCCGTCTCCACATTCAGAATAGAATATATGTCTTGCTTTTCTTTTCTCTTGTTGGGTCGGACGACTGAACAGAACCCTCTCTGGAGGACACCTCCGAGGATACCTCATCAGAGAGGGTCTTCTATGATATGGACTTAGAGGTTTGAGTGAGAGATCCTTAAACTTCAGCCACAAATCCCTCAGAAATCACTATGATATATCACCATATAAAGAAGAGGAAGAAGTGAGGATCGTATTGCGGAATACCCCTATGAGTCTGGGAAAAAGAAAAAGAGATTATAAGGAGGAGAGAAATCTTGCTTGTTATGAAGATCGAGGCTTTTCTCTTAAAGGATAATTGGGGAAGAAGATCTCGCGCGGTCATGCAATCGAAGATATTAAAGAGATAATATAACGATTTCCTCTTCTTTTATAATGAGAAGAAAGAGAATAACCAAAGACATCTGACCAGATGTGTCTTTCCAGGGAATCTCACAAAGCAACGTCTCGAAAATATCAATCATATGTCTTGAATTTTAAAAAATGAAAGTTGGCGTCTAACAGGAAGACGTCATTCATGTTAGAATGGTTACACGTTGACCTCTTAGATCATGACACGTCATCTTTGTGTAAACCTAATCCACGATATATATCTGATGTTGCACCGAACACCAGATTTGCGGTAACAGTGTTTATAACAGTGTTTATCTTGAGGATAAGAGGCTTAGTATGAGTGATTTCTCCGGTGAGAGTATGGTGGTGGACAAGAACATGGGTGGCGGATAAGTGTTTGTGAAAAACACGTGAGTTAGTCGACAAATTGGCAGAGTGTGTCTGCTTGTATTAATTCTTGGATTAGAGATTAGCTTTCTATTACATTGTGATCCCATATTTATAGGCAAAAAAACTAAGTCGGTTTACTGTTCATTGACAAGACAATTAAGAATACATAGCTAAGATAAGTATGCATGCAATACAAGTGTCCTAGCCAGCTGTCAGGAGTGGCCAGCTGGATTGATAAGTATGTCGAGCAGCGAACAGCGGACTCATTTGTGCCTTGTCTTGGAATCAGCTTGACTATATGGGTAGAAATCACACAGAGAGGATGGCTCCGGTATGACCAGCGGACAGGTTCAATCTTTCAGTTAGCGGCTTGGTCCTAGCTTGTAGCTAGCGGGTAGGAGATAGCCGGTGGCAGCGGATAGAGGAGATAGAGGCCCAATATCTATGTTAATGGGCTATGATAATAGGCCCAATCTAGATGAACAGGGCCCCATTCCGATTCGGATATATCAATATCCTAGCTTGGGTCTGGGGCATTTGATGTAGGCGAGATCGTTCACCTTACAAGTGGCACTCATCGAACCTCACAATGAGTATATAAAGCTCCAACAACATATGAGCCGGTTTGATCTTCTTTCGGTCTTTGGCTCCATTACTAGAAAAAGGGGTTAGACACCATCATGATTCATCTTCAACATGGCGCACGTCGCCCTTTATATCAAATAGGCGACGTGACGCATGTCGTCCTCGGTCCCTCATGGACCCTTACAACGGATATGACGCATGTCCTCCTCGGCCTCGAGTAAGTTACACACCATTGAATGACCTCTGCGGACATTAAACCACGAATTGTAACTGCACTGTGATGTTCGCACACTACTATAATGCACAGTAATGTCTTTGCCCATGATGATACACTATATAAAGGGATCATTGTCATCATTTTATACGTACACACACTATTACATACCGAGCTCACAGTTTCAATAGCAAATACAACTATACCGAACTGATTTGAACGTCAGAGTTATTACCCGAAAACAAACTCCGGGCCCTGTTACGTCTTGTTTGTTTTTGCACGCGAATTCTAAAGCTTTTTGGATCATCTTTTGAAGGCCCAATTACCCCATGATCCAGTTAAATCTAACCCCGACGATTTCAAACATCGTCATTCTCTAAAAGATTTAAATTTATATTTACACATTTAAAATATGAAGTCAATATGAACATTTTTCTATATTAATTATTCATATTTCTCTTAATACCTCTAGGTTTTACTATAAACATTTTTTTTAAATTTCTTCTTTCTATTTTTAAAAAGTAATGTTGAATAATTTTTTTCTCCAAAAATTTACATTAAACCAAACAAACAAGTACTACAACCGGTCTAAAGTTGGGGAAGTTATTGTGTGGAGTGAGATTTTGAGGTGAAGTGACGGGTAAAATGATCAGAACCACACAGTTTAACGTGGGACCACTGTCAGAACACCGCTAACCAACTGTTGGAAATTGCGGAACAACATTATTCTTACGGGAAATTCTTATCCGGGAAGTCTTTGTGTGCACCGCCCGTTGAATGTAAAACATGTATGCATGAAGACAAATACTATTGTGTTCTTGTGCACATGTCGCACATCGAAGCTGAAGGCAGACGCTGTAGAGAAAAAATCTTAGTGCGGATAAAAATTTCCCATTCTTAACTTAAGATTGAATAAAAATTATGTCTTCGCCCTCGTTGAATGTCCCATTTTGATTAAAGACTCGATTTTTTAACTTTTTTTTTTTTTTTTTTGAGAATTGTAACATTGGTATTATAATAAAATTTTGCAGAAGAGTATGACCAGGCATGTGCATTTAGATTAAGAAATACTTCAAGATGTAACATATTCAGATTTTCAGAGTACTTTATAAGCAATCCAGATTCTAGTAAGATTCTGTTGCAGTTAAAAATTAACAAATAATGTCCTTATAAAAAATCAAAATTATCCTTTCAAAAAAAAAATCAAAATTAAAATAACAATGGTCGGTCACTGTTGCAAAAACTACAAGGGAACCGTCACAAATATATTCTTCACAATAATAGTTTATAATCTTCCAATTCATACCATGTTCCACACTTTGGATCATTATGATGGGGTTTTCAACAAAATACATATATGACTTTTAAATGAACAGAAGAGTTTACCACTAAGAAAACATTAATAATGATGTATATAAGTTAGGGGTTTTATGTTTAAACTTGTATAAACCTATTATAGGAGAAGAGTATTTTCTTGTAGAAGAAGCTAGTCTTGTTGATCTATCCTTAGATGTCAAGATAAGGACTCAAACATCAAAGTTTTTACATCACTTATATTTATTTATGTTTTTTTAGGGATATTCTTGCTATGTGCTATTGTTTTCTGCATTTCAAACTTCATATATTAGGTGTGTGCCTTAGTTAATCATGAGGTAAGATAGGATATTTTGTTCTGTATTAAAAATGGTTTTTGATCATTGGCTCAGCAGCAGGTAATGCACTAGCTAGACGATGCTTTCTTTTTGTTTTATTAAACTGCAGAAAGTTTTAAATGTCTCGGAACTAAAATAATATACTGTTATATCTGTATGAGTATTCTATGTAAATTTCCAGACTTGCTGATGTTAGAAAATCATGTTTTAGGGCTTTTAATGTAATATGATCATGTTCATGTTTAAGTTGCTAATTCAATGATCCAAGTTTGTTATGTGATTTTAGATATATATCAAGCCCCTAGGATTCTATTTGTTTGTAAGCATGGTAATTGCTTTGATATATGAAATCGATTGATCTAATATACTTGTTAAAAAGTTAAGATATGGAAATCTTGTGGTATTGATGTTGATTGATGAAGACAAATTATGTCACCTAATTAATCCGGGTCTGAATAAATCTAATGGTGAATACTCAAAACCTAATGCCTTAAGAACGTGTTTGTAGATTGTATGATTTTATGGTGAGTCTAAGAGCTTGTCTTAGATTGCCAACGTATCCTGTATTTGTCCAGGAATCAAGCCTTACGTAGTTCCTGGAACATGGTATTTATAATGACAATGCATGCCCTAACCCTAATATTAGGTCGGTTTAGGCAATTGTCATATTTAACCTTCATGGGCCTTGCCCCTTGCCCAAGTTACCATGTCGATAATGGGCCTTCGTAGCTTGTGCGGACTCTATCCTCTACGCCGACTTAACCGATTTACGGTGGTCGATATGGGACTCTCATCCTACATCGCTTATATCTTCGATCGTCGTAGCCCAAGTGCAGGCATCGACATGCGCTCGTTGATACTTACTCATAGTGCGGGGACCACCCGTTAGGCGACACGTGGATGGGTGAAACCCTGTATCGTCATAAGCCCCCCAGACTTGAGAGAGGCGACTCCCGTCGTCTAAGGTCAAATCTGCCATTTGAATCGTTTTCGAGTTGGTTCATTGTTTAGGCGGGAAATAGCTGTACCGCCACCTATAACCCTAGCCAATCGTGCCATTGTGGCGTCGTCATGGCGCACTAACGGCGTATCTCCAGCACAAGAAACGAGGCGTCCCATTCCGTTAACCATAACGCCACTACCTTGATTCTCGCGATTTGTGCGGGATTATAACCCGCTCAAATCACGTCCTTTCAAATCATTTCGCACTCTTTGCAAGCATAAAAGGAGAGAGAAGGTTGGAGCAGAATTCATTTCGCCATTTCCTCCGCCTATTCTCCAAACACCAAGTAAGCGTTTTCTTGTGTTCTCCTCTCTTTTCTCGCATTTACCCATGTCAAGTAGTACAAACCGAATCGATATGGGTAGTGAATCGCCTTCTAATAGTCAAGATTCGCCACCACCCATTCTCGATCATCCTCTCCGGACACTCTCCGCGAACTGTAAGCCCATCGCCTTACGTCCTTAGTAAACCTAAGAAATTAGTCATTATGATGGATGGAAAAGGCCCAAAAGGTTGTCTCACGACCTTTTCCTTAGATGATGCTACCAAAATCTGCCGCAAATTTGGTCTGGTGGGACATCAACTTGAAATTCGACTTCCATCGGGGCAACACCAATACACAGATGAGCCCCCAGAAGGGTTCTGCTCAGTCTACGAGGCCCAACTTTCAAGTGGGTTGAGGTTTCCATTGTACCCGTCCATCATAGGAATTCTAAATCATTATGAGATAAGCGTATCTCAGTTAGCCCCCAATGCTATTAGGATCCTAATGGGGTTTGTAATTGCCTGTCGAGTGGGGGGAGTTTGCTTCTCGACCCCCATCTTCCGCTATTACTATAAGATTGCGGGTATGCCAGACAAACTGTGGTATACCTTCCAACGGAGGGCAAACCGACACGAATTTGTGTCAAAGGGGCCTTCCTCACACGGTGATTGGAAACCGTGATTTTTCTTCCTCTATCATAGCTCGGATAACCCATACATATAAGGCGGTGAAGGTAGAGGGGAAAAAGTCGGATAAACCGGGTGGTGATCTTGTTCTCGAGAGGCCCGCACGATGGATAACCGCCTTTGAAGTATCCATCCGAGATCTGAGCCTTCTGTACGAGTTGGCTAAATTGGAGAATGCGGGCCCGATGCCCTACTCGACACTCCATGCAGTAGACCAAGAGAACTGTAGGATATTTTTCTGTTGTTTTTATTTTTATTTTTGTCGAGATCTATGACTTGATGATATTAACCTGTCTTTTCTTTTTGCAGTGGGAAAGTTCTCACTTATCACATATCCGACTCAAGTCCCCAAGCCGAATGGTAAACTAGTTCCGCCTCTCGAGGGTCAGGCAACTCCCCTTGCTGGAGAGGGGAGCTCCTCCCGACCCGAGGCTGCTCCTGCGCAGTCGTCCGAAGGACGTACTGTGGATGTCGAGTCGACGATCCCCACTCGTCCCCCCGCCCAGCCTCAGTCTGCTGATTTTCCACTCATTCACTATGGCTTATTACGAGATGAAAATGACGAAGCCATAGTCGAGATAACACCATCTGTTGGTGGGAACATCGAGGAAGCTACTCGACAGTCGATGAAGAGATCGACCATGCCCGACTTAGTGAGGGATCAACGTAGAGAGGCCAAAAAGGCCAAAGTCGGTGAAACCCCTTGTAATATCCCGAAATTTTGACTTACTAATTATTTAATAAATGATCTAATTATTCGGGAAATTATGGGATTTAATAATTTTTATGAAGGGATTTATTAGTAATTAAAAAGGAGTTTTAATCACTTAATGAATAAAAAGGGTTTTCACTCCTTTTTCCTCCCTTATTTTCCCAAGCAAAAATTTTCACCTCAAAACCTCCCTTGCCGCCGACTTGCTTGTGAGGAGGAAGCGAGAGAAAAATCTCTCCTTGGTGTTTAGGAATTAAGTCGCCGGTAATATTTGTTTTCTTTTATAGATTCGAGCCGTTGAGGATCGTTTAGCTTAGCAAGGGCTTTCAAAAACGCAACAATTCCGGTAAGGATAATTCTATCTTTGTCAAAAGTTTAACTTGATCTTTGTAAAAGTTTAATTTAAGACTTCTATGCTTGTGTGCCACGGTTTTGGTGTGTTAAAGCGTTCTAGTAGTGTGTTTTTGTGTTAGTTAAAATCTACGATCGATATGATACCTTTGTATGGAGTTTTCGGGCCTAAAGTGTTGTTTTTTCTTTGTGTTGTGGAGAAACGGCTCGAAAATCGCGTAGAGAGCTTTTAGGGTTTTAGTTGAAACCAGGTGGACGGGCGTCTGCGCTTTGAGAGGACGGGCGTCCGGTCTTGTCTCAACTCGCACGGGCGTCCGGATTCTGGACGGGCGCCTGGCGGCTACTTTTGATTCGAGGATGTAAAGTTTTACTCGTGGACGGGCGTCCAAGTATAATGGACGGACGCCCCAGTGCTAAAAATCGATTCGAGGATGTAACAGTTTTTCTTGGGCGCTTGCCTCGAGATCTTGGACGGGCGTCTACTTTTCCAAACGGGCGCCCAACATTTCAGACAGGCGCCCAGGTTTAAATGTTCTCTCTTCTTTGTTAGCTATGGATAAACCTTATGAGCATGTTTTGTAAGTTGTGTTTGGATGAGACAACGGTATTGGTAACATTGGGTTTTGGATTTTGGGCATAGGAGTTCGTAGACCCGTAGTGGTTGGGCCGGATAGGGTAGCTCCCAAAGCCGTAAACCCGGGAAGGTTTCCTTAAGACTTCAATGACCTACGTGTTTGGGGAGTTGCATGATGATGTGGTCGGGCCGGATAGGGTAGTACCGAAGCCGGGAACCCGGGAAGGTTTCCTTGCACCCAAAGACGTGATGGTCCATCTAGTATGGTACCATTGGATGACCTTTAGGACCCTCTCTCTCAGGGCTTTACCCTTTTGAGGATGTGCACATTCGGGACCTTTAGGTGGCTAGTTGTGATGTTTGGTATCACATGCATGGGCGTGTCGTAACTTTTATAGATTGGTTGGGTCCTTCATAAATTTAGTAGTACCTTTCTTGAGTTGGTTTTACTTTTGTACACTAGATTTACTCTTACTCAACTTTATAGTTGACGGTTTGTACTTTCGTTTGACCTGCTTATGATCCATTTATGGGAAGCATGATTCTTAAAGGTGTACTTTATGGATGTTTGCTTGTTCTTTGGGATGTCACGGGGTTTGAGAGCCACGTAGTCGCAGTCACATGTTGTCTACATTATTTGAATTTTAAATTCTAAAGATTTTGATGTTCCGCATAATTACATTTTCTTTCGGATTTGTACTCACTTTAATATTTTCTTTCAAAATAATGAATGGTGAATGTTTATTTTCTTTTTTTGGAATGTTGAATGTTACCGCCACGACTGTGTGTCGCGATGAGTGGCACTACGGTGACCAATACCGGCGGCCGACGGGATTGGAAACCGGGGTGTTACAAAGTGGTATCAGAGACGTTCGACTCCAGGACCACCACCTAAAATGAACCTTAAGAATAAATTCACTAAAATAAGCACAGTGAGGATGTGTGGGGTAGGTATTGAGGTCTATGTAGGGAAGGTACGGTGAATTCTGATGTATGTGGAAATGTGGCTGCATGTTGCAATTCATTTTGGACAGTGAGTGTTGGTATATGTGAAATATTCTCGTGGCATAATATAGGCGATAATTGAATGTATGATTGTTTACTTTTGTAGTTTTAGCTATGCCTCCTAGGAATGGAAATGAGAGGACCGGTGATTGACCAGCTTGGTTAAGATGAATCAAGACTGATTCAGCGGTCAACAAGTCGACAGAGGATCGTTCACAGTGGTCAACCACCGGCATGACTAGGGCCGTGAGTCGCCAGCGCCTACTCAAGACGATGGTAAGGAGATCCTAAGGGACTCGGCGGTGGATTAGAGAGTTTGAAAAGATCTTCGCCACTGGGTCGCCCGGAAGAATCGAAGGTCGACCAAGCCGCTTACTTGGTTGATGGGCTGATCTGTGGTGGGGTGCTAACAAAGATCGGTTGGCTCGCATTGTAAATGAGCAGGGAAACGGTATTGGTACCACCGAATCGACCGAGTTTAAGCAGAGCCGAGGCGTGAATTCTTTCCGAATCCAAGAGGAAAGAGCTGCGGGTGGAGTTCGATAATCTCGGCCGAGGGGGATATGACCGTGCAAGAATATTACGAGAAGTTTGTCGACTTGGCGGTTTATGCATCCGAGCTAGTGCCGATCAAGAGGCCAAGATGGTGAAGTTTGAGCAACACTTAGATTTAGTGATCCGGGATCGCATGGGGGCAAGCGGGGGCTTCACGAGCTTAAAAGAGATGTGTGAAGTAGCATGCAACATTGAAAGAATTCGGAGAGAGGTTAAAGCGACATATGCTACTAACAAGAGGAAGAGTGTCTCTCGAGGACAATCAGGCGAGCAAAAGCGAGCAATTCGGAAACCCACCAAGACGACCGTCCCTTTCGGAAAATTCCCACCTTACTGTGGGGCGGTGGCGGTCACCAATGGAGAGGTAACTCTCGGGGGGTTTAGTCGGCCGAAGTTATCATTGCAAGCGGTGCCGGAGAAATCATCCGGTACCGATTGTTCAAAGTCTGCAGTTCAGATGTCACAATTGCGGGAAGTTTGGACATAGACGGTATGAGTGCTTTACGGCTCCACACTGCCGGGTCGGCATCGGTTACGGAAGCAACATGGGTGGGACTCAGGGAGCAACACGGGAACATGGGTAGGGTAACCAAGAGCAGAGAGCGGTACTCGCACGAGCCGGCCGGAGGGGTGCACTACGGCCATCGGCGAAAGCAGAAATCGACCATCGTGGTCGGCCAAAGATGATTGAGTAATGAGAAAAATCAGACTGGGAGATTATTCGCACTGGGCAGAGAGGAGGCCGAGCAGAGCAACCACGTAGTGACGGGTAATTTTCTGGTTAACTCATTTTTATCCTATGTACTTTTTGATTCGGGTGCATCATGTTCCTTTGTAGCAAGTTCGCATGTTTCGAGGTTAGGCCTAGTTACCTTCGAGGTGATTCACAGTAAGTTTATGCAACCATCGGGAGAGTTAGTACCATGTTCTAAGTTGTATAGAGATGTACCATTAGTGATTTTGGGAGCCAACTTGACGGTTGACTTGATCGAGTTTCCTCTTGAGAACTTCGACGTTATTTTGGGTATGGACTGGTTGAACCGGCATAAAGCCAAAATTGACTGTGAGCAGAAGAAGGTGACGTTGAGAGGCCCTAAAGGGGTGCGAGTATCTTACAAGGGATTTGTGGACAAACCGAATGTGAAGATCATTTCGGTGGTGACTTTAGGATCTCTCGTCAAGAGAGGGTACCCGTTGTTTATGTGTCACGTGCATGATGTAAGCACAAGGATCCTAAACTAACGGACAATTGACGTAGTCCGTGATTTTGGGGACGTATTCCCGGATGAGATACCAGGTATGCCACCCCAGAGGGAAGTAGAGTTTGCAGTGGAGTTGGTGCCCGGGACCAGACCGATATCGAAAGCACCCTATCGTATGGCACCTAAGGAATTAGCCGAACTAAAGGTACAATTGGAAGAACTGCTCGATAAGGGGTATATCCGACCGAGTGTGTCACCGTGGGGGCACCGGTGTTGTTTGTGAAGAAGAAGGATGGTAGTATGCGGCCGTGTATTGATTACCGGGAGCCGAACAACGTCACCAGTGAAGAACAAGTATCCGTTACCTAGGATCGATGACTTGTTCGATCAACTACGGAGGCAGGTATTTTCTCGAAGATTGATTTGCGATCAGGATATCACAATTCCAGGGGTAGCAGATGCGGATATCCCAAAGACCGCATTTCGTACTGTGCACGGACATTATGAGTTCACGGTCATGCCTTTTCAGATTGACCAACGCACGCCAGATTTTCATGGATTTAATGAACCGGGTATTCGGACCTACTTAGACCGGCTTTGTAGTAGTCTTTATCGGCGACATCCTGGTCTACTCTAAGACTAAGGAAGAACATGCCGAGCACCGAGGCTCGATCTGCGAGTTTTACGAGAAAAACAATCAGATATCTTGGCTGTCTAAATGTGAATTCGTTGGAACGAGTGGCATTCTTGGGGCATGTTGTCTCGAAAAGACGGTGTATCCGTTGATCCGAGCAAGATAGAGGCGGTGGCGAGGTGGCCAACACCTAAGAATGTTGCGTAAATTGAAGCTTTTTGGGTTTGGTGGATATTACCGAAGATTTGTAAAAGACTTTTCCAAGATTGCGAGGCCGATGACCGCGTTGATGCGAGAAAGAGAACCGGTTTAAGTGGGATGACAATTGCGAGAGGCGTTTCAACTACTTAAGGAACGGTTGACCACGGCTCCGGTGCTAGCATTACCCGGCGGGAATGAGGACATCGAGGTTTATACCGATGCATCGAAGAATGGTCAGGTTGCGCATCGATGCAACGGAGGCGAGTGATCGCGTATGCATCGAGGCAATTGAAACCATACGAGGGTAACTACCCGACTCACGACTTAGAGTTGGAAGTCGTGGTCTTCGTGATTGAAGATATGGCGACACTACTTGTAACGGAATAACTTTCAAGGTGTTTTCGAGATCACAAGAGTCCAAGTTCATATTTACACGAAGGAGCTCAACATGCGCCGAGGCGTTGGTTGGAGCTAATTAAAGATTATGACATGGAAATCCAATACCACGGAAGGAAGGCCAATGTAGTGGCGGACGCTTTGAGTCGGAAATCGATTCATTCCTTGTGCGAGGAAGTAGCTCGGATCGGACTACGAGAAGAGTTGGACCGCATGGATATCGTGTCATCCGGAAGGCGGAGATAAAAGCGACCGTCTTACAACCCGAATTATCTGGCCGAGATCCGGCGAGACAAGTGGGTGATGGGTAATTGAGGCAAAGAAGGCCAAGATTGAGTACAGATGGAGCGGCTGATTTTACGTTACGAGGATGGTAGTATCCGGTTTAAGGGTCGGTGGTGTGTACCGGCCGACGCGAAGAACTCAAGAGGCGGATCTTGGGTGAAGCTCATAAGACGCCTTATTCGGTTCACCCGGGAGGAGACAAAGCGTATAAAGATCTCAGAAAACCTTTTGGTGGCCCAATATGAAACGCGAAGTGGCGTAATTTGTGGCAAAGTGCTTGACTTGTCGAAGGTCAAGATTGAACATCGGCGGCCACGTGGTACGCTGCGGCCGTTGGATGTGACGGTTTGGAAGTGGGATTCCATCTCCATGGATTTTGTATGCGGATTACCGAGGAGCCCTAAGGGAATAATATGATTTGGGTCGTTGTGGATAGGATCGACCAAAGCGGCGCATTTCATTCCGATGAAAGACACTTGGAGTAAGACGGAGTTGGCTATGGCTTACCGGAGGAATATTGTGAGACTACATGGTATACCCAGCAAAGATTGTGTCGATAGAGATGCGAGATTCATATCTCGGTTTTGGCAGAGCTACTGATGACCTTGGGGACGGAGCTACGAATGAGTCTGACTTTTCACCCTGCTACCGATGGTCGACGGAGAGGACCATACAAACTTTGGAAGACATGCTTTGAGGGCATGCGTGTTAGAATTCAAAGGCTCTTGGGAGGAAAAGATCGATCTTATTGAGTTTTCATACAACAACAGCTACCATGCCAGTATTAAGATGGCACCTTTTGAGGCACTTTATGGTAGGAAATGCAAGAGTCCGGTTTGTTGGGACGATTCGTCCGAGGCAGTGATTTTGGGACCGCAAATGATCGAAGATACGGTCAACCAGCACGGACGATCCGAGAAAAGATGAAGGCTCGCCCAAGATAGGCGTAAGAGTTAGTTATGCAGACTTACACCGCCGGGATATTGAGTTCGCCGTGGGTGATAAGGTATTGCTACGAGTATCACCAACCGGAGGAGTAATGCGTTTTGGCAAAAGGGAAGTTGAGTCCCAAGCACGCTGGGGCCATATGAGGTCTTGGACCGTATAGGTGAAGTGGCATATCGACTCGCCTTGCCACCGGCGTTGGATAAGGTGCATAACGTGTTCCATGTATCCCAATTGCGCAAGTACGTGAGTGACCCTTCCCACGTGATTGAACCGGAGGTGGTGGAGCTAGACCGATCCTTGACTTACGAGGAGGTACCGGTGCGAGATAATAGATACTAAGGTACGGAAAACAAGGGATGTGAGGTTAGCATCGTCAAGGTCTTATGGTTCAACCATGCCACCGAGGAGGCGACATGGGAAGGCGAGGGGACGCTATGCGACGATGTAAGTACCCGCATTTGTTCTCCTAAGGTATGCAATTCTCAAGCCTTGTTCAGTAAAATCCTTTTCTTATCTTCGGGGGACGAAGGGTGCTTTAAGGGGTGGATTAGCGCCCGGTATTTAACTGAACTTCGAGGACGAAGTTTTGTCTTTGGGGGAGGATGTAATATCCGAAATTTTGACTTACTAATTATTTAATAAAGGATCTAATTATTCGGGAAATTATGGGATTTAATAATTTTTATGAAGGGATTTATTAGTAATTAAAAAGGAGTTTTAATCACTTAATGAATAAAAAGGGTTTTCACTCCTTTTTCCTCCCTTATTTTCCCCAAGCAAAAATTTTCAGCCTCAAAACCTCCCTTGCCGCCGACTTGCTTGTGAGGAGGAAGGAGAGAAAATCTCTCCTTGGTGTTTAGGAATTAAAGTCGTCGGTAATCGTTGTTTTTTTATAGATTCGAGCTTCGTTGAGGATCGTTTTAGCTTAGCAAGGGCTTTCAAAAACGCGCGACAATTCGGTAAGGATAATTCTATGTTGTCAAAAGTTTAACTTGATCTTTGTAAAAGTTTAATTTAAGACTTCTATGCTTGTGTGCCACGGTTTTGGTGTGTTAAACGTTCCTAGTAGTGTGTTTTTGTGTTAGTTAAAATCTACAGTCGATATGATACCTTTGTATGGAGTTTTCTAGGCCTAAAGTGTTGTTTTGTCTTTGTGTTGTGAGAAACGGCTCGAAAATCGTAGAGAGCTTTTAGGGTTTTAGTTGAAACCCAGTGGGACGGGCGTCGCTTTGAGAGGACGGGCGTCGGTCTTGGTCTCAACTCAGACGGGCGTCGGATTCTGGACGGGCGTCGAAGCGGCTACTTTTGATTCAGGATGTAAAAGTTTTACGTGGACGGGCGTCCAAGTATAATGGACGGACGCCCAGTGCTAAAATCGATTCAGATGTAACAGTTTCTTGGACCTTGTCTCGAGATCTTGGGACGGGCGTCTACTTTTCCAAACGGGCGCCCAACATTTCAGACGGGCAGGCCCGGTTTAAATGTTCATCTTTCTTTGTTAGCTATGGATAAACCTTATGAGCATGTTTTGTAAGTTGTGTTTGGATGAGACAACGGTATTGGTAACATTGGGTTTTGGATTTTGGGCATAGGAGTTCGTAGACCCGTAGTGGTTGGGCCGGATATGGTAGCTCCCAAAGCCGTAAACCCGGGAAGGTTTCTTACGACTTCAATGACCTACGTGTTTGGGGAGTTGCAGATGTGATGTGGTCGGGCCGGATAGGGTAGTACCCGAAGCCGGGAACCCGGGAAGGTTTCCTTGCACCCAAAGACGCGTGATGGTCCATCTAGTATGGTACCATTGGATGACCTTTAGGACCCTCCTCTCAGGGCTTTAGCCTTTTGAGGATGTGCACATTCGGGACCTTTAGGTGGCTAGTTGTGATGTTTGGTATCTCATATGGGCGGTCGTAACTTTTATAGATTGGTTGGGTCCTTCATAAATTTAGTAGTACCTTTCTTGAGTTGGTTTTACTTTTGTACACTAGATTTACTCTTACTCAACTTTATAGTTGATGGTTTGTACTTTCGTTTGACCTGCTATGATCCATTTATGGGAGCGTGATTCTTAGCAGTACTTCTATGGATGTTTGCTTGTTCTTTGGGATGTCACGGGGTTTGAGATCCACGTAGTCGTGATCACATGTTGTCTACATTATTTGAATTTTAAATTCTAAAGATTTTGATGTTCCGCGATAATTACATTTTCTTTCGGATTTGTACTCACTTTAATATTTTCTTTCAAAATAATGAATGGTGAATGTTTATTTTCTTTTTTGTGGAATGTTGAATGTTACCGCCACGCATCGTGTGTCGCGATGAGTGGCTCTACTCGTGACCAATACCGGCGGCCGACGGGATTGGAAACCGGGGTGTTACACCCCTGCCGAACTTGAGATTGTTATGAACCGGGTTGCTGAAGATAGCGCAACTTTAGAGAACAAAGTTCTATCTTCTCACGCCGGAAGTCGTGGTGTCGCATGGTAAGTCAACGTATTTTTCATACTTTTATCTCTGCTTTTTTACGTTGGATGACACATCTCTTTTCTCGATGCACAAACTTCTACAGGCAGACGCCATTTGCTAAGAGATTGGCCACGCCGGTCGTGGCAGAAGAGGATCTGAAAAGAAAGATTCGTGCATTGCTCGATGAGACCACCAAGAAGAGCGCCGTCATTGCCGGGTTGGAGTCCCAGTTGGAGGCTCATGCGAGAGAGGCGGGCGTCGAGATAAAGAAGCTGAAGGATGAGCTGTCTGCGTCTGCCAATGACCTGACCAGGACACAAAGCGACTCGCAAGTCCTGGAGAAAAAGCTGGCCGATCTGGCGGTGGACTTCGAGAAGCTGCAGGCAGCGCACAATGCTTCTCTGACCGAGAGGGATGCTCTGAAGGTCGAGTTGGAGAAAGTTCCTTCCCAGGCCGAAGCGGCCCATAAAGAGGCAGTCCTCGAGTATCGACAGTCGAAAGAGCTTGATGGCGACCTGACGGTGATGATGCGTATGGCCATGATGGGCGGCTTTACATTGGCGGTGGATCAAGCTACTGAGGTCTATCCGGAGTTCGACGTATCCAAGCTCACCGTGCCGTAATTCTATAAATCTGAGGTGGAGAACCTGTACGATCAGTATAGCGAAGAGTTCCAACAAGGGGAATCTCTTGCCCAGAAGTATGGTCCATCGACCTCTGATGCCGAGCCGACTCCCGACACTTCCTCTTGATTGTTGTTCTTTGAATTTTACTTTTGTTGAACTTTCATTCGACTTTTGGATTTGGATCTGTATAATTCTTAGATCATACTTTGACTGGTTTTGGCTGGTCTCGTCAACCTGACCTCACTTTGTATTGAATTTGCTTCAATTTTTGTAGTATTTTGTTTCTTCTTCTTTTTATTGTCTATCTCTTATATCTCGATGTCTTTTAGCTTTTCGCTTGTCGGGCCTCTGGCTCTGTTTGCTGTTTGCTTTATCGATGTCGTGTTGCCCCCCAAGTGTATTATGAACCTTTGGTTCTTATTGCACTTGTGGGTCTAGTATAGTTGAGATTGACCTGGTTGCCTTAGCATTTTTTGTCTCACGACTAGTTTTGCTATAGGTGGGTCGATTCTCTGGACGTTTGGTCCGACTTTGCAAACCGTCCCTCTGCCTTGGCATTTTTTGCCCATTAGGCTCGTTTTGCTTTTGGCTGGTCGATTTTGTGGGCGTTTGGTCCGACTTTGCGAACTCTCCTTTTGCCTTAGCATTTTTGCCCCGCAGCTCGTTTTGCTTTTAAGCTATCTTGAGGGGTCCGACTTGCGGATTTCCCTTCTCGTAGTTGATTGCATTGCTTTTGATATCTTGTATCATATTAGACTTATAAAGTTAAGGCTGTAGGTCCTAAAAACATAAAAGCATCTCGAGAAAAGATATGTTTATTAGAATACTCATAAAATTGTCACATAGACTTATTACAAAACGTGAAAAGTAAGAATAAATTGAGATAAAGTTTAATTAAACATAATACTTCCTCAGGTTATTGGCGTGCCACTGTCGAGGAACCGTAGTTCCATCTGCTCGTCCGAGTTGGTAGGATCCTTTGGGATGAACTTTTAGGATCTGATACGGGCCTTCCCAATTCGGGTCTAACTTACCCGTCGCTTCTTGTTGGCTTGCTTCATTTTTCCTGAGGACCAAATCTCCGACTTTGAAGTATTTGTACTTGACCCTTGAGTTGTAATACTGCGAGATCTTCTGTTTGTATCTCGCCATTCGAGCTGAAGCTATTTCTCTTTGCTCCTCAACATTATCTTTTTCATGTCGAAGATCAGGGGCGTTGGTTTTGACGTTATATGCTAAAACTCGAGGAGAGGGAAAACCGATCTCCGCGGGAATTACCGCCTCGCATCTGTAGACCAGAGAGAAGGCTGTTTCTCCTGCCGAAGAATTTGGAGCTGTCCTAAATGACCATATGATGCTCGGAAGTTGGGCTGCCCAGTCCTGACCTTCGGCTTCTAACCTCTTTTTCAACCCTATCTTTATCTGTCGATTTGTCTGCTCGAATTGACCATTTGCTTGTGGGTGAGATACCGAGGTGAAGTGCTGACTGATATGATATTCGCTGCACCATTCTCTAACTTTTCGGTCTTCGAACTGAGTGCCATTATCTGAGATCAGATAAAATATCGACCCACAAGAATTTTTTGATGGTCGAAGCTCATATCTCGGTCAAAGCCTTGGCCTCGACCCATTTCGTGAAGTAGTCCACTACGACGACCACGTATCTATTGTTACCTGGAGCTCAGGGTAGAGGTCCGACTATGCGACGCCCCATTGATCAAAAGGCCAAGCTGACGAGATGACGTTCATTTCTTGGGCCTGTTGATGGGTGATATTGTCATTGATTTGACAAGTTCTACACTTCTGGACCAGGCTATTCGCATCTTGTTGCATCGACGGCCAAAAGTACCCAGCTAGCTTGCATTTTTGGGCAAGCATCCTAGCCCCGCAATGATTTCCACAAGCTCATCTATGAATTTCTTCGAGAAGATATTCACCCTCTTCTTCTGATGCACATCTTAACCATGGCGCTACAAAAGATTTTCGATAAATGATGGAATCAAAGAACGCATACCGTGCTGACTGAAGTCGTATTTTTCGTGCTTGTACCTTGTCGGATGGTAGAATTCCGTCCTTAAGGTAAAGGGCGACTGGATCCATCCATGTTTCTTGTTGAGTGATCGGTAGCATTTCTGATTCCTTGTAGCTCCTATCGGTCAATAGCTCAACCAGAACTTTCTTGTTCGGGACAAAGTTCGAAGTGAGTTTAGATAATGCATCGGCTCTATTATTCTGACTTCGGGGGACATGCTCGATCTGAACTGACTTGAACTTTGGTATGAGGCCTTGTACCACCGTTAAGTAATTTTCATGGTTTCTTCCTTGGCTTCATACTCCCACGATATGATTTACCACCAATCATGAGTCAGTTGTCAAACTAGTAGATTCTCAACTCCCAACTTCAAAGCTAGCTTCAGACCTGTGTTCATAGCCTCATATTCTGCCTCGTTGTTTGTCGCTTTGAAGTCGAATCGAAGGGCGTAGGGTAATTCTTCGCCTTTCGGGCTAATCAGAAGAGTCCGACTCTGTCCCCTTTGCTTGACGCCCATCGACTTAGAGTGTCCATTGTTAGTCACGAGGCACGAACTCGATGTCGTACTCTGCCATCTCCACCACCCACTTTGCTAGTCGACCCGACGTGTCGGGCTTCATTAAGATCTGTTTCAGCGGTTGGTCAGTGACCACCGTAATGGGATGGGCTTGGAAATAAGGCCTTAGTTTCTCGAGGCATGTACCAAACATAATGCTAGTTTTTCTGCTGGTGAGTATCGGATCTCGGGTCCATGCAATGCTTTACTAACAAAATAAATTGGCACTTGGCCGTGGACCCCTTCCCGAATCAGAACCGCACTCACTGCTTCTTCACATACTGCCAGATAGGCCAATAATTTTTCGCCTTCCTGAGGTGAAGTGAGAGTGGGTAACTCTGACAAATACGCTTTTAAATCTTCGAAGGCTTTCTGACACTCTTCATCCCAATGGAAAGGACTAGCTTTACGAAGAATTTTAAAAATGGTAGAGCTCGCTGGGCGGATCTCGATAAAAACCTGTTGAGGGCGGCCATTCGACCGGTGAGTCTCTGTACTTCTTTCATATTCTGATGGGAAGGCGTGTTTTTCAAAGTGTCGATCTTATCCGGGTTTGCTTGAATCCCGTCTTTCGAGATCATATATCCCAAAAACTTCCCTGACCTGACCCCAAAGGTGCACTTCTTCGGATTTAATTTCATCTTTGTTTCCCTCAAAACCTCAAACACTTCCCAAGCATCTTCCAAGTACTGTTTCATCGATCGACTCTTGATGAGCAAGTCGTCGACGTACACTTCCATACTCCTACCGATCTGTTTGGCAAAAATCTTGTTGACTGCTCTCTGGTATGTAGCCCCAGCGTTTTTCAACCCGAATGGCATGGTTACATAGCAGAAAGTGCCGAATTCCGTGATGAAAGATGTCTTTTCAACGTCTCGGGGATCCATTACGATATGGTGGTATCCTTTATATGCATCTAAAAAACCAAACACTTCGAAATCGATGGTAGAGTCTACTAGCCTGTCGATTTTTGGCAACGGATATGAGTCTTTCGGACATGCTTTATTCAAGTCGGTGAAGTCCACGCACATACGCTTGGTTGCCGTCGGGCTTTTGACTAACAAATGGGTTAGTTAAGCGACCATTCCGGGTAGAGCACTTCTCTTACTATCTTGGCCGTTAACAACTTCCCGACTTCCTTCTCTATAGCTTGGTTTCGTTCAGGTGCGAAACTCCTCTTTTTCTGTCTAATTGGCTTCCGGTCTTGATCTATTTCGAGCTTGTGGACCGTTATATCTGTGGATAGCCCCGGCATGTCGTTAGCCTTCCATGCAAAGACATCTCTGAACTCAATTAGTAGCTCGACAAGTAACTGCTTTTCTTTAGTCGGGATCCAGATTCCAACTTGCACAGACTGATCCGTTTCGTCTTCCCATAGATGAATATCCTCGACGGGATCAACCGAAACCCGACTCTTCTCATCTTCTTCCTCAGGAATCAACTCTTCAATTAGGACTTGCTGCACAGCCATTTTCCCATCCATGACGATGGAGTTGCAGCTCCGAGCAGCTTGAATGTCTCATCTTAATTCATGCGAGCCATTCCTTGTAGGGAAATTCATGCTATTATGGACAGTGGAGATGATGGCGCATAGGTCGAAAAGAGCAGGTCGACCTAAGATGACATTGTATGCCGAAGGGGCCTTGACTACTACATAGTTTAATTCAAGGGTCCTTCCTCTTTCACCATCGCTGACCGTTGTTAGCAACCTTATCGAACCCATGGGATGGACCGCTTGTCATGTGAATCCAAACAAAGGGGACGCTAAAGGAGCTATGTCCTCATCTTTCAGCTTCATCGCCTTAAAAGCCGAGTAGTACAAGATATTCACCGCACTGTCATTATCGACGCAGACTCTCGATTCCTGAGCTCAGCTAATCACCGCCTCAATTACCAGCCCTTCACTGTGACTTCGAGAATTAGGTATGTCATCTTTGGGTCCATACCCGACTTCTATTATAAATCTCAGTCTCTTCTTATCCCACAAGCTGTCAGTTGGTCCTCGACTGGCTCGGTCTTTATCATTCTCAGCTGGCCCAAAGATCGTATTAACGTAATTATTGGGCCGATTATCATCATACTTGTCTCGATCGGGGTCACCTCTGTTGTTTCTCTCTCGATCTGGGGATCGGTCCCTGCGTCTCTTAGCGTTGCGACCTCAATCTCGATCTTGATCAGAATTTTTCCTTTTGTACTCTCTGCGCCCTTTGGGCTCATTACAGTGAGATCTATCGACCACCTCATCTAGCTTACCTTCTTGAATACAAGCATCGATGTCTCTTTTCAAGTCATCACAATCCTCCGTTGTATGACCTATATCCTCATGATACTCGTAATACTTTCTTGGATTTCTCTTTTCTCGAGCCCTTTTTAATGGTCCCGGTATCTTCGCTAATTTTTTTAAGATCATAATGGACAACACCTCCCCCCGAGACCGATTGAGGGGGATGAAATCCTTATCATGTAGGGCTCCTTTCTTTCCCAAACGGTCCGAGATGGGTGCCGAGATACGATCCCAAACTGTCGACTTGCTTTCGGTATTATGCCCTTTGGATTGATTCTTGTTTGGACCTCGAGTGTCCTTCTTTGAATCCTTCCAGTCAGATTGGGTGTTCCTACGCACTGCCTCTTCTCCCTGACAGAATCTATGCACCACATTAACACATTCGTCCATGGTATGATGGACTTCTCTGCTCAACTTCATATATAACCTTGTATTACGCAGCCCTCCCACAAACAACGTGATCGGAAGTCGATCATCTGCATCTTTGACTTGCATGGCTTCAAGATTAAACCTCTTCAAATAGTTTATCACCATTTCATCTTTTTGTTGCTTCATATTCATGAGGTGCGTAGCGCTTAAATGGAACTTTTTATTCACGATAAACGCGTCTCGAAATTTGCACGCTAACATAGCAAAACTAGAGATTGAACCTGGTCGTAGTTTGGTGAACCATTCTCTGGCTCGACCGACGAGCAACGTCTCGAAGGCCCAACACCGCATTGCATCATGGGCGCCGTCCAACCTCATCTGAGACAGATACCTATGTAGATGGTCTTCTGGATCGGTGGTGCCATCATACAGTTCTATCTTTGGTATTTAAACCCCTTGGGTTTGGGAAAATCTTCAATTTCCTTTGTGAAGGGCGACTCCAACCACAGTGAGATCGTATTTTTGTCTAAAATAGCGTCCAGCTCCTGCCTAGTGCTATCCTCATCAAACCTTTGATGTTTCTGATGAATCTCACGTCTCTTCTTCTCTACAGAGCTGGATGATCCACTGATTTCTTCCCCAGGGACTTTTTTGGCGTCTTCTGCAACGTCTTTCTTGCCGCTATTCTTATGTCCATGAGCCATAAAAGCATCCGTTATGATTCTGGCCATCAATTCGTGATCAGCTGCTGCCAATTGATCTACGATAACCTGATGTTCCGGAGCAAGGCCGTGTTTCTCCTTTAGAGGGTTTTCATGGATAGGATCCAACAATGGATCCCTTGTCTCTTTCGGATCCAGATCCACTTGCTCATTGATCTGCGAACCCTGTTGATCTACGGTTTTGGAATTAGCTTTTTTGGCGTTCTTGTCCTTATGAGGCATCGTGATCTTGGTGTATTCAACAGTAGAAGACCCTCATTCTAGCTCCATTGATGAAGACAAATTATGTCACATAATTAATCCGGGCCTGAATAAATCTAATGGTGAATACTCAAAACCCTAATGCCTTAAGAACGTGTTTGTAGATTGTATGATTTGCGGCTGAGTCTAAGAGCTTGTCTTAGATTGCCTACGTATCCTGTATTTGTCCAGGAATCAAGCCTTACGTAGTTCCTAGAACATGGTATTTATAATGAAAATGCATGCCCTAACCCTAATATTAGGTCGGTTTAGGCAATTGGCATATTTAACCTTCATGGGCCTTGCCCTTGCCCAAGTTACCATGCGATAATGGGCATTCGTGGTAGTGCGGACTCTATCCTCTATGCCGACTTAACCGACTTACGGTGGTCGAGATGGGACTCGCCCCACGCTTATATGCCGATCGTCGTTTCCCGAGTCTGGGCATCGACATGCACTCGTTGCTACTTACTCATATTGCAGGGACCAACCGTTAGGTGACACGTGGAGGGGTGAAACCCTGTATCGTCATTGATAGACTAAAAATGTGATGATCGTAAGAATGTTCTTAATTAGTTGATCTTTCATGATTATGTGCTGCAGTGGTATATTTTGTTGTATGTTATAAAAAGTATGTTCTAGGGTTATCAGTAAATTGGATATTGTGGTTTATGAGTACTAAGTACGTAATGTAAGAGGTTGTGTAATATCATGACAAGATAAAGAAAAGAAAAAAATGGTTAAGAACATGAAAGAGACGTTTTAAGGAGCCGTTCATGCATGGTTAAGTACTTTGACAAAATGAAAGACAATGAATCATTGAGGGTCCTTGGCATCAGTCTTTGTTCATGGGCAAGAATAGTGAACATATTCGGGCGGTTAGCAATCCATGTACGTAGGCTATAATTATGGACAATTTCCGGTTTATTCACCAGCCTCTCCATGTTAGGTTCTACTATACACGGCGTGATACTTATGAACTTAAGCAAAATCAGGCTCTCAATGTTGAGCTCTACTAAACATGACATGATTATAACAAACCTAAAGATAAACAAGGGCGGACTCTCCATCTTTGGCTATATTGAACATGGTATGGTTTTTAAGCCTTAACAACAAAGTATGAAAATCTAGATGATAAGTAAACAAAATGAAATGGATGTAAATAATTAGTTTATGTTCATGTATGTTAAAGCAATTATAATTTGGTAAAGCATGCTAAACTTTCTCATATGTGTTTAAAATAGTTGTTTGATAATATACTTGTGCATCCATTGTTTGTGAAAGAGAACTTGGAACTGTTTTCTGGTCCCAATAACATGTATGAGTTTCATTTGATTTAATGTTTCCCTACTGATCTTTATAAGCTCACTTCTTATCTTAACTCTTATAAAATGAGCAGCACTCCACCGAGGCGAGTCCGAGTGGTCTCGACCCCATATGTTACTATTAGCATCCATGTCTAGCTTATTCCAAGAGAAGCTATCCATTCTAATCCAATAAGTGTTGATCCACCTCGTTTGAGGGTGTCAGTAGACTATTCTTGGTATCAAGTTGTCTAAGCATATTATGTGATGTTCTATGTTCTAAGGGTGGTTCGGGTGATATGTAACAATGAGCGGGTTAACATTGTGGATTTGTAGTTTATGGTATGTTCAAGTACTTCAAGTTATGTTTCAATGACTATGATAACTAATTTGGATATGGTGTCTGAATGGATGATGTTTTGGGTTTAATGAAGTCTATTATCATTTTGAATGATTTGTCTAGAAAACCGAGTTTTATCATTTTAACTTACGCGCAGTTATCGTAGCATGAGGCTTCGTTATTCGAGATAAAAAAATATGACATCTCGGGTCATGGCCGAATGGATCGATCCGGAATTGTTTGGGTTTCAGGCCAGGTCTTTACATCTACATACGATGGGGTGCAAATGCTCCTATACGAGATCCAAAACAATTTGTTTTTATCGTTAAAATAATAAAAACACGATTGATATTTTTTTTTTATGGATCTTCAAATTTACTCTCATGCCTTCATTGGTGATGATCATAATAGATCTTCTCATGTCAAAATTCTCGATGAAAATCCATTTTGTACACTTCCATGAGTCATCTTTACATAGAAAGAACTATTAACCGAGCTCTCAACATCAACCGCACAAATCATGGTAGATGGCAGGTGAATTACATACTCTGTATTTTTCAATAAAATACATATTTTATATGTTTAAAGATTTATATATTGCAATAGACATTCTGATGCATTTCAACCATCAGAGATTCTGTAAAAATAGTAAATGTAATGTTTGAATCTATAAAATATTGCTACATAAAAAAGAGAGAAAAAAATTGTTTAAATCTGTAAAATATCGTTACATAAAGACGAGAAAAAAAAATGTAATAATTGTCTCAGAAAATTGTGTGGAAATATTGAAGGAATAAAAATGACTTGCATAATACATTATCTTTTCAAAGTCAGACGAAGATCCGTAGAAGGAGGTAGTCATGGACGTGAAGAATTCCAAAGTAATCAATGAAATACTTGTCGTATAAGTTGCTTCAAAAATCTTTAAAAGAAAAAAAGAAAAGAAAAAAAAAGGATAAATTTGCTTGAAAATTAAAAGTTCATTTAACAAAGGCAGAAAATCATACATCATTTTCACAGCTTTTGACTGAACCATCTAATTAATTAACCCTACTTTTAAAACATCTTAATCATATGGCCTAAGTACAATTATCAAAACATGATGACAAACGAACGTCAAAAAGTAAAACACTAACAATGACAAGAAAAAAAAGAAAAAGAAAATCTTTTACTGAGAGAAAATGTAAAACTCACGCACTTTACGTGTATTTTATGTATATACAACGTAAATGTGGATGTCCTTTTACATGTATCTACTACCGATAATTTTCTTCTTTCTTGATTCCAACTTATTGACTGGTGGTGACAATTTAAGTCCGACGTCTATCCGGCGTCCACTGAGGCAATGATTTGCTGAAATATTTGCAAACGACTCTTGAATCTAGTAATTCCACGATTGGAGTAAAACTGACACAACGAGGAACTTTGTATTGATTGATCGAAGCTCCTCTTGAAATCGCATAATCCATCAGCTCCTCGAATGTACCGCTTTTTACCACACGTATCTCCAATGGCCCGATCGAGTTATCTGCAACCCGGCCTTGTCGGTAAACCGAGTTGAGCGATTCTTCCATTATTAAACAACAGTTATCTAACACGTCAGAATTTGGTGGATTGACAGATTCTTTGATCAGTAACTCCCAATAAATCACGTAGTGACCTGGAATAGTAGAAGTATCAGCATAGCTTGTGTACTCAACCACACTTGTATTGTATGGTACTAGAAGTTTTAAAGCGTTATCCACCGCGTCTTGAAAGCTCGCTTACTCGCCTGCTTTATCTCGAGTCGATGCTTAATAAAACGTTCTTTCTCCTTACAAAATGGAATTGTGGTGCCGAGTTATGAAACCCGGTGACTCGGAGAATGTCACCCACGTGATACCTATAGAGTCCTGCATATGTAGTTATAACTAACTCGTATTCTTTACCGATTTCAACGTCCACTAAGTCAACAAGTTCTGGAGGTGAGTCTCGAGTCAACCCAGCTGAGTTAGGATCATGAGGTAAAAACTCGAAATAACCCATGTTAGGCATAATCGTGTACGAAACTTGGGATGGTTTACACATGGGATTTAAATTCAAACCGAAATAACATTCCGACGAAGCGTACATCGTGCACGCCATCGGCAATCCGCCGGAATAGTAATCGAGCGTCGGAATATACTGCGCCATTGCTCCGGTGACGATGACGTCAAGGTACCTAGTATTAGGCCAAATCCTTGTAATAATCCCTTCCCCATTTTCCTTTCCCAATTCACTCACCAAAAACTCCGCTAACTCCGGGTCGGGTTTAAGGATTTCCTTCATGCATTGACGAATAGACGGGTCAGTCACTTGAGAATTCAACGACCCGGTTCGAATATCGTCAGTGAGTTTGACCCAATTGAGTTGAAGAAACCGGATTGCACGGAGGAGACCGGAGGCGAAAACCGCCCCGACACGGAGGACTTGGTGTCGGTCGTACAGCCCACAAAGCATCTGAGTGTACATGCTCTGAAACGAGTCGGAGCAAAGAATTGTTTCATTCGGGCTGGTGTAAACGTTATACGGGTCGTATGGACGAGTCTTGAAATGCTCACTTTTGTAGTAGCTAGTCAATACGGGTCGGGCCAAGAGTCCACCGGGAGTTTTCGTTTCCGACTTGACAAACAAAAAGTATAAACCTTTGCCTTTGTCCAATCCAGGTACGCATCTGGGACATTTAATCAACAATTAATTAGATATAATTAATTGTAAATTTATTCCTTAATTAACGATTAATATATTATAATATGCTTACAGGTTCATCACAGGCATTAGAAGACTGTAAAGTAATTGACGACGATCCAGTTCTTCTTTAATTGTCGGCATCAGTTTTCTTTCCCCAGCTGAAGTCCCTGAGCTGCCAAAATAACAACAACAAAAATAATTATAAAAAAAAAATTGACTTATGAGTCCACAAAATCAGATTAATTTGGGGGAAAAGCAGACCTGGTGAGGAATTCAGAAATGGGGTGAGCAGATAAAATAGGAGATCGGTCGCCATTAGCGATGCGTTGGATCTCAGGTTGAAGATCTTCATAAGTGATCATCGGAATTATGGATTTAAAGGTTTTCCGGTCAGTTTCTCCGGCGAGTTTGAATCGTTGAAGGTACTCTGTTTGAGCATTTCGAGTTAAGATTTCAGACAATACTTTTTCTTGAACGGCGTCTGCATTACGGGTCATTTCCTCTATAAATTGAAGTGCTTTTGCATCTTTCTCACATGCAGGAGGACCCAATGGAGAAGAGAGGATTGATTCAACCGCCATTTTCAAGATTCTTTTTCTGTTAAGATATTTTTTTAGAGAAAAATAAAATTAAAAAAGGAATGGTAAAAGTGCTGTGATAAAAGGAGAGGAAGAAGAAAAGAGGAATGTTGGGAAGCTGCTGCCAATGCTGGCTGAAAGACAGTGAGAAGCTTGACTTATATAGGAGCCAGAATGTATATTGACTAAAAATAAAAATAGAAAAGAGAAATGATTATGCCACGAGACAAATGTGCATAATAAAATATCACAATAACTTTTTTCATCATTAATTTTTTTGCACTCCATCAATATATCTCACATCATAATCAATGATTTAAAAATGTATTGTGCAACTTTATTTTACGTATTTGTTATATCATTATCACTACTCAATAAAAATGTGCTGTAAAGTTTGAAAGAAAGAAATTAACAAATGCAAATCTCCATCGGAGGAGATGAAGATAAGTTTGCAGAGAAAGTTTTTCTATTCTTCTGGATTATTCATTCACATCTCAGTACACACATACATATATCCTTAGACACACAAATCTAGGAAACAGAATCTAATGAGAACCAATAACAAAGAGACAAGTGTAGCCACTAATCTTCTTACACTTGTTATCTCCAATTATCCTTTATTATTTTCAGCCCCTCTCAAACGAAGATGTGAATCAACCACATTGAGTTTGTCCTTGAACTTGTTGAACATTTGAAATGGACAGAGGTTTAGTAAATATATACGCAACCTGTTCACTTGAAGGAATGTAGCAAACTTTTATCTTCTTTTCAAGTACCATATTTCTTATGAAGTGGACATCAACTTCAATATCTTTGTTTCAGCATGGTACAATCGGATTTTGAGCCAAACTTGTTGCCCCTGTATTATCACACCACAGAATTGGTACAGCATGGAGCCTGAACTTCATTTCTTGTAACAACTGAACAATCCACTGGATTTCTGCACCTAGATTGGACAGGGCTCTATACTCATATTCACCACATGGATCGCTTTTTAGAGCTCCAAGTGATAAAGGAGTTCCCAAGGTAAACACAATACCCTCTCAGAGATTTTCTATCGAGTGGGACAAGCAGCCTAATTTGCATCAATAAAACCATGTAAATGCAGCTTCAGGTCACTGCTGGGAACAAAATGTAAACCATGTGTCAGAGTGCCTTGCACAAACCTGAGTAGTCTTTTCAGAGCATGCCAATGACTGGTGTAAGGATCTTGCATGAACTAGCTCAGGATACTGGTGGATGTCAAATACTGCAAAGCCCCTATAGCACTTCTGTAGATACTGGGATTTGCAAGAGGTTCACTTGCTTTGGAGCAAGTGGCTTTCCAAGCACCATAGGAGTTGGACAGGACTTGAGATGTTGCATGTTCAACTTTTTCAGAAGTTGAGAGGCATAATAGGCCTGATTTAGGTATATACCAGTTGAATCCCTTTGCACCTGCATTCCTAAGAAGTGAGATACTTGGCCTAGGTCTTTTAATGAGAACCTGGAGTCAAGTAACTTGATGAACTTCTTGATCAGTGTAGAAGAATTCCCTGTAACCAGTATGTCATCAACATACACCAATACAAACAGTATTTGATTTTTGACACTGACATTAATAAAGAAGTATCAGACACAGATTGAGTGAACCCCCAGTTTAGCATTTGAGATCTCAATGCATCAAACCATGCCCTTGGGGATTGTTTAAGGCCATAGAGTGCCTTTTTCAGTTTACACACATACTGAGGTCTTGAAGTATCAGTGAAGCCTTCAGGCTGTTCCATGTAAACAGGTTCTGACAGTGGTCCATTAAGGAAAGCATTATTGATGTCAATCTGATTCACAGGCCAATTAAAAGAGACAGCTAAAGTCAGCATTACTCTTATTGTTGCTGACTTAGCCACAGGACTGAATGTTTCAGTGTAATCTACTCCATACTGCTGACTGTACGCTTTAGCAACTAACCGGGCTTTGTATGACTAACCCATCTGGTCTCAATTTTAACCTTATAAATCCACCTGTTACCAACTACAGACTTCCCTGCATGCAAAGGAACCAAATCCCATGTTTGATTTTGCATGAGAGCTCTGAATTCTTCCTCTATAGCCTGCCTCCACTCACTGTGTTCTAATGCTTCTGTAACACTATGTGGTTCCGCAGGAAATGAGTGAGCACTGGCAATAGCAGCTGAATAGACTTTGGGTTTGTAGATCCCACTCTTAGACCTAGTTTGCATAGGATGATGTCTAACTGGTGGTGCAGGTGCTACAGGTGAAACAGGAGTCCCTGTGGTGTTTGTGTCAGGATCTGACTGATAATTTTCAACATGACCATATGAGACTGGTGTTTGCTCAGTTCCAGTATGAACTGGTGACTGATCAGTGGGAGTAGGAGTTTTATCTGGTGACCTGCATGGTGTGTGTGTGTGTGCAGTAGGTGGAGTAGAATCAGAAGATACCTGTATGTTATGTGTAGTAATGACATTCTCAATAGGTGATGGCACCTCCAGGATACCAGTCTGCCTCTCTGCCTGTGTGGATGTAAGGGTCAAAAAGGGAACAACTGCCAAAGAATCAATAACTACTTCCCTAGATGGACCTTGAGCAAAGCTATGACCAAAAGGGAACAAGGTTTCATAAAAAACCACATTGTTTGATATGTAAATTCTTCCACTCTCATCAAGACACTTGAACCCCTTATGACAGGAGCTGTGGCCAAGATTAACACACCTTTTACTGTGGAACTGGAACTTATGAGAGTGGTATGGTCTAAGATTGGGATAGACAGCACATCCAAAGGTTTTAAGGCATTTGTAATTAGGTGTCTTATGAAACAAGGCTTCAACAGGAGAAATGTTATGTAACACAGGAGTAGGAAGATAGTTAATCAAAGAAACTGCAGCTTGGAAAGCATGCCACCAATATCTTAGGGGCATGGAGGCTTGAGCCGTGAGTGTTAATCCAGTTTCCACAATGTGTCTGTGCTTCCTCTCAGCCCTGCCATGTTGGGCATGATCATGAGGGCAAAGGTGCCTAAAAAATATTCCTTCTTTGTTTAGAAAGTCTTGAAGGGGTCTATATTCCCCACCCCAATCAGATTGAAGACATTTAATTTTTGTGAGAAGCTGATTTTCAACTAAAGCTTTAAATTGCAGAAAGGCAGAGAGAATGTCGATTTATGTTTGAGAGAGGTAAATCCAAGTGTGTCTAGTGTGATCATCAACAAAGTGTATGTAATAACTATACCTTCAACAGAGTTGCATAGGAGAGCAGGGCCCCATAATTGAGAATGAACAAGATCAAACATACACTTAGCATGAAAATTGGACAAAGGATGAAATCTAATGTGTTTGTACACCTTGGAAATCTTCTTCAAATCTGTACCAGCATTCCAAGGATGTATAACCATTTTTACCACAGAGCTGGCAAGTCATACCAGTCCTACCACCATTTCTGCCTTGATTTCTACCACCTCTGCCTCTTCCTCCTCTGGAATTTCCTCTACCTCTGTTACTGTTATTAGTATTGGATCTTCCACTATTCCGGAAACCAGACCCTTGTGAATAAGTAGCAACATGAGCAGCAGGGCCCTGTGAGGATGTATTACTAGTGGAAATAGTGGGATTGAATCTTGCCAGAAGCCTTTCATGGGTCAAAAGTTGGGATTGAACCTCAGGCCATGTAAGTGAACCAATTCTAGAGGTGATGTTCACTATAACTGCTTCATAATCTTTGTCTAATCCTCTCAAAGCAGCCAGAATCAGCTCAGATTTAGATATTGGATATCATGCGGCTGCAAGACCATCACTGTAGGATTTCATCTAGGCAAGATAGTCACTCATGCCCTTTGACCCCTTATCAGATCTGGTCAGAGCATTCTTGTATTCTAACATCCTAGCCTCGGATTGGTTGTTAAAAAAAAATTCAAGGGTGGACCAGATTTGGTGTGAGGTTTCACATCCCATGATTTCAATGAGAACATATTCTTTGATGGAGCTCAACAACCATCCAGAAAGTAACTGGTCTATAGCATCCCATTCTTCTACAGAAGGACTAGGAATAGTAGAGTAAATAAATACGTGTTAGACGGCCTGGGTTTAGTACCAAAGAGAAATCCTCGAGTCCGTGTCCAACCACAATCGGTAAAATGGTGTACCTCCAAAGAAGATAATTATCTCTTGTCACTTGGCATTGCATGTCCGATTGAGATGCCATGGAACGGAGATGCAGTGACAGAACCGATCCAGGGGTTGGAGAACGAAAAGGAGAAGTGAATTGTTGGTGGTAACATGGTTCCGATGTCGACCAAAAGAATAACCACCAGAGAAATCGGTGGCGGATAAAGGAAACCAGCAGTAGTAGCCGGAGACACCATTGACGGCCTGGTTTGTCCAAAGAAGATGCAGAGTTCCTCCGGTGGATCGTCGTCGACGCTAACGGTCGGAAAAGTAGCCGTTGAGCTTGCATAGCGGTGGGTGTTTATCGCAATGGTTGCCGGAACGATTCTGGCGCGGTTGTGTTTATCGGCAATGTTTGTGCCGAGCACCGGAAGATTCGGTCCCTGAACTCATATCAACGTTCTTAGAGCTCCGATACCAAGTTTGAAAGAAAGAAATTAACAAATGCAAATCTCCATTGGAGGAGATGAAGATAAGTTTGCAGAGAAAGTTTTTCTATTCTTCTGGATTATTCATTCACATCGCAGTACACACATACATATATCCTAGACACACAAATCTAGGAAAAGAATCTAATGAGAACTAATAACAAAGAGACAAGTGTAGCCACTACTAATCTTCTTACACTTGTTATCTCCAATTATCCTTTATTATTTTCATTACTAAATGTTTGTTTGTTAATCCAATAAAGCACTTATTCTTAAAATCCTTTATTATTTTCATTACTAAATGCTTGTTTGTTAATCCAATAAAGCACTTATTCTTAAAATAATAAATATTATTTATATTAAGTGATGTTTTTAAAAAAAACCGATATTTGGTAATAGTTTTTATCATCAGTTATTTAATTAACAGGATCTGAATTTTTGTTGAAATTGTACAGACAATTTTCAGCAACACTAGATGTGCTTAATGCTGAAAAGCAACCGTTATCCCCACGCTCACTTTTTTGTTTTTTTTTTTGGTTAAATGCCGTTCTCTTTATTTCCCTATTATTACATTTTTTAACACCATCTCCTCCTCCTTATTTTTATACTGGCTAATAATATATGATGCCTATCTTCTTTTTTTTTAATTCCCTTATGTCGTGTTTTCAATTTTCTTGGTTGAACCCTTTTATAGTATATGTATATTATTTTTGCCTGATGTTCTTTCTTTATTTATTTTAGTATAGTTATATGATCCGATCAATGTTTACATATATATTTTTTATAATTATTGTCATATATTTGTTTGTGATGATTTAAATGTTATGAATATAAATCAAGTATTCTTTTTTTTATTCAGATAACATCAATATTATAAAATATTACAAATTTCTTAAACCCTTCTCTTTTGTAAAAAGACAAGGAAATGTACCTGTTCACTTTCTAGCTAGAGAATGTCTCCATCTTGTTGGATGTGTGGAATGGGGCTCCTCCCCACATTCTCATCTTATTCACGCTTGTATCGCGGACAATGATTAATAAATATTCCTTTTGGTTCTAAAAAAACAATAAATGAGGATGTATAAGTATTTTATTTGCTCTTATAATATGTGTGAAAATTGATAAAATGACACTTATTTCCATACAATGGAATACAAACAAAAAAAAATATTTTATGTAAAATAAACTTGTGTATTTTGTGCACTTGTTGTTAGGGCTGTTAAACGAACCGAGCTCGAAGAAAAATACTATTGAACGAGCCGAACTCGAGTGAGTTTGTTCGTGAGCTTGATCTCGAGCTTGAACATTTTTCATACTTATCGAGCCGAGTTCGAATGGCTCTTTAGGCTCGTTTGAGTTAACGAGAGAACTCGATTACAAACGAGCTCGAGCCTGACCTTCAACTACTCGACTCGGTCCGGCTCGTTAACAGCACTATTTATACGAATTTTGTATAGGTCTGTGCTGCTTTTATGAAAACTTTATTATCCACGAACAAAAAAAAACAAAGAAAATAACATTTATTTTACATAGAAACATATATAGAATACATAGAACGTAAACAAAAAAAAAAAACTATAAGTTAGCATAAAATAATTTTAATGTAGTAAAAGTTAATTAACTTTTTTTATAATGATTGTATCCCTTTTGATCACACTTATAAGACCCAATTAACATGTACTGTAATTACAACACAGGAAAAAAAAAAAAAAAAAAAAAAAAAAAAAAAAATTCTATGTTAGGTGGGGACCACAAGCCACGTAAAAGTGGGAGCCCAGCTGGTTTTTAGTCGTAGAGACAAAAAGGGAGGTTGGGAATGCGAGTCGTGGAACATTTTTTGAAGTGTTTCGGTGCTTGGTCAAGAGGGGACAGGTGGGCCCTAAACACGTCTACGTGGCTACACATTGGGGAGCAAGAGGGACCTGAGGGGATGCCACCTCGGCGTGTGGACGTGGATTTTTTTACGTCAGGCTAAAAATTTGTGCTGTGGAGTTGTAGAAAAGTCAAACCCCTTGAGCAAAAGGCCAAAATGTGTTAAATGTTTAAAAGAACTTGAAATTTGGGCTAAACAACCGGGGAAAAAAAGGGAAAAAAAGGAAAAAAAAGATGAGATTAGGTATTTTGATTTTTGCATCTTCATGTATGTCTAGGGGGTCCGATTTGATCGTTTTCTATTTTATTTAACAACTTACGGTTTTAAAATTTTCAAAATTATACTGAAACGGTTTTTAAAATAAAATCATTTGTACAGTCCGGTATTGCTCGGTTTGATACTTGTTTTTTAGGGTTTTCACTAACAAATAAAGTACTGAATAAATCGCAACTTAACTAGGAGTTATGAATTGAATTGTTTTGTTTTGCTTTTCTAAGAGCTTAGAAGATGAAAGATAAGTGAGTGGAAGGATAACAAAACACCAAAACTTTAAGATATGAAATTAATGTTAGAACACTAATATATTGCAACTACGAAATAAAATGGTCAGAGCTAAGCGAACCAAGCACTGATTTTTTTTTTTTCTTAGTACAAGTAGTTAACCGATTTGTTCTGGTTTAAAACAACTTTTATTTTTTAATTAAAACAAATTGTAACAAACGATTTGGTTTTTAATCATACGAAAACTGATTGAAAAACCATGATTTATGTTTGTCCACCCCTGTGTTCAAGGGGAAATTATTGCATGGTACATACCTTACATGCGGATAGCCCATATGGCTTAATCCGTACCACCAGTTTTACAACTGAATAATATAAATTATGTGGTTCTGATTGTTTTATCCGTCATTTCATCCTTGTTACTCTCTCCATGCAATAATTTCCCTTGTTCAAGCGGTCTCATTGGACATTTCACCTATACTTTGTACATTATGGTTGGCAATTTTGTAATGGCAGACAAGACATACATCAGCATATTGGAAGTCTTTAGCCATTGATAAGTTATAATATAAACACGAGAAAAACGTCAAAAATCAGTGGAGCATAAACTGATGGATATAAGAGAATCTAACAATACAACTTCATCCAGTTGCTATGTATATATTGGTCAAAGTATAAACAACTAAAAAAAATTAAGTAGTTGATTATTAAAGAGTGTAACCTTATCGCAACTTAATAGAGAATATATATATTTTTTCCTACCGAAAGGGATCATAATTAGTTAAGTATCCTATTGGTGAAACAACTACTAGCAAATTTTCATAAAAAACTTAGAAATTTGTCGTGGTATCAGAGCTTTTCTGTTGATTTTCAGCTCGGTTTTTTTCCTTCAAGAATCATATTATTCTTGAATTCTGCAAGTTAATTGCATCAAGGTGGATCAAGGCATACAAACCATCTTTCAAAAACAAGAGGGGTTTGAAGATGGTTCCATGTATCTAAGTCTAATACACAGAGCATCAAGTACTCTAACACTGCTAAGGAAATCCGGGATGATTTGGGTGATAGATTTTGTGGGGGGACACATATGCTCTTTCTGATGTCATGGAAGACATATTGAACACCAAACAAAGTAGTCTATATGTTTTTGCATATTTCACCAAATTAAAAGCAACGTGGGATCATTCAGTGATTTTGACATATTGAACACTAAATAAGGTAGTCTATATGTTTCAGCATATTTCACCAAATTAAAAGCAATTTGGAATCATTTTGTGATTTTAACCCTCCCCTGATTGTGATTGTGGAAAACAATATGTGATTAGATTCTTGATAGGACTCAATGACACTTTTTCCAATATGAAATCTAAAGTCCTATAATGATCACATCCCTACCCTCTGTCAAAGCAGTTTTTTCCATGGCTTTCAAACAAGAAAGACGACATAACTAAAGGGCTTACATCAATCAAATTGTTGAATCTGCTAACGTTTTTGGTTCTTCTAATATGAGCAAGTCAAATCAAAGTGCTTCAAAGAATACAAATTTCAGGAGAAGTTACAACAGTGGCAACAAGAAACCTCAATACAAACATTATGGGATGACTGGTCATATTATGAACAAACGATACAAGAAGCATGGTTACCCTGGTAACTTCAGAGGAAGAGGAAGATGTAGATTAGCCCCAAATTACAGTGCTAACAATGAATCTACCGAGCTAACCGTACCGCCAAATCAAACGTCACCTCTAAAAATGCATGAGTCTATAATCACATCAAGATCAAGATTAAATCCAAAAATGTCCAGCTAATGATTCAATTAAAATCTCTCGTTACAGACTTAGTATGAGATCACCATATTGAATCGGTTCGGTCGTATAGGAAGTCTTTCATATATAATGCAACCACTAAGATGTCCAACACCGACGACTCGGATCAGGAGTCACACTCTAAGTGTTCTGTGGTACTAATGGTGGTTTGATTGTAAGATCCCGAACTTTATTCATTTTCAACACAGATTCAATGATTAAGAAAGTTCACCATAAACTCAATCATGTAAATAACTTATATGCACTGAGTTTTATGGTTATATAATAAACCTATAAGGATCATCTTGCAGTGTCATACATATGGAAATAATAATCATATAAGAAGATCAATAAGAAATTATTACATTTTTTAAATTAAAACAATACATTATTGTGTTTTCAGACACTTATCCTAATATCTAGGACCATCTTTTGTTTTTGGTTTACGTGTGGTGTTTCTGAGATTTTGTTTTATAGATACACAGTGCATTGGACCTGGAAAGAGATGAGTTCACGCTCCTTAAGCATTATCATTATTTCCACCAAATTTCGATTGCCCATTCATACGTCTTGCACATAATCTTCGTCGGTTAGTTGTTAAATCTTCTTGGTGTGTCTGCATATAACCACAAGATTCTCGAAGGTTGAAATCTCACACCTCCTTCTAACGCCAAATGAAGATGCTGACAATCATCATTATCGAAATTGGGTCACTATTCGGGTAGTTAGGATTCGTGAGGATAACCCAATTACCTTACAAGAAGGTTTGAAGATGGATTATATCTAAGGAGCCAATGTGGATTGACTAGCTACGTGGCGGACGCAGGATCTAGTAGTAAGGGAAATAAATTTTTAAAGGCAAATAAAAAATTTAAGGGGGGATAAACTATATGCATAGTACATATATATTAGTGTATTTTTTTCGGATCAAAGGGGGCAATTGCCCCCTTTAATTGTATGTAGGTCCGCCACTACGTACCCAGAGATTTCTAGATCAAGCTAATAGTGTAGTTCTGAATTTGCGGGTGATGACATCTTTTTATATATCTTTTGCTGGAGAGTTAAAGCCTTGATGCGTGTGATAAGGAATTGACTGAGATAATGTATCAATTTGTAGCTCATGCCATAATGGAGCGAGAATCATAGAGCCATTATAGTGGAAGTTACCATCATGGAGTAACATATGCTAAATGACTTGACTGGCCTAGCCCCTTTCCCAAGTAATCCCATGGATATTGGGCTTGTGAAGTTGGGCCGGACTTCTGGTCACGACTCGAATATCTTCGACATGGGTGTTCGAGATAGGACACTTGTATAACCTGCTGGCTGGTGTGGTCTTCATTGACACTTGTCTTGTTCGACCCAAGGTGATGCCAGCTGGACCGATTAGATAATTCCACATGGAGGGGTGAAATCCCGTATCGTCATAAGCCCCCCAGATCGGAGAGAAGCCTTTCTCGTATGCTGAAGTCGGATCTGAAATTGAATTATCTTTCGATGTGCGGTCTTCTCTAGCGGGATAACGGTTTGTCACATTAATCGATATAGGCTATCGTGGGATGACATCGTGCTTTATTATCATTAATAAGCGCATGGAACAAAGCATTTTTATTGGTCCACATGGGGTTTTATCCTTGATTACCGCGCCTCCAACCCTATAATCGCCCCTAAATCTTGTCTTTTCAAATCATTTGGAAGATTCTTGCAAAGATAAAAGAGCCCTTGGTACCGGAGTCTCTCATTTGCCATTCAACTTCCCTCGCTTTATCCGAACAAACTCAAGTAAGACATACTTTCATTTAGTTTCTTTCTTCGTCTTTTATTTCCTTTACCTCTTCTCAATCCTATGTCTAGTAGTGAGAGTGATTCTCAAAATAGGAAGGGATTTGTTGGTGAGAAGAAGAAGAATCGGAGAGGACCATTTCTCGAGCTTAATTCAGGTTTCGGTGAGAGGTAGCCGGAGAAGAAGAGGAAGAAGGAGAGGAGGAATCGTCTTCTCGCCCTGGTGTCAAGAAACGGAAAACCATGATGAAAGGCCAGGGGCCTTTTGGTTGTGTGTCAATCTTAACTTGAGAAAAAGCACAAGCCGCTTGCATAAAGTACGGCATCCCTTACTCCCCAGAAAACATCAAAGTCTCTCATGGGAGACATCAGTACGCCTGTGAACCTCCCCATAGGTTATGTGCTATATACGAGGCCCAATTGAAGAAAGGGTTAAGATTTCCCTTTGATCCGGCCCTCATAGACGTCCTTCGCCATTATCAGATCAGCATCACGCAACTTGCTCCGAATGGAATTAGGAATGATATGGGTTTCACAATAGCGTGTCGAATTGCGAAGGTCGAATTCTCGGTTCTTCTATTCAGATAGTATTATTCGATCCAATCCCTACAAGATGCGGGATGATACACTTTTCAACAGCGTCCCCTGGTCTCGAAATTTGTCCGAAGCGGTAACCACATCTCTCGGGGTGAGTGGAAGCCCCACTTTTCTTTATCCGACATAGGTGTAGAAGACGCCGATATCCACACCTGGTTTAAAAGGCCTAAAAATGGCATGATAAGTTGGACTCTGCCGCCCCTTGGATGCACGATCCTCGAGAGGCTAGCCCCGATATCGCGACTCGAAATTTACATTCCTTATATCCTTTCGCTGATATCGAGACGGCAGGTCCGGATGATTATGTAGAACTTGACGAGGACATTCGGATATTGTGTAGGGTTTTTGCTCTATCGAGCTGCTATACTTCGCGCCTTCCTTTTTCCTATATATCTTTCATTATTGTGTATCAATGTCGATCTTCTTTTCTTCGTAGTGGATTTTTTCAAAGTTTGGAGGAGGTAGGTAAAGTGCCTAACCCCAAGAAGGTCGATCCCAAGAAGATTCAAAGATTCGGTAGGTGTCGGGTCGAAGAAACCCGCGCCTGGTACAATAATCTCTGGAGGTCAGAAGACTCCCGCTCGATCTTCCACCCCTGCTTCGACATCCGATCTACTCAGAGAGCAAACTGACGATACCCCGGTAACTGAGCAGCCTGAAGGGAGTCTTGTCCCGAGAAAACGCCAGAAAATCACTGAAGTGAAACATGGAGCTGGAAAAGAAGCTCGTAAACTCCCCCCTCCTGACTCGAACGTGGTCGAATCGATCCCTGAGGTGAGTGTTGCCCAGATGAAAGCTATGGATCCTGAGGAATTGGATGACTACTTTTCAAAAAGCATTCGAGATGTAAGCCTTCATTTCATTCTCTTGATTTTGGGACTTTTTGGTCCGCTCTCGTATAAATATCATTTCCTTTTGAGGCTCGGCTAGCGGCTAAAGTAGCTTTGAAGCAGGATCAAGTCCCCATCTACCTGTCTTGGAGGAACAGAAGGAAACAATCAGCCGTCTCGAACTCAGAGATGGAGAAGCAGAAGTCCGCAATGAAAAAGCTGAAGGGTCGTCGTGCTAAACTGGAATCCGACTTTAAAACCTCCCAAGATGAATTGTCAAAAGCGCATAAAGATTTATCTGACAAGGAAGCTGAGCTCGCGAAGGTGATATCTGAGCTTGATAAAGTAAAGGCTGAATTGGTGGGATCTCAGAAAGCCCGAGATGATCTTTAATACGAGGTCAACAGCTACGCATCTCCTCTTGCTTCGGCCAAAAAAGACTTCCTGCTATCTGAGGAGCTTGAAACCGATATGACTCTGCTGATGAGCCAGGCTATAAAGGGAGGATTTTCCAATGCTATTGATCAGGTCAAGATGGTCATCCCGGCTTTTGAAGTTTCCAGCATCAAGAAGGCATATCTATACGATCCTGATGCCGTCCCTAGATATACTCAGTATTTCAGGGATTTCAAGGCTGGTGTTTCTTTGCACGACAAGTATGTGGCTCCCGCTATGGATGAGGATGAAGAGGATGATGACGCCTCGGGGGATCCAGCCGATGCTGTTGCAAACCCAAACGCATCCACTTCAAACCAGCCTGCTACTTGAGGCTTTTTCTCGTAATTATCTTTTGAACAATTCTATTCGATTTGGTTGTAATAACTTCGTATCGAACTTTTACTTTTCTTGGGTGTGATTTTTTGTCGAGGCGAATCTATGACTCGATCCCTGAAACTTTTGAATTTTGAATTTTGAATTCTGACTTTTCCCTTAAATGTCGTTTGTGTTGTTGAATATTTGCCTAGGGTGTAGTCCATTGTCGAGGCGAATCTATGATTCGATCCCTGAAACTTTTGAATTTTGAATTTTGAATTCTGACTTTTTCTTTAAATGTCGTTTGTGTTGTTGAATATTTGCCTAGGGTGTAGTCCTTTGGACTTAATTCCCTTAAGCCCCCCAAAGTGTAGTATGAGTGCATGACTCATGGTACACCTGAATATGAGTCGACCCAGCGTTGTACTGCCTTATGGGCTTGACTTGGCTATTTGGTCGGAGCTCGATTCGACTGTCATGCCTCGTCAGGCTTATGAACTGGTAGAATTAAATAACTCCTTATTCGACTGGCGCACTTCATGGTGCTTATGAACTGGTCGAATAAGGTATCCATCGTGGGATCTTCCAAGTGCCTCGCATCGTAGCTTATTGGCTGGTTGGGGGTGATATAAGCACTGTCATTGACTTGGCTTTATTCACTATTTTATTCTAATTCCCTCATGTCGAGGATTCGTTGTTGTGGTTGATTTTTGCTTCTTTTATCTTTTAATCACATGAACTTGTAAGTAAGGCATAATTTGAGGTTGGTGGCGTGCCAAGTTCGAGGCACTGTGCTTCCATCCGATCTGCCAAGTTGATACGATCCTTTAGGATAGACTTTCATAATCTTGTAAAGACCCTCCCAATTCGGCTCGAGCTTGCCTATTGGATCCTGTCGGCTTGCTCTTTTTTCCTCAACACGAGGTCTCCCACTTGGAAGTATTTATACTTCACCCTTGTATTGTAGTACTGCGAGATCTTCCTCTTGTAGTTAGCCATTCGATGCACATCAATCTCTCTTCTCTCTTCGACGTTATCTTTCTCTTGTAGTAGATCGGCTGCATTGGTCTCGATGTTGTATGCAAGAACCCGAGGCGATGCTAACCCGATCTCTGCAGGTATTACTGCTTCACACCCGTAGGCCATGGCGAAAGGAGTTTCCTGCATGGCCGTATTAGGAGCTGTCCGATATGACCATAAAATACTAGGAAGTTGAGCTGCCCAATCACGACCCTCATCTTCCAGTCGTTTCTTTAGACCAAACTTTATCTGTCTATTCGTTTGTTCGACCTGCCTATTGGACTGAGGTCGAGCCACTAAGGTTGGCTTGTGCTCGATCTTGTACTCTTTAAGCCAATTCTGAACCCTTTCGTCGAGAAACTGAGTCCCATTATCCGAGATTAGATACTTAGGAACCCCATACCTGCATAAGATATTTTCCCAGAGAAATTTCTTGATGGTCGAGGCTCTGATGTCGGTAAGAGCCTTGGCCTCGACCCACTTGGTGAAGTAGTCCACTGCTACCAGCACAAATCTGACGTTGCCCGGAGCTCGAGGTAAAGTCCCAACTATGTCGATTCCCCACTCATCAAATGGCCATACCGATTCGATAACATTCATTTCCCGTGCTTGATGATGCGTATCACATCGTGCACTTGGCAAGCTCTGCATCTCATCACTAGACAGTTGGCATCTTTTCGCATAGAAGGAAAAAAATAACCTGCTAGCTTACATTTTCTTGCCAAAGATCCGAGCCCGCAGATGATTGCCGCATAAACTTCCCGGTGTATTTCTTCGAAAGCGAGATATGCCCTTCTTCCTCCGAGGCACATCGCATCCAGGGGGTCACAAAGGATTTACGATAAAGAACGTAATCAAATAGAGCATACCTGGAGGATTGTAGTCGGATCTTTCTTGCTTGGGACTTGTCAGACGGAAGAATCCCATCCTGCAGGTATAGAGCTATCCGGTCCATCCATGTTGACCCCTGAGTAACCGGCTGCACGTCGACCTCGTCGTAACTACGCTCTTCTAACATTTCGACCAGGACCATATTTTTTGACTTAAAATTCGATGCGATTTTAGACAACGCATCGGCCCTTTTGTTCTCACTACGAGGCACTTGTTCGACTTGAACCGTTTTAAACTTTGACATCAACCCTTGAACCACTTTCAAATAATTCTTCATGGTTTCTTCTTTAGCTTCATATTCGCCGCGAATATGATTAACTACTTTGTGAGTCACTATATACTAGCAGATTCTCGAATTTTCAACTTGGATGCTAGCTTCGGACCGTAATCATGGATTCATACTCGCCTCGTTGTTGGTGGCCTTGAACTCAAACCCGAAGTGCATAGGGAATTCCTCTCCGCTCGGATCGACCAATAGTAATCCACTCCTCGACCCTTCTTTCTTTGGATGCCCCATCGACATAAATGGTCCATTGCTCTCTCTGGCGCTTGCTTTTCTTGCTCTAGTTGAATAGATAACCCCTCGGTAAGGAAGTCTCGCCAGGGCTTGGCCTTTAATCATTGCTCGAGGTAAGAATTCGATATCATACTCGGCTAATTCAACGACCCATTTCGCTAACCGACCCGATGTCTCGGCTTAGCTAAAATTTGTCTCAAAGGTCGTCGGTGACCACCGCGACAGGTGTGCTTGGAAATAAGGCTTTAATTTCCTCAAGCATGCACTAAACCCAATGTTAACTTCTCGGTTTGGTGAGTATCGATCTCTCGCCCCATGTAAAGTGCCTTACTTACAAAATAAACCGGCACCTATCCATGTTCAACCGCCGAACCAACATTGCACTCACACGCCTCTTCACAAATTGCCAAGTAAATTAGTAATTTCTCTCCTTCTCAAGGTGAAGTCAGCGTTGGGAATTCGGATAAATAGTTTTTCAGGTCTTCAAATGCTTTCTGACACTTGTCATCCCATTGAAAGGGACTTATCTTCCTCAGTATCTTGAAGAAGGTAAGCGCTCTCTGCGCTGATATTAACAAAAAACGGTTGAGGGCCGCCATACGACCTATCAACCTCTGTACCTCTTTGATGTTACGAGATGCAGGCATGCTTTTGAGCACGTCAATTTTGTCCGGGTTAGCTCGAATTCTGTCTTTCGATATCATATAACCCAACAACTTACTGCATCAACCCGAAAGTACACTTCTTTGGATTGAGCTTCATATTCGTGAGTCCGGCAAGTACCTCGAAAACCTCTCTAGCATCTACAAGAAATCGCCCCATGGACTCCGCTTCTTGATCAATAAATCATCGACGTAGACCTCCATATTACGACTATCTCGCCTCTTTGAAGATCTTATTGACCGCTCGATAAGTGGGCTCTGCATTCTTTAGACCGAATGGCATGGTCACGAAACGTAACGCATCAAACTCGCGTGATAAAGGCGGTCTTTTCCGAGTCTGGAGGTCTATGAAAATCTGTAATATCCCTTGTAGGCGTCTAGAAACCGAAAACCTCAAAACCCAACGCCGAATCGATCGGTGATCAATTTTAGGAAGTGGATACGAATATTTAGGGCATGCCTTGTTTAGATCCGTGAAATCCACACAAATTCGCCAACTCGCCTGGCTTCTTAACCAAGACCGGATTGATAACCACTCTGGGTAGAATAACTCCTTTACGATGCTAGCAACTTGCAAACTTCTACTTCATTCTTTATCGCCTCTTTCCTCTCGGGGTGAGGTTTCTCTTCTTCGCCGATTGGCTTCTTCCTGTGGTCGACGTTGAGTCGATGTATCGCAATATCCGCGAGAGACTGGCATATCGTCGGCCTTCCAAGCGAACACATCTCGGAACTCGATCGGGAGGTCGACCAAGGCTTTCATTTCGGGTGTGGTATCCACTTCCACGATCCGACTCCTTGTCCTTCTTCCTCCTTCCAAACGCGAACTTCCTCTGTCGGGTCGACGGAGACCCAGCTTTTATCTTCATCCTCCTCAGGAATTAACTCTTCGACCAGCACTTGTCCAACACCTTTCCCTCTTATCGTAACCAAATTGCAATTCCTTGCAACTTCAACATCTCCCTTTACTTTTTGGGATCCATACCTGGTGGGAAACTTCATGCTGTTGTGGACGGTGGAAACAATGGCTCGCAGGTCGAATAGGGCGGGTCGACCTAATATCGCATTGTAACCCGAGGGGCTTTAACTACGACATAAGTCATATCCATCGTTCTGCCCTTTTCTCCATCTCCTATGGTGGTCAATAAGTTTATCGATCCGACAGGGTGGACGGCCTGTCCTGTGAATCCAAACAAAGGGGTTGATAACGGCACAACATCCTCATCCCTCAACTTCATGGCTTTGAAAGCTGAGTAGTAAAGGATGTTGACTGCACTTCCACTATCGACACAGACCCTTTTTATCAGGCCTCTGCTTATTACTGCCTCTATCACCAATCCTTCATTGTGACTCTGAGAGCTTGTAATATCATCCTTGGGTCTATAACCCACTTCCGTCGTGAACCTAAGTCTTTTGCTTCCTCGATCTCGCTGGAGATCGTCGACTAGATCGAGGACGATCCGACTCATGCTCAAAGAACAATTGTGTTGACACCATATCCGATGCGATTATCCCCACTGGGGTCCCGATTCGATATTCCCAAAGATCGCCCCTACGGTTATCTCGTGAGTTTGCTCTGCACGACCCCTCCCGACGCCCCGATTACCTCGACGTGGCGATTGGTCTCTCCCGCCATTATAATTCTTCCTCTTATATTCTCGACGCCCTTTAGGCTCGTCTTTCTGTGATCTGTCGACCACCTCGTCTAACCGACCTTCCTGAATGCAAGCATCGATGTCTCTTTTCAGATCGAAACACTCTTCCGTGTCGTGCCCCACATCTTTGTGATAATCGCAGTATTTGTGGGTATTCTTCCTTTTTCCGGACTTTTGGACAACGGTTTAGGAGTTCGTGCTATGTTTTCTTGATCATGATGGCCAACACCTCTCCCCGAGATCGATTGAGGGGAATGAAATCTTGGTCTTTTAAATTCGCTTTATTTCTAAGCCGATCCGTGATCGGAGTCGCCAATCGATCGAATACATTAGGCTTTCCTTCACCGCTCGCCTCTTGGGATCGACCTTTGGTCCGGCCTCGGCGTCGTTTCGAGTTGAGGCCAAGTGAAATGGTGTGCGAGACGCACTGCCTCTTCACCTTGGCAAAACTCGTGGACTATGTTCACACATTCGCCCATGTCTTGGGGCATCTTCTTAGAAAGCTTGTCGTATAGCTTCATATTGCGCAGCCTCCGATAAAGAATTGACCTGAAGTGCATCACTTGCATTATGCACCTTCATAGCTTCGAGATTAAAACGCCTCGTAAGTCAATAGTTGACTCTCCTTTTCCTCGCTTGATGTTCATGAGGTGGGTAGCACCGAGGTGGAACTTCTTGTTTCCGATGCAAGCATCTCAAACTTCGCCCCAACTACTAAAGCTAGAAATTGATCCAGTCGTAGCTTATGAAGCCACTCCCGAGCTCGACCCGTAAGTAGGGTATCAAAGGCACGACACTTCTTGGCATCGTTAGCATTCCTTAATCTTATCAGTGATATGTATCGATACAAGTGATCTTCTGGATCCGTAGTACCATCATAGGGCTCTATCTTTGGTGGCTTAAAGGACTCAGGCATCGAGAATTCCTCTATCTCGGAGCTGAATGGTGATTCGAGCCACTCTGTGACCTGATCCTTACCTACGATGCGGTTAAACTCGTTTCGAATACTATCCTCGATTTTCCTTTGGTGCTTTTCCTACACAGCACGCTTCTTGGCGTTCGTGACGCCGACTTCTACTTCATCTTCGCACTCTTCCCAAAGATCGAAAGGCTTCTTTCCTCTTGAGTTCTCAGGCTCCTTTCGACCCGGTGGGTTTAAAGGGTTATCAGTGGTGTTATAGATCCCTTTATCTATGAACGCGGATGCCACCACTCGTTTCAGGGCGTCCTCATCCAAAGACGCCAGGTGATCAGCCATGTCTTGCAATTGTGGGGGAAGTTGAGGCTTCAGCGGTTGTGCAGCTGCGGGTCTAGATCCAGTGGGGATTTCAGGATCCTGGGTTTGAACCCCTGCTGGATCTAAACCCGTGTGCCCTTCAATCGGTAGATTCTTGCTGCACGTAGGCTTCTGTCTCTTAGGTGGCGGTGCCATCGCGATATCCTTAATAATTCACCGGTAGAATGCCCTTCTTCTAGCGCCAATTATGAGGCTATATTAAGCACCACTAATTTGACAGGGCCAAATGTAATCCAAGGATGAACTAAGAAGAATAAGGACAGCTAAAATAATAGTAGAGATATGGTTTTTTTAGGGTTTTGTGGCTTAGTCCAAGAATGTATCTCTGATCGCTTACGATCTCGTGTATTGTGTCAGAATCAAACCTTACATGATTCGCGAGTTGTGTATTTATAGTCATAAATCCGGCGTTAAGCTCGAATTATAAAGCGGTGATGTTTATTGACGTTAATAACCCTTATCGGGTTACAATTTCTTTCCCAAGTAATCCCATGGATATTGGGCTTGTGAGTTGGGCCGGACTTCCGGTCTCGACTCGAATATCTTCGACATGGGTGTTCGAGATAGAAGACACTTATATAACTCACGCCTTTGGGGTGTGGTCTTTATTGACACTTGTCTTGTTCGACCCAAGGTGATGCCAGCTGGACCGATTAGATAATTCTACGTGGAGGGATGAAATCCCGTATCGTCAGCCCATTTGATGAAAGGATTCGAAGTAGGCTATCATGTGTCACGCGTGTATTATATCAAGTCAAACATACAACGATTGAATCTAATAAAAACTTCATACGTTAGAACTACTCCGGATCCGCATCATTAATTTGCATACACAACCATCACTATGTCGTCATGCCGTTGTTTCCAACAACAACCACAAAAAGAAAAATAGTGATAATATAAGTTGGGGACCATCGGCGCGTAAATGCAACATGCGGCATTTTTCCGGTGAAAATGTTGGTCCACCACGATAGAGATGGGCTGCCCGCGGGTAGCTCGGCAGGGATTAATTCTTAATGTCCATATGGTACATTACCTAGAAGCTAGTGTTCTCTATTATTTATTTATTTTTTTTTAAAAAAAATTATTATTATTACATTTTGAACCCACACATTATTATATAATGAGGCTGTACCATTATGGTTGTCCAGATATTACATGGAAACAACACTAAAACTGTTTCTCAATTCCATTGATTCATCCTTTAAAAAATAAATTCCGTTGATTTATTAATTAATATAAATTTATTGGTTTATTATTTTTCAGCCATATGCGGGTATTATTTAGGACAGAAAGATGGAAGAATCGAGGTAGGATTTTTTAAACCCTGGATATACTATAAAATGTTGTAGGACGGTTTGTGTCATTAATGAAATTCTAAATTATTCTTAATTAATTAAATGCAAGTGGTTTGTATGCTTGACTAACTTCTCATTATCAATATATATATATATGTATCGAAAAGAATTAGTAATTAAGCGTGACAAGGCGACTACACGAATTTATGGATACATGTCCAAAATTTATAATATTTTTTAACCGCTAAACTTATTTCATACATTATAACTCAATATGGTTCAAAGTGATCAATATTTAAAAATAATCGCGTCAATTATACATACATGTATATGTGTGTACGTATAAAAAAAACTCTCACTGAAATATTTTTATTAGATTTTTGTCCAGAAGGACAAAATTATAAGAAAATCGGGATAGAAGGAAACTCTAATTTAATAAGGATAAAAGTAACAATTATGAAGTAACAAATATAAAGTAATAAATGCGGAATAGAGTAAATATGAAGTGACAATTGTGAAACACAAAGTAACATTAACACGTGAAGTTACAATTTTAAAGTAACAATTGTGATTTATGTCTTTTATAATCATGAAAATGTTACTTTTGTCCTTCCAGACCCATTTATTAATTTTTTTGTCCTTGTGGCCCTTCCTCTTTTTTTTAGGCAGATCCGCGGCAAAATGTAAGTCTAAGGTGCAGCAGCCCTAGTTACAATAGATAATAAAGTTTGTCAAAGAAGATTTATTACTGTTGAGATATACTACCTTTGTCCTACAAAAAAAAGGTCACATTTTTTAAAATGAATTTTCATAAAAGTGTTCATTTAGAAAACCAATACATAATTTAATATGTTTTTTTCCAAACATACCATATCATAATATCTAATGTTTATATATTTATTTCATATTTCAAAAGAAAGATTATTATTGAATGAGAGGTATATATGTTTATCGCTACTTAAAATACAACACATTAATTGTTTTCTATGGACACTATTTATAGGATGGATGTAGTATTAAAGAATGAGAGTTATAATGATAGAAAACTAAATTAGTTTTGGGCTTTCTGGCCCCGATTTCTAGAACCATCACTTATTACACAAAATAAGTATGAACTAACACACCACATGACGTGAGTATAACTTTCCTAAAAAGGAAAAATACGTTGGATGACTAATTTGCCTTCAGAGGGATTCGAACCTGAGACATTTTGGTCTCAGGACCTCGGCTCTAGCCACTTGAGCTAGGCATCATCAGCAGATTATCTATTTAAATTAGATCTACTAGAATTTCTCGGACTTGTGACGGTGGTTTTCGTCACAAATTCGTCAGTGACGCTCGTTTGTGACGAATCTGTGACGAAACCTATTTCCGTCACGGAACACCTCGTTGCAAATTTTTGTGTCGAAATTAACCTTGTCACTAAGTTTCGCGACAAAATTGTGACGAAAGTCATACTTTGTGACATAGCTGTGACAAAAATTTTGGTGATGAATCTGTGACAAAAATTATATTTTGCAACGAATGTGTGATAAAATTTTCCGATAAGTTTGTAATGGAGTGTTGTGTCAAAGTTGCTTCATAAAATAGCGACAAATGTGTGAAAAAAAATACGACAATTTTGTAACCAATTTTTTTGGTGTAATAATGATAACCATATCTCACAAATTTGATATGAATTTGTGACGAATGTTTAAGATAAAATTGTGACAAGATTTTAGTGATTATTATGTGATGAATTCATGTGACAATTTTGCTACCAAATTTAGCAATAAAAAAGTGACATTTACCCCATACAATTCTAAATTAATTTTGTGCCGCTGTTATACAACAAAATTGTGACAAAATATCTCGACAAATTTGTAACGAATTGTTGTGTCAAAATCAATAGTTGCAATGACTTTGTAAAAAAATTTATATTTCACATTTATATTATTTATTATTTACCGCCCCCACCCCCACCCCCGCCCCCGACCTTGCCCCCGCCCCTGCCACCGCCCCCCACCACCGACCCACCCCCACCTCCACCCCCACACCCCACCCCCAACCCGCCCAACCGCCATCCCCACCCACCCCACCCTACCAACCCACCATCCCTACCCCTGGCTAGGGTCTTAACAAGTCCAACAAAACAATAAGTAGATTAAAAAGTCCAGAATACACACGGTAAATATGGTAACGACTTTTAACAACCCAGAAGCAAAGGCATCATCATTACTACACTAAAGAAACAATCACAAATGCTATCTCACACAGCCAAAAGGACATCAGTAAGTCTTTCCCTGTAGTTTTAACACAAAGTGACAGAGCTATGATTCAAAATCAGAACTTCATGGTAATACACCATTGACAAATGATCAAACAACTACAATATTCTACTTCCATATATCAAATGTACCACAAGGACAAGTACCACGAGGACAAGAGGTTCCTTATCATCATCTTCTTCTTTTAAGGTTAGTTCATCAAGTATCGTGTGGGTTTAACCTGCATTTTCATCGAAAAAACAGAATCATTAATCACAACAATTATCCTAAAACATTGTTGATTACTTATATTGTAAGAAGAAAACATCTCTCACCCTGAATGAAATCAGTGAGTCCATGTTGCAGGTAGAACACAGATAGCAGCCAAACAGATCATCATCTGGACCAAAATCGAATGCAGGACAAATCTTAAACTTGATCAAAACGGTTTGCATAAGTCAGGCACATTTGTTCTAAACAAAACAGCAAATCATGTATCAACTAAAGCCTAAACTCAAAATATCTATTAATTGTGTTAGTAAAACAATTTCTCAGCTTAATCAACTAGGCAGAGTTAAACTACTTTTAACTCCACAAGTCACTGAAAATAGAACAAATGAGAATAAATGTGAACACAAGTAATTCAAGCAAGAAAAAAAAATCATGGTCAACTACTTTAACTAAAAGAATGAGGCAAGTGGACAGATTCTTAAAGAACAGAGGAATCAAAACTTATTTATTGTTGTTCTCCAAAAAAAAAGGATAAAAAAGAACCCACTTGCTTCATAGTATCAAGTTTGTGCGTATCCTCAAATTGCATTAGTTTCATTCATAGATATTGCACTATAACATAGAAGACATAATTTGGACGAAAATCAATCCAAGAAATGCATATCTATCACAGGGTACAGTATTTTAAGCACAAGTTGCTTACCACATACATGCCATCCCTGATTGTGGGGAAAAAAAAACCTATTTGAAGAAAAGAGATAGGAAACCAATTTTACAAATCAAATCAGCTTGAAGGATATAAATTACCTTGCTTTTTTCATTGCCTTTGTGTCCACAACTTTATTTATCCGTAGAGAATGTCTGTCAGTAGCATCAACAACATAAACAAAAAAAGAGTGTAAAATGCTTTAACAAGTGAAAAGATAAATAAGCTTCACAAAAAATAACAAGCAAGTTCTTCTATTTAAAAAAATGAAACGACACAGCCCGTGAATTTCAAAATCTCAGACTACAACACGCAAGAATTATTCTCAACAGACACAGATATAACGATCATCATACTGACAAATAGTCCACTACGACAGCTGTTGTACAAGCCGGACCTATCAGGTCGTTTGCTACGATGGGCTATCGAGTTAACCGAATTCGACATCCGATACGAGCCCAGAAAAGCAATCAAGGCTCAATCTCTGGTGGACTTCATAGTCGAAACAAGCTTCAACGAGGAAGAATCCGCCGGACAGCCTAGCTCGCCGAGCGTCGATGAATTAAATACCCAAACAGTGGTCTCGCCGCAAAGGCCGAGTCACTGTTGGCAGATGTATGTCGACGGAGCCGCGAGCCGAAATGGCTGTTGTGCCGGGATAATACTCTCGGAGCTGTGTTCGTTCGAAGAGATTGAGAAGACCTTAAGGTTTAACTTCACGGCTTCCAACAACCAAGCCGAATACGAAGCGGTCATAGCCGGGTTGGAACTGGCCAAAGCAATGGACGTTGAAAAGTGATTATGCGGTTTGTCGCTAATTCGTAGCAATGTTGTCTCAATTTACTGCAAAAAAATAATTATGCGGTTTGTCGCTAATTCGTAGAAATATTGTCGAATATATGTGACAATTTTGCGATGTGGGCAGATATGTCAGTTAGTGTCAGATTAGCAACGAAGACTTTTATGACCAATCCATTTTGTCATAGAATTCTCACAAATTATGGCATCCGAATTTGGCGCAAAGATTTGTGACAGAATAGTCACATACATTTTGCCACGTACATATTTTGTCACAATGTTGTCTAAATTTATTGCAAAAAAAAGGATTATGCGGTTTGTGTTAAGGGCGAATTTATACGTTTTATAACGTTGTATTTTATGATGTTCTCCTCCATAATTCATATGATTTGCATAGGAAATGTGGTTTTAAATGATTTATTAAGCAAGTGAGATTTTAATTAGTTTATTCGCAAAATGAGGTTGTGTACGTGTTTTGATTTTGGTTTTATGGGTATTTGGATTGTGTTACGTTTTGCGATGTCTTAATGTGATGTAGATACGTGTTGGAGGCTAAATTGATGATCAAATGTTGATATAATTCGAGCTAAATCGAGATAGAGATGAGAAAAGAAGGATAAAGATGGAAGAAGGAAGAGATAATGATCAAGAGATCGAGTTCCAGCGTCGATGGACGAGCGTCCACGGTCCGTCCATGGTGGACGGGCGTTTGCTCAACCGAACGAGCGTTGAGGTGCGATTTACATTGAGCCTTCAAACGCCGCATAGACGAGGCGTTCACCTCCGTCCGAAGGTGGCTGGACGAGCGCCCAAGATAGTGGACGGGCGCCCAAGCACCGCCTTAGCCTAAACCGACCTAAAAATCTATAAATAGCGCGATTTCTCAAACCCAGAGGCACATTCGAACCCTAAAAACCTAGGGGCAGCTTGGCTGCGTTTTCTACGCTTTTATCTACTTTTATGCAATTTAATTCCTAGATTAGATTAGATAGATTCATGTACTTTTATTCAACAATTCGATGTGCAAAGGATGCTAGGAGGCTAAATCCTCCTTGAACGCAGCGTTGTGAAGCCGTCCGTTTCAACAGTTTGATCTCTAGTTCGTGATTATTTTGTGAGTCCTATTTCAAGTTTGTTACTTTTATCATGTTTTTATATGTTGATTGCATGCTATATCGAAATATCCGTGCTTTTGTTTATTGTTTGCTTGATGAAAGTCATGTTAACCTTAGAACACCATGATAAAAGTTTAGACTTTTAATCTAATCACAACGAAAGTTATTAGATTGAATCTCTAGGTTAGAAATTGAAAGATTTCACGCCTAGGTTAGAAAGACTTAATCTTTAATCGAAAGATCGGAGATTAGAAAACGAACTTGTCTATGAAAGTAGGTGTTCATGCCTTAGATAGGTGAATCACAACTTGAGTAGAGATCACGAAATAATCCGAATTAGTATCAAACGTTGATAGGATAGGTGGAACAATTGCTTGTTCGTTCGTTAAAATTTGATTTAAATCACTTGACTCGAATTGCTTAGCTTAGTTTAGTTTATTTTATTTTTCTGCGACTTAGTTAGTTTTTATTGCTTTCAATCTTGCCTAGCATTGGATTCAATCCTCTGTCTAGTTACTTTTATGCATATTTGTTTAGGTTTGTTCTTTGTTTAGGTTAGTTTTCGTGACAATAATTAGTTAAAAACAAAAGCTAGGGTTCACAACAGTCTAGTTCCCCGTAAGATCGACCCGGCATTAGCCTCCATACTACGATCCTTGCACTTGAGGTTAACCGGTTTATTACTTGTTGTTTTGTATTGATAAAATCCGGGACAAGTTTTTGGCGCCGTTGCCGGGGAACCGGACGGTTGTCTAGTTTTTGTTTTTCATTAATAATTTAGGTTAGGTTTTTGTTTTTATTTATGTTTTTCGTTGGTGATTTAGTTGTTTTACTTATTTGTTTTTTCTGTTAATTAATATTTGTTCTTGTTAGTTGTAGTATAGACTTTTGTTTTTGAGTTTTAGTCTCTGTTTTCTGTTTTTGTTTCTTTTTCTGCTCTCTGTTCGAATCTGTTCCAGTTGGACGAGCGTCTGGTCATCTGAGACGCCCGTCAGCTTCTTCTCCTCAGGAGGACGCCCGCCCAGATTAATTGGACGCCCGCCGTCATCTGCCTCGCCATTAGTTTTTATTTTTATTTCAATTAGGTTTTCTTTTTTTTTCGTAGGTAAGTGTCGTAGGTAGGCTTCTTAGGTTGAATCATCTGACTCCACACCTTTCACGATCAAATTTTAGGATAAAAGGGTCCATTTTAGCACTTGATAGTATTTTGGCCATAACTTTCGGCTCGAGTGTCCGTTTGGCGCGCAGGACCCCAATTCGGAAAGCTCGTTCCGACGCCGACGACGTGGCAGACGGCCAAAGACTGTCTGACACCGTTTTCGAGGTCAAAATCCACTATTTTCCCTTCCATTTTGGGCTCGTAAGATTTCAACACGTTTTTAGTGTTTCTGCTTTTTCTGCTTTTAAATTTTTCGTAGTTAAGTTTTCGTAGTTTTTGATTCCTCTAGGTTTAGTTATCCTTTCCTCCGCCTCGATCCGTCCTTTCGTCACTTTCTATCCTTTCTTGCTCAACACCTTGAGTTGGTGTTCGGTTTATGCAAACTCGTAGTCATAAGGGACCACTAATCTATTCCCACGACCCGAAGCGGACCATAGTCCGACCTAATAAGCGGAGACTTCGTTTCGACGAAGGAAACGCTCTAGATCAAGAATTTGAGCAATATCTTTCAGAGAAATCGAAAGAATAGTAATAATGGCGCGGAAGATAGACGGACGTTGGCCGACTATGCCATGCCCGGTACAAATCACCATCAACCCGGCTATCGTCATGCCTACCATTATCGCTCCAAACTTCGAGCTTAAACCTGGACTTATTCAGATGATGCAAAGATGCATCAATTTTCCATGGTTTCCCATCCGAAAACCCCACACTCACTTACACACATTCTTGCAAATATGCGGTACTACCCGTATCCAAGGTGTAAGTGAGGACGCCATCAAGCTTAAACTATTTCCATTTTCCTTACGGGGAGGCACTCGAGTGGTATCACTCTCTCCCTCGAATCCATCACCACGTGGGCGAGAGCTCGAGAAGGAATTTCTAAGTCAATACTTTCCTCCTTCAAAAGCATTGCATGTCTGAACGAAATCTTCACATTCCGTCAATTTGGAAAATGAGTCATTCTTTGATGCGTGGAAAAGGTTTAAGTCTCTCTGCAGTAAGTGTCCCCATCATGGCTTGCCAAAGCAAAGGCAAGTCCATACTTTCTTCGATGGATTGACCGAGCTCACCAAGGGCATGGTCAATAGTTCCTCTGGTGGGGCATTTCTCAAGAAAACACCTAATGAGGGGTGGGCGTTGTTCGAAGACATTGCCAAATATAACTACGCCCCCTCTTATCAAGCCATTCAAGCACCTCCTCCGCCTCCCAAGGTCGAAGAGGTGACTATGCAAAATCTTGTTGCCATGTTGCGAAGCAAATGGCAACCTCTCAAATGACATGACTTCTCAAAACTTCTCAAACCGAAGTTATCAGGCTCCTTCACCTTCACGTAACTCTCAAGTTACAGATCGTGAAGCTTGTTGTCGACCGCCATATGATCGCCAATGTCAATTTTCTTCCCCTCCGCCAAAGCAAGTCAATGTTGTTCATGACTATGGGCGACAAGATAATCCAATCACATGCCAAGTATGTGATAGCATACGGGCACATCGCTCGCGTCGTCCCATGATTGGGCGAACGCGGAAGTCAATGCTTTCTCTGGCCGGACAAATCGAGATTCAATAACCAATTCTCGGCCGAGCAGTTTCCAAAACCAAGGGTTGAATCAGTCTTCGGGATTTAATCCTAATTCGAACTTCAATAGAAACCCTGGTTATACTCAAAACCCAAGCTATAATTCTTCCAATCCACAGCAAAGGTTCAATCGAATTGGCCCGCCAATTCTAATTCGATTCTAAAGTCACCAAGCCACCATTTCCCAGGACTTTCAAAACTCTCAAGGCACCTCCCACCAGGACGATATAAAAGCCGAATGGAATTCATTTCGGGCGAGCAAAGCGGAGACGATGAAAAGTCTTGAGAGGCAAATCGGGCAATTGGTCGAGCGATTAGCCTCTGACCGTCAGGCGGTTGCCCACTTCACGGAAAAGAATCCAAGAGGCGGTCAAGTCACTCAGCCGATATAAGCAATAGCCAATGCACCGACCTCGTGCCAACAATGCAATACGGTAACGAGGAGGCCAGTGCGATGAATTTAAGAAGTGGCACTCAGCTGAGTGGTCCCCCTGGCTTCCAGGGAAACCACTAGCCCCTCCTGCCACTGATGAGGCGGAGGGGAAGTTGAGCACCCATCGCCCCTTGGGCTGCAGAAGGCAAATCAGGTGGCTGATCCCCTGATAGAAGAAAGAGTTGAGATTCCTCAAGTGGCTGATCCCTTGAGGAATAAAGAATCGATCGGATGTCCTCAGGTGGCTGTTCCCCTGAGAAGTGAATAATTGAGGATCCTCAGGTGGCTGATCCCCTGAGGACTGATGAGTTAAATGATAGTCAGGTGGCTGATCCCCTGACTAACAAAAAGGATGGAAAGACGGTTCGATGGAAATACATGGAAGACAAAGCTGTCAGTGCTTCCTCAAAGAAAGTATTTTCTGAGAGTGAATTGAAGAAGCTTCCATTCCCACCTAGGAGAAGCAACATTCCCTTGAGTGAAGTTAAGAAATATGAAAAAGTGCTTAATTTGCTGAAAAATACTCAGGTTAATCTTCCATTGTCAGAAGTTTTGGTTGAGATGCCTAAGTATACCAAGTTCATTAAGGATGTTGTATCTTCCAAAAAGAAATTATCAGAAATGGATCAAGCAGTTGGTAAAGACTGCGCGATGGTCAATTATCAAGACTTACCAACCAAGAGGGGCGACCCAGGCAAATTTGTGCTCACATTGCAGATGGGAGGCCTAGTATTCCCAAATTCCTTATGTGACCTGGGTGCATCCATCAGCTTGATGCCATTGTCTGTTTGCAATCAGCTTGGGTTACAAAGTCTTCTAGAACCCACTACCATGAACTTGCAGTTCGCAGATAGATCTTCTAAGAAAGCAGAGGGAATCCTGAGAGACGTATTAGTTCAAATAGATAGGTTTACCTTTCCAGTTGACTGGTACGTCTTAGATATTGAGAAAAGTGCAAATGTCCCTTTGATTCTTGGGAGACCTTTCCTATCCACAGCTAGAGCCCTCATCGATTGTGATGGTGGGCGTGTGACCATTCGAGTTGGTGACCAGGAGGTGAGCTATAGTGTTTCAAAATCTATCAATGTACCTTCTGGATCTCCAACCGGCTTTTCCGTTGATGAGACTTCTGATGATTTCGATGACTTTATGGATAAGCAAGTCATGGCTGTAGAGGCTGAATATGAGCGACTGATTGATAATCTGAATAATCATGGTGTGGTCAATCTAGACCGATTAGCAATGATTTTGAGGATGAGCTAAGAGAAGAAGCCTTGGCGGTGGGACCACTAAGTAAGCTCGGCGATGTTGAGTTGAAGAGTGGTGATCTTAAATCAAGTCTAGAGGATCCTCCCGTAGATTTGGCATCAAGCCGTTGCCTAAACATCTTAAGTATGTGTTTTTAAGAGAAGGTGACAAGCTTCCTTTGATCATCTCTCGCCAAGCTATCTCGTATAGAGGAGCTTAAATTGTTAAACGCCTTGCACAAAAATGAAAAAGCCTTTGGATGGCGGTGGGAGATATCCGAGGATATCTCCCGACATCCGTATGCACAAGATCAAGATCGAGGAGGGTGCAAAACGAGTTAGATGACCTCGGAGAAGGCTCAACCCTCACATGCAAGAAGTAGTCAAGAAGGAAATCATTAAGCTTCTAGATATGGGTATCATATACGCCATTGCTGATAGTGAGTGGGTGTCCCCGACTCAGGTAGTCCCCAAAAAAAGGGGGAATTACTATTGAGAAGAATGAGAAGGGAGAAGAGATAGCATTGAGGCTCGTTACGGGATACAGAGTATGTATCGATTATAGAAAACTCAATGAGGTCACAATGAAAGATCATTTCCCCCTTCCATTCATTGACCAGATGCTTGAGCGTCTGGCGGGGCACGCATTCTACTGCTTCCTGGATGGATATTCAGGATACTTCCAGATACCCATCGATCCTGTTGACCAAGAGAAGACCACTTTCACTTGCCCTTATGGTACATTCGCCTACAGGCGGATGCCATTTGGTCTATGCAATGCCCCTGCTACCTTTCAGAGGTGTATGATGGCAATCTTTGACGGGGTAGTTGAAAAGTGCATGGAGATTTTTATGGATGATTTCTCGGTCTTTGGTCAATCCTTCGATGATTGCCTCAATAATCTTGATCAGGTGTAATCTAGATGTGTGGAAAAGAACTTAGTGCTTAATTGGGAAAAATGCCATTTCATGGTAGATGAAGGCATAGTCCTTGGCCACAAAGTGTCACCAAAGGTATAAGTAGATAGGCCAAGGTAGAAGCCATTGAGAAGATGAGTTATCCTAAGAACGCACGCGAAGTCGAGGTTTCCTCGGATATGTCGGTTTCTATAGGAGATTCATCCAAGATTTTTCCAAAGTAGCCAAGCCCCTATCTACTCGCTTCAAGGAAGACGTTGAGTTCAATTTCGATGAGAAGCGCAAGCAAGCGTTTGAGGAGCTCAAGAATCGGTTAATATCCGCTCCAATTCTTATTTCACTCGACCGAACTTACCCTTTGAGCTTATGTGTGACGATCCAACTATGCTTGTTGGTGCGTCTTAGGGCAAAAGCTTAATGGAAAGTTCCGAATTATGTATTATGCCGCCACACATCGAATCCTTCTCAAGTTAACTACACGACAACCGAAAAGGAACTATTAGCCGTAGTCTTTGCTATGGATAAGTTTCGTGAGTTACTTTCTTCGGGTGCTCAAGTGATTGTGTGGATCGACCACGCCGCTTTGTGATATCTCATGACCAAAAAGGAAGCTAAACGCGCGCTATGCGTTGGATATCGACCCTCCAAGAGTTTGACGTTCAAATCAAAGATAAGAAGGCAAAGTGAGAACGTATTGGCGGATCATGTTTCTAGGGTGTTAAGTGAGGAAAAGGATGAACCGGATGATATAGATCTTTACTTTCCTCTAGAAAACATTATGTTGATAGACGGTCGCCCTCCCGATGTTCCATGGTATTCCTCCATTGTAAACTACCTTCATGCCCGTTGTCTCGATCCTGAAATGTCTTATCAAGAGAAGAAGAAGTTCTTCTCGATATGAAGTCTTTCGCTTGGGATGAGCCTTACCTCTTCAAGATCCGCAAAGATGGTTTCTGTCGAGGAGGTGTGTTCACGAACCGAGCAACGCGATATAATCGAGCAATGCCATAGTGGACCCACAGGTGATCACTTTGGTCCTTGGAAAAGCGGTTGCTAAGATCTTCCAGTCCGGTTTCTATTGGCCTACGATCTTTAAGGATACAGAAGCCTTCTGTAAAGCTTGCGATAGGTGTCAAAGAACCGGAGCTTTGACAAGGCGGTTTGACATGCCTTTAAAACCCATCTTAGAGTGCGAAGTCTTTGATGTATGGGGCATCGATTTTATGGGACCATTCACATCATCTTGTGGCAACAAATACATCTTAGTCTGCGTTGACTATGTTTGAAATGGGTGGAGGCAATTGCCACTCCTCACAATGATCATAAAACGGTCATGAAGTTTCGAAGAAGAACATCTTTGTGAGGTTTGGATGTCCACGTGCCTTGATCGATGATGAAGGACACACTTTTGCAACCGACCTTTGGAAAAAGTCTCGAGAAGTATGGTGTTCGCCATAAAATCGGCACACCATATCATCCGATGACTAGTGGTCGAGTTGAGCGAAGCAACCGTAGTCTTAAGAAAATCTGGAGAAGACGGTGAATAGTCATAGAAAAGACCTGAGTTCGAAGTTGGACGATGTACTTTGGGCATATAGGATCGCTTTATAAGACCCCTATGGGTACATCGCCATATCAAATGGTTTACGGTAAGCCATGCCATCCGCCAATCGAGTTAGAGCATTGCAGGCGTATGACACACGAAGTTTTGAACTTCGATTCCCAATCTGTGGGAAACATCGATTGCAAAGTAGATTGCATGAGTGGATGAATTTAGACTCCAGGCTTATGAAAGTGCCAGGATCAAGAAAGAGAAGATGAAACTACTCCATGACGCCAAGATAAAGAAGAGAGAATTCGGTCGGCGAGCAAGTTCTCTTATACAATTCTAGGTTACATTTGTTTCTCGGGAAGTTGAGAACACGTTGGTCCGGTCCTTTTGAGATTCTCCAAATCATTCCCTGGAGGTGTTCTAGAACTACGCGGTTATCCGCACCAACCGCTTTTGAGTTAATGGTCAAAGGTGCAAGCACTACATTGGTGAACCTAAAGAAAAACCTTTGATTGTTAAATTTCTCGATATTCTCGGATGTGGTGTTACAGAGGCCAATGAATTTGCTAATACCCCCTCGTAGACTAGTAATAAGTGACACTCATAAGGTGCACCCTACAAACGTGACATATCCCGAGAAGAATGATCGAATATATCTAGGGCCTTTCTGAAATACTCAGAGGATAATCCCTACAGCATATCTGTCAGTTTCTACTGGGGATAAGATAGATGATAACTTAGTCTTATATACATTTCATAACACTTCTTTAGTTGATTTAACTTTTTCACTTTTAAACGCACATTAGGATAAGCTATTGCCCTCATAGTAGAATAGGACATTTCGAGATAATCCCCTACCTTACTCCAATCATAAGGCAGCTTTTCCTAACTGTCGTGAGCTCTTTAGTCATCATAGTGGAATAGGACATACGTGGTATACCCTACCTCACTCAAATCATCGACTAGCTTTCGACACACCCGATAGATTCATTTAATTATTCAACTTCTCATTTGACAATAGTTACGTGTTACTTATCACATTCAAACGTCTAGATATTCACAAGATGATAACATACTACGGAACTAAATACAAACTATCATAAATCTCACGATACATACATAGCACTAAGCACATGACTTATAAGAAAATCAAAAATTACTAATCCAAACGGGGTATAGCTTTATAAATTAGCTCATCATTCACTATGGCACATGGAAAATAAATCTTGGTGAAACAACTAACTCACTAAAAATATGGTATACTGAAGATCAATGACTATAACAAACCGAACAAAACGTGTATTGCCTACTCGGGACAAAACAAAAACAAAAGTGTCGAAAAATTTTGAAAAATTTAAGCCCCCATTTTGCACAAAAACATCATATATTAAGCAAATGGTAGATACATAGCGATCATTCCCCTCCCCCACACTTAAAGAACAACATGTCCTCATGTTGTGCAGAATAAGAGAAACTTAGCCGATTGTAGTTCTAAAGTGGCAATCCGGAAGTGCTACGATCAACTCCGTAAAGGCGTGATGAAAGCAAAGAAGCGTGGACCATCCACGGAAAACCGACATCATCTCGAAAGCTCACAAGTGCTATAGCAAATATCTGCATACATGAAAAACAACACAAAACGTACTCGGGATACAAGGGATTAAACCATATCGCATAAAAAGTGATAGAGATAAAGATAAGAGGAAATCGTAAGCAAAACAACACTTCGACCCTGTATAAGATTAGGACGGCTGACTGATAAAAACAACACAATCCTAATAAGAGTAAAACAACTAGAACAAGGAAAAATAACTAAAGAAAGAAACTAATATAATAAGGGATATCTAGGATGCCTCCTAGTAGCGCTAATGGTTATCGTCGTTAGCTCGACACATTTGAAGCTCACTGGATCAAAGCCATTTAACCTTTCGCCACCCACTACCTCGTTTAAGCTCCGGTCCGTAGTGTGGTGCGAAGCGAGATCTAACACATGGGGTAAAATCTTTTATAGCCTTCCAAACTCGTTTAATCTTCCCCATGGCTGATTTCTTTCTTCTCGATTCCTCCGATGACGTTTAAGCTTTTGCTCTCTTTCATACTCCTCCATATCCCAACTACCTGCTAGAACTTCTGCTGATGAACCAATACCGTCATTCTCGGAGAATAAATCGGGTGAAAACTCGTCAAATTCATTGGCCTCTGTAACACCACATCCGAGAATATCGAGAAATTTAACAATCAAAGGTTTTTCTTTAGGTTCACCAATGTAGTGCTTGCACCTTTGACCATTAACTCGAAACGGTTGGTCTGGATAACCGCGTAGTTCTAGAACACCTCCAGGAATGATTTGGAGAATCTCAAAAGGACCGGACCAACGTGTTCTCAACTTCCCAGGAAACAAATGTAACCTAGAATTGTATAAGAGAACTTGCTCGCCGACCTGGAATTCTCTCTTCTTTATCTTGGCGTCATGGAGTAGTTTCATCTTCTCTTTACTGATCCTGGCACTTTCATAAGCCTGGAGTCTAAATTCATCCAGCTCATGCAATCGCCGCAATCGATGTTTCCCACGAGATTGGGAATCGAAGTTCAAAACTTCGAGCCCAATACGCCACGTGCTCTAACTCGACCGCAGATGGCATGGCTTACCGTAAACCATTTGATATGGCGATGTACCCATAGGGGTCTTATAGGCGATCTATATGCCCGACATGATATCTTTCAGAGGATTATCCTCTCGAGTATTTCGAAAGGCCTAGATATATTCGATCATTCTTCTCGGGATATGTCACGTTTGTAGGGTGCACCTTATGAGTGTCACTTATTACTAGTCTACGAGGGGGTATTAGCAAGTTTTGCTTTGAGTTTTTCAAGTTTGGATTTAGTGGAAGTTTTCTATGGCTATGCACACACACGATGGTGAACTTCTAATTTATTGACTATATGGTATATGTGTTGAGATGTCTATATTCTTTCCGAGCCTTTATCTTGTTTTGTTTTGCTCGGGACGAGCAAAGTTTAAGTGTGGGGGAGTTGTTAAGGGTGAATTTATACGTTTTATAACGTTGTATTTTATGATGTTCTCCTCCATAATTCATATGATTTGCATAGGAAATGTGGTTTTAAATGATTTATTAAGCAAGTGAGATTTTAATTAGTTTATTCGCAAAATGAGGTTGTGTACGTGTTTTGATTTTGGTTTTATGGGTATTTGGATTGTGTTACGTTTTGCGATGTCTTAATGTGATGTAGATACGTGTTGGAGGCTAAATTGATGATCAAATGTTGATATAATTCGAGCTAAATCGAGATAGAGATGAGAAAAGAAGGATAAAGATGGAAGAAGGAAGAGATAATGATCAAGAGATCGAGTTCCGGCGTCGATGGACGAAGCGCCCACGGTCCGTCCATGGTGGACGGCGTTTGCTCAACCGAACGAGCGTTGAGGTGCGATTTACATTCGTGAGCCTTCAAACGCCTGCATAGACGAAGCGCTCACCTCCGCCCGAAGAAGCTCTTTGGACGAGCGCCCAAGATAGTGGACGGGCGCCCAAGCACCGCCTTAGCCTAAACCGACCTAAAAATCTATAAATAGCGCGATTTCTCAAACCCTGAGGCACTGGTCGAACCTAAAAACCTAGGGGCAGCTTGGCTGCGTTTTTCTACGCTTTTATCTACTTTTATGCAATTTAATTCCTAGATTAGATTAGATAGATTCATGTACTTTTATTCAACAATTCGATGTGCAAAGGATGCTGTGAGGCTAAATCCTCCTTGAACGAGCGTTGTGAAGCCGTCCGTTTCAACAGTTTCATCTCTAGTTCGTGATTATTTTGTGAGTCCTATTTCAAGTTTGTTACTTTTATCATGTTTTTATATGTTGATTGCATGCTATATCGAAAGATCCGTGCTTTTGTTTATTGTTTGCTTGATGAAAGTCATGTTAACCTTAGAACACCATGATAAAAGTTTAGACTTTTAATCTAATCACAACGAAAGTTATTAGATTGAATCTCTAGGTTAGAAATTGAAAGATTTCACGCCTAGGTTAGAAAGACTTAATCTTTAATCGAAAGATCGGAGATTAGAAAGCGAACTTGTCTCACGAAAGTAGTGTTCATGCCTTAGATAGGTGAATCACAACTTGAGTAGAGATCACTAAATAATCCGAATTAGTATCAAACGTTGATAGGATAGGTGGAACAATTGCTTGTTCGTTCGTTAAAATTTGATTTAAATCACTTGACTCGAATTGCTTAGCTTAGTTTAGTTTATTTTTTTTTTCATGACTTAGTTAGTTTTTATTGCTTTCAATCTTGCCTAGCATTGGATTCAATCCTCTCTGTCTAGTTACTTTTATGCATATTTGTTTAGGTTTGTTCTTTGTTTAGGTTAGTTTTCGTGACAATAATTAGTTAAAAACAAAAGCTGGGTTCACAATGATCTAGTTCCCCCGTAAGATCGACCCGGCATTAGCCTCCATACTACGATCCTTGCACTTGAGGTTAACCGGTTTATTACTTGTTGTTTTGTATTGATAAAATCCGGGATGCTTTGTCGCTAATTCGTAGCATTATTGTCGAAAATTTGTGACAAACATTTTTCGTCACAAAAATTCGTCACAATTGCGGGAAATTCTAATTGATTTTGCTTTAAATTAAGATTCCCATATTTAAAGATATTAAAATAAAGAAAAATTCCGTAAAATACACAAATAAAGTATATAATTTGGTGATAAAATAGGGATTAATTAATATGAATTGATGCAAGTGGTCTAAAATAAGAGTAGTAGCAAGGTGATAGCACATCAGGGCTTGCTGGGAATGTGCTAATATATACCTCCCAACACTCTTTAAATCATGACACCGACACTGCAGATGATCTTGTTAACTTCTTTATTGTTTTTCTTAAAAAAAGGTTAAACCCTAACCTTGAAGATCCTCACTCGTCCGATTTCACAGAATGAGTTGAGATGTTAATCAGGGACCTAGCATTTCGAGTTGAGGGTGCCTTTTTTACCAAGCGAAAGAAGTCGTCCCTTTACGGGATTCAAACCTCCACACTCTAGCTCTCGGCCCAAATTGCCACTACAACACCCAAGCTTTACCACTGGCCATAACTGTGGATTCTTTATTGTTTTTCTTAATCTTATAGGCTGAGTTATATATATATATATATATATATATATATATATATATATATATATATATATATATATATATATATATATATATATATATATATGCATTACTTGTCTAAAAGTATATATGTTAGAGTGAAATGTGCTAAATTAACATACATAAACTACGCATCACAACCGAACAATAACAATTCATCATATGTTTGCTCTTTTTGAGATATCGACATGTTCCTTATAAGTTATAACACTACAAAACATTCTCAATCAAAAAGGAATGAGTGAGCATTGATTAGATGCTTAGTGTAGTAGATTAAAAACAAGATTCATGTTTGTCATAAGTCGAAAGACATGACATTAATCTAATTTATCCGGTTGACAAACATTTTAAAAGCAACAATCATAAAGAAACTACTTTAAAAACATACTTGCTTAACAATGCGTAAAACATGCATGGTTGCCTACACTCATTACCATTAGTTATTTTAAACGTATTTGTTCAGTTACTTGAATCACTTAATTACCATGCTCATCTTACCGGTCATATATACTTACGTAAGCTACTTACCATTCTTACTTGCATGCATGTTTCACATTCTTGTCATGCTAACATGCAACATCTTATGGACACAACTAGATATTCAAGGGTACAACATCATGGTGAAACCCCACCATTAGGCCATGGTGCAACTTGGGTAACCTGACTAGCCAACATCCCACGTGACATGTAAAATTACGGTATTCCTGTAATACAGTGAGTTGCAACAAGGGAACTCCAACTACTCAAACATCCAACACGATCTTTGAATCACAACACTAATGTAATACGAGGTGGGTCATTAACTGTACCTCACCAAGACTAACTAGAAAACACATAATGCACATAGGAGCAGATAATTTCATGTTCTATCTAATATTCTAGCCTATGTGATCATGCATAAGTTTCATAGCAACTACAAACCCTCAATCCTATCTTCACTAAACGTATACATTAAGTACAAAGAACATTTCACAAAATATTTCAAGAAAATAGAGTGTATTGAAAATACATACGTACAAACACAGAACATACAGAAACCATGAACCAGACATCCAAGTGATTCCCGGACACGAAGACGAAGAGTCAATTTATGTCACTGAATTACCCCGCCTTCTTGAATATGTTTTCGTCCAACAACTACTAAGGTAAAAAAAATGAAAAGAGAAAGCTGGGACAAAATTTAAAATGAGGTGGAGCCAGTGTCATACCCATAGAAAGAAATAGCAATCCCTTTCACCACTTTTCTTTATGCTTCCCTGGGTTAGGTAGCTTGAAAGGGAAATTTTGCATTAGAAAAGGCAAACAATTCAGCAAGTTTGGCAATTAACACTGATTTGAAAAATAGGGTGTTTACACAGATTTGGCAATAGGGACCAGCATTTTTGAACCAAACAGCAACTTGATCTTATTTAGTTCAGACATTGTCACCATCATATGAACCTACCAGCCCTTTGATTTTACATTACATGCAGTTTTAAGATACATAGCCACTTAATTTGGGGGACTTGCTTAAAAATGATAGTGTGATATTTCAAGGATAAGAAGTGTAAATAACTATAAAAAAAGAATAAAATTAAAAAAATGTAAACAACGACAAAATTAGCCACCACCAACTTGAAGATTTTGGTTAGTTAAATTCATCAGATTATTTAAGACACTTTTTTTTAAAGCGCTCAGATCCTAATCCACTCATCCAGTGATCGATTCGGACGGCCGGTCCATGCTGCAGTCGGCAAACTACTCTCTGTAAATCACTTTTTATTATACATATTTAAACATCACACTTTTTTTAATTTTAGAACACTCGTATCAGTGTCTCTTAACAGATACTTTATTAATTAACAGATTCAAACATCACCTTTTTATGTTTTACATAATCTCAACACAGAGTCAATTGCACGAAAATCTCTTCTTACGGATTCATTGTCCATGATAAAATGCATCTTAATCTTTCTTATAAGTTTCACTACTACGATATATTATCCTTCAACTAAATAAAAAGAGGCAAGAAAATTTAAAACTAGAACAGTTAATAAAAAAACGGAGTAATAATAATGATGAGCCAATAGTATTGCAATTTTAGATTTTTTTTTTATCAATAAAGTTAATCAATTTATTCAGATTCAAGAAAGAGCCCACATGCTCTTATTCAGGGCCGGCCACTGTTCTTTTATCCATAAACTCCAAAATTATCAAATAATGTCAAAAAAAACCCAAGCAATGCTCGAACTTAATAAATGGACAACGCTTCGTAATATCTAATTCTGAACGTGACAATGTCGAAATTGCAGAAGTTCCAATGATCGTGGATTCCTGTAAAACATGTAACCACCAGACATCTAAGCTTTCATGACCATCATAGCACCTTTAATTATTTTCAAAACTCCACCTTCACCGGTATTCCTAAAAAACCAAGAGTCTCCAGTGCGCCCAAAGAGATGAGATTTTTCTTCGTATCCAGTATGACTTGCTTAAGTGTTCTCAGCACCATCGAGGGTCTTGATTCTAACCGTATCAATATCAACAAACTTGCAAACTGCGTCGTTGCCCAACGAAACTATTAGAATATTAAATTGTATAGAGAATATATTCTATATTTAGAATGTAATTATATAGGATATTCTCCCTTACAAAGATAGATATTGTAATATTCTAATACACCCCAAGGAAACTATTAGAATATTAAATTGTATAGACAATATATTCTATATTTAGATTGTAATTATATAAGGATATTCTCTCTTACAAAGAGAGATATTGTAATTACATTCTAAATATAGAATATATTGTCTATACAATTTAATATTCTAATACACCCGTAGTCAAAGCAAAGGTTGTCGGACGTTGAAACTATCTCGAAAGTCATCAAACAATTGCAATGGAATTCCCTTTGTGAAGATGTCTGCGATTTGATAACGCTATGGGATATGGAGAACACGTACGTGGCCTTTTGCGACTTTCTCACGAACAAAATGTATGTCGAGTTCAATGTGTTTAGTGCGTTGATGATGGATTGGATTGCCAGAGAGATAAACCGCACTAACGTTGTCACAGTATACCAAGGTGGCTTTTGTAAAAGGATAATGTAGCTCCAAAAGTAAGTTACGAAGCCAACAAGATTCGGAAACGACATTGGCCACCCCACGGTATTCGGCTTCGGCGCTGGATCGGGATATCGTGGGTTGCCTTTTGGCGGACCATGAGATGAGATTATCCCCAAGATATACATAATAACCAGAAGTCGATCGTCTTGTGTCGGGGCAACCACCCCAGTCGGCGTCGGTATATGAAATATGCTTGGTCATTGAGGAGGGTAAAGATGGAGACCGAAATCAAGAGTTCCTTTAATATACCGAATGATTCGTTTTAAGGTGGACATATGCTGTGTTTTGGGTCATGCATAAAAAGGCATACTTGCTGAACAGCATAGAAGATATCCGGTCGTGTGAACGTCAAATATTGCAAGGCCCCAGCCAGACTGCGATACTCAGTCGGATCATGACATGGATTACCAGATGATATACTAAGTTTAGCTTTAGAGTCGACTGGTGTTGGTGATTGTTTGCAAGATGACATATTAGCGCGCTCAATAATTTCCTCAACATATTTCTTTTGAGATAGAAAAAGACCCCCAGAATGGCGCGTGGCAGCAATGCCCAGAAAATAACTGAGTGGACCCAAATCTTTCATGGCAAATTCAAAACCAAGTTTAGATAATATTGACTGTCGGAGAGCATCAGAGGATGTAGCAAGAATAATGTCGTCAACATAAAGGAGAATATAAGCCATATCACTACCGCGGCGATAAATAAATAAAGAGTGATCGGAAACGCTGTGAATGAAACCAACTCGCCACATAATCGCAGAAACGTTGGTACCATGCTCGAGGGGCTTGCTTTAAACCGTAAAGAGATTTATTAAGTAAGCAGACATAATCGGGGTGATTAGGTCGCGAAGCCGGGAGGTTGATGCATATAGACAGTTTCATGAAGATTATGTGAAAACCAGTCCCTATTGGGACGCATATGATACATGCAACCAGAATCCAAGATCTATTCATCAACAGACCTTAATTTATCATCAGCAAAGAAAAATTCTCCATCACTCTCATTTTCTACGAAACTGAAGTGACCAGACTCTTTACAACACTTTTTCTTCTGTTCATGTTTTTCTTTGTTCTTAAGTCGAAAGCAACCAGATTTGATATGCCCAATATTTTTACAATAATTGCACATCAAATCTTTATGTCTGGATTCAAAACAAAATTTTCACTATCTGTATCCTTATCCTCTAACCTGCCCCGAACTGACAGCACGTCTGCCTGACTACTATTACTTCCCCCAGTTATGTTTTTTAATCAATATGCTCTTTCAATTTTAAAATCGACTTAATTTCTTTGTAAGAAAAAGTGTCCTTACCATGAAGCATTGTTTAGCTAAAATGCTTAAACGGATGGGGAACTGAACACAATAACAACAGGGTCTGATTATCATCAATTTTAGCATCTATATTACTCAAATCCATAAGGAGGGAATCAAATTTATCTAAGTGTGATAATATAGATGACTCTTCAGACATATGTAACATATACAAACTCTGCTTTAAGTAAAGCCTATTCTCCATGGTTTTCTTCATATATAAGGATTTTAATTTTTCCCACAAATCCTTAGCAGTAACCTCAGTGGCTACCTCTCTTAAAACATCATCAGAAAGACATAAGATGATACCTGACCTGGCCTTTTTGTCGTGACCAGCAAACTCCTCATCTGACATTTTCTCTGGCTTTTTCTCCTTCGAAAGCAACGCAATATCAAAGCCCTCTTGAATCAGCATGGCCTCAATTTTCAACTGCCACATCTCGAAGTTGACGTTTCTGTCGAATTTCTCAAAATAATACTTAGTCATACCGTGATGATGGCTAATTTTCAAAAGCTCAAAAAACATCAGCTCTGATACCAGTTTGTTAGAAAAAACAAATCGAGTGATAGCCCTTAAAGACGGTAACACAAAATAACAAACGGAAGGAAAAAGACAAAACACCAAATTTACGTTTCTGCAATGTGCCGACTAGTCCACGGACGAATGTGAAAATATTACTATAGAAGAGAAATACAAAAGATACAACTTTTCTAAATCCTAAAGATAATAGGCAATTAAGATCTTAATTGATACAAATTGGTTCACCTCAAAAAATAATAGGCTAAAACCTATTTTATATTATTCAAAGTCGGCTGCTTCCTGTCAATGTGCCGATGTGGGAAAACAAAGCAACTTATTATCAAAATTTGGCTTTTGACCCACTAAACTGACATGGAGAAAATGGAGAAGAGTAACTTAGTAAAAAGTGAATTTGGTATGCTACAACATACCTACAAGTACTCATGCAAAGATGAAAAAAATTAGTAAAAACGAAAGAAAAATATGTTTGGCACTACTACAAAATCTGCCTATTAGGACACTAGATTTAGGGCATTTATTAGAAAAACGCCCTATCAGACAAGGAATGGGGCGTTTGGCTCTTTGGGACACTATGCTACAGTAAATGTGCTGATTTAATTGTTTTATTATAAATAAATTTAACCGAAAGGGCGGTTTAAAACGCCCCCTAAAAGTTTTTTTGTTTTTTTTTTAAAAATTTTTTTTCTTGAAAAAATGAGAAAAGCGGTTGAAAACCCTGCCTTATCTAAATTTTTTTCATTTCCCTCCACATAAATTCATCTAGGGCCAGCAGGTTACAAACCCTTTCCACCTCCCCTCCATTTCCACCTCTCTACCTCCGCCTCCATCTTTTATACGTCTCCACATTGGCGCGTTTCCATCTCCTTCTCCCGCAGTCCGCACCATCCCTTATATAGCAAGCGTCCGTCCGATATTACAGTTCCAAGAACCTGAAGTATGGTTTAATACACACATCACTAAAATCCCTTTTCTTACAGGAACAAGCTTCGAGAGTGAGCTTAAATTACACTAGTATTTTATGGAAATTAGAGCCCGACGACGTCTTTCTGTTCTTTCTTCTCATTTTAGCCCGATTGATTTGAATTTACAAGAGCTCCCAATTGTTCGTCCTTCTAATTGTGCTTCTGAAGTTCTGATAGAGGAATTAAGCCAGAGGAAGAATGCGTTTTTTGCAATATTGTTCGTGGTGAAGCCCCTGCTTTGAAGGTATTTGTTTTTGTTATTTTTTGTGTTCCAGCTGACTCTGTTTGTTATTATAATTCTTGAATTAATTTATATTTAATTTCCATGAGCTAATTGGTACCAATCTGTTCTTGTCTGCTTTATAGATTTTATTTTTCTTCTTCCGGTTGTATTAATTTTTATGATTTTTTGTTCTAGAAAAATAGTTATCGAATCCAATAAAATCGGCAGCCCGTGTACGTATCGGGACTAGAATGAAGTCATTAAGGCTCAGATTTGGGAAACAGCTGGCCAGGAAAGGTATCTGCACCTTCACATCAATCTTTTGTGTTGCGTTTTCAAGCTCGTTTGTTTATTTCATCACATTCGATTTTAATTCTAAGCATTCTTGGAGCTAGCTTTCTGGAAGCTGTTTTTATATGTTCTAAATGATATTTCTGTATCTAGAGTGATTGACCCTATGCATGAGCATCTGGTAAGCAAAAATATGCGTGAGGATATTCATATAATATGTGAACTATACAAGTAAATTATTTAGCATAGTACATAATTGTTGGTCTGAGCCATTGTTTTTGGTGATTGTTCACCTAAATGAACTTATGTTTGCATCTTGAAATTGCCAGCAGACGAGTAACATCAGCCAGAGCTCACTCACCTGTAAATTTGTGGGATGGAGAAATCTTACAAATGGCTTACTATGTTAAATGTTGCCATTCTCTGAGGTGTATTATGCATTGTGTATTCAGACCAAAATTTTAACTTTGCTGTTTATTTGATTTGTAAAGTTCATCGTGTGATGGAATTTTCAATGAATCGCTTCAAAAGCTTGTAGATGATGTTAATATAAGGGTATAGAGGTCTTCGATTCATACGCAATGCAGATAATTGCATCTACGTAAATTGCTTAAAGGATGAAGATGAAGAGTAAATGACTTATAAAAAATATTGGGAATGATTTCATTTATGCCAATATTTTGCTAAAGGATAACTAGAGTGTTATCGTCAATGAAGCCTTTGTATTACATACATTATTAGAAGACTTAACTATTCAACATAGTACATTTAGTTTAACAGCTCTACATTTCAAAAAAAAAAAATGACTTCATTAACTTATTGTTCATTCTGACACATAATACTACTCTCTCTGTGTTTTCTAATGCTTTGTTTCTAGAAGTTTAATTATAATTGTAATCATTGTTTAGCTGGATTTGGTTGATGGAATCAGCGTTTCCTAGATCTGTTTGGTTTAAGGATGGATTTCAGATGGTTCCTTTTGGGAGAAGTTTTTGTAAATCCACAGATTCTTCAGTCCACTCAACTGACTTGTGTCTAATACGAGGGACAGTATTAGCTAGCGTGTATCATAACTACATAATTCATTATATTAATTTTTATGTGCTTGCTAGTTTTTAGAGATTTAAGAGACATTTAAATCTTAAACTATTAATCGCATCAAACCATATTTGACGGTGAGAGTATCCGTGCTTGAAATGGTTTCTCTGTCTCGTTAGATGGTTAATATGATGAACAGAGGAAGTTGAGTCCATGAATGTTGAAAATGCATTTACTGAAATCCTTACTCAGATACATCAAGTTGTCAGTCGAAAAGCCCTCGAGGTCGGTGATGATCCTGCAGTCTTGCCAAAAGGTCAAACCATAGACGAGGTAACAAGAATGATGTTTCAGTTGTGAAAAAGTCCGGTTGCTGCTCTGCTTGATAGCAGATTTCTTGAAGCGCTGGCATTAGACTTTTTTTGGCTGCCTGAATTCCAGAAACTGATATAAATCCTATTATTCTATCCACTCAACATCTGGATGATTGACTTAAGTGGACTCCGTTTTCATCTCTTAAAAGGTAAAAGGTAATTCCTGAAGCTTTGTAGATTTTTGGATCTATATATGTTTTTCTTTAATGGTTTGGCTTGTGTAATATGACTTGCCATTAGCTGCCCGCCCCTACCTTTGAAGATGAAAGATGATGTAGTTTAAGACAAATTTGGTGATGAGTTTAGTTAATTGTAGTTAAATGTGTTGGCATTATAAAGGCTTCATGCCCTTTCTTTTGGCTCTTAAAATGGTTTTCTAAGTTTTTTCTTCAGATTTATGATTCACTTGGCATATTTTTTAACTAAATTGTGTGATCATCAATAACCTGTTATAATTGTTATATTTTTATTCCATCCTTGGGATGATAGACACCACAACAATTTCAATGGTGGTGTTGAGTGTTTTTATTATTCAATGAGTGGTTATTTTTCTCCAGCTGTCCCATCTTGCCTTGTGCGCTACAAATATTCATTTCTAAGACTACTTTAGGTTTTCTGTTATGCACATTTCAACTTTAGGCCCGTTCTTTCTACAATTGTCCTGTGCATCCAAAGCTTGTCAATGCAAGTGCGTAAGTGTACTTGCCTCGCACTTGATATTCAATTATGATACATTTTCTAAGCATTCATGAACTATTGATCACGATTAGTGTACGTGTGTATTGAATGCATCATCTTCTCTTAATTTGTTAGTTTACGTGCCAAACTTGTGGGTATACATGTCAGTGCAGTACTTAAAAAGTGTATCAGTTGAAAGCTATATATACAAGTGATAGCCGATCTTCAGTGCTGTATGAATCTTCTACAGATGTTGGTTGAATTAATGCTTACTTTGGCCACAACATTGACTCTTTTTTTTTTTTTTCAAGGCGGGGGCTTGCGAAGTGTTTAGACCATGGAGGTGGTGATCTATTTCTTTGGTTGCTCGCTCTTCCAGATTAATTATGGAAAGGTACCTACCATTCTACCTTCTCCTTTCTTGTCCCTGGTGTTTACTGTCTTAATTTAATGTCACCATGCGAAAGAAAATGCTAACACATTGTTAAGGGTGATTTTGTACGGTTTTTAACATTATATTTGATAATGATTTCCTCCGTATTTGTATAATTTGCATAGGAAATGTGGTTTTAAATGATTTATTAAGCAAGTGAGTTTTTAATTAGTTTATTCGCAAAATGAGGTTGTGTACGTGTTTTGATTATGGTTTTATGAGTATTTGGATTGTGTTACGTTTTATGCGATGTCTTAATGTGATGTAGATACATGTTGGAGGCTAAATTGATGATCAAATGTTGATATAATTCGAGCTAAATCAAGATAAAGATTGAAGAAGGAAGAGATAATGATCAAGAAACCGAACCAGGCACTTCATGGGGATTTTGTCCACACTTGTAGGCACTTTCAGGGAAAGTTGCCTGGATGAAAGTTGTAGAGGATTGAAATAGCTTTCCAACGCATGTTGAATCACCTCATTCGGAGCCCTAGAAGTGAAGTTATGGGCAAAATACTGGAGCTGAGTAGTGGACGGGCGTCCATAAAAGTGAATCGGCGTCCGTAATCGTATTTTACATTCGAGAGAGTTCAGACGCGCTCGAACGAGCGGCGTTCATTCTCCGTTCATAGAGGCTGGGCGGCGTCCAAGATAGTGGACGGGCGTCCACGGCACCGACTCAATGAAACCGACCTAAAAATCTATAAATAGCGCGTTTCACCAAACCCTAAACATACAATTCGGTCCCAAAACCCTAGGGAGCGGCTTGGCTGCGTTTTACTCCTTTATTTTCCAGTTTTTATGCAATAAAACATCTAGATTAGATAGTTAGATTTATGTTCTTTATTCCATCAATTCGAGTTTGCATAAGGATGCTGTGAGGCTAAATCCTCCTTGAACAAGCGTTGTGAAGCCGTCCGTTTCAACAGTTTGATCTCTAGTTCGTGATTATTTTGTGAGTATCTATTAAAGTTGTTACTTTTATCATGTTTTTATATGTTGATTGCGTGCTATATCGAAAGATCCGTGTTTTTGTTTATTGTTTGCTTGATGAAAGTCATGTTAACCTTAGAACACCATGATAAAAGTTTAGACTTTTAATCTAATCACAACGAAAGTTATTAGGTTGAATCTCTAGGTTAGAAATTGAAAGATTTCACGCTTAGGTTAGAAAGTCTTAATCTTTAATCGAAAGATCGAAGATTAGAAAACGAACTTGTCTACGAAAGTAGGTGTTCATGCCTTAGATAGGTGAATCACGACTTGAGTAGAGATCACGAAATAATCCGGATTAGAAGTGAATGTTGATAGGATAGGTGGATCAATTGCTTGTTCGTTCGTTATAATTTGATTTAATCCTTAAAACTTGAATTGTTTAGCTTTAGTTTACTTTTCTGTACTTTAGTTTAGTTTAGTTTTTATCGCTTTCAATCTTGCCTAGCATTGGAGCAATCCTCTGTCTAGTTACTTTTTCTGCATATTTGTTTAGTTTAGCTTCGTGACATAGGTTAGTTTGAACAAAAATTAGGATTCACAACAGTCTAGTTCCCCGTAAGATCGACCCGGCATAGCCTCTATACTACGATCCTTGCACTTGAGGTTAACCGGTTTATTACTTGTTGTTTTGTAGTTTTGCATTGCATATATTGGCCATAGACACAGGTAGAGAAAAACTTCATCCTGTTAAAATTCTTTTTGAATCATGAGGAGGATAAAAGTCATTGCTTGGTTTAAAATTTTCAGAGAGAATTCCAAGAATTCCACTTTATTTAACTTGCTCAGTCAATTCTACATGTATTATGCAAGTCATTTAATCCGTATTTATGTAACCTAGATATTAATGCGATCATGGTTTTTTTTTTGTCAACATATTTCAATTTAGTGTGTTTTGCGTGTATGTGGGTGGCCATGAGTATGAAGAACTGGTTCATTTTTTTAATTATGGCATGTCTGTGTGTATGGTACATATATTCTTACCTACATCTATGGAAAAAGCCCATTGATAGAGAAAAAAGCTGTAATCACCAGAAGTAGAAAGGAAGGATTTGAATCCAAAGAAATGATAGCTGATGAAGCCATTAGAGAGAGAACTGAAATCAAAGGCATAACCAAAGAGGTAATACAAATTCAGATGCTTATGTTTCATTTTATATTACTCTATAGTTATTCAGTCCCTTACTTTGGTGAACTTGTATTATGAGCAAAACTGTAGTATTTGTCTGTTTTGTTGTTGTAGGATTGCCTTGACACTATAAATTTAAAAAAGCAGAGGAAGTAGAGGGCTTTTATCAGTTTTGGACACAAAGTTCTTTGTTTTGTAAATGCATATTTTAATGGACTTAAGTGTAATTCCAACTTTCTTCACTTGAATTCAGTTGTATTGGAAGCTTTTATTTAGTTGTTGCTTGGCAGTGGATTGAATGTGCATAGGCATATATATATATATATATATATATATATATATATATATATATATATATATATATATATATATATATATGAAGGTATTTTTTTATATTAAGAATCCATGTTGAGGCGTTTTGGAGCGCCTAATAGGTCCGCTGGCGTTACTTTTCGCACATGTTATGACACTTTAAAGCGCCTCATCTGGACTCAATAAGGCGCTTGAACTTGCCTTAAAAAGGCTGGTCGAACCTATTATGGGCGTTTGAGAACGCCTATCGAGGTTGTGTTAGAGGTTTTTACGGTACCCCTAAAATGACATACGAAAACGTCTTGAGAGCCTATTACAAAGTCGACAGAAAGGGCGTTCCTTGAAAGCGCCCCAACCTTAAAAACGCCCCAATAGACGCTTTTATAGGGCGTTTTGAAACGCCCTTAAAGGGTTTTTTTGGTGCAGTGTGGCCTTGAGACAGGATACAAAAGCGAGAGGAATAGCAAGCAATGGATCTGCAGGTATTTGTAATATTGCGGTAGATGTACGTAGTTGGCTTAAGAATCTGTTGGTTACAGATTGTCTTATATCATTTACAGATTTTATTACAAGTGCTCTAAGAGTGTAAATAATGTAAATATTAGTTAATCTGTAATATTTATACCTTTGAGATCCACTACAATTGTATGTACCTATCGGTGATTCTTTTATTTTTCCAGTAAAATAACATATAAACTTTATTTTTGTGGTATGAAATACCTAATCGTGTCATTTCCTCCCTATCATACTTTCCGCATCCTACCCTACCCACCCACCCTATTCAACTTTGCCCTCTTACCCTGTCATATTCATCAATCGATGTCTCGCATAATAATTTGTATAATTATATTCTTTCACATTTCAAACGCAATAATAAAATGAGTTTGTTTCCTTTCTATTGAACTACCATCTCTCCCAGAAACTTGAACTTATGGGAAGATAGATAATTAACAGTATATATATTTTCACACGTCTCCTCAAATGTACTTTAATATGTAAATAATTAACATTTTCATATATTTCAACACGTCTTTCCTCAACGTGGGCCTATTATTATTATTATTTAGAGAGGCCCAACACGTTCTTTGAAGCATTTTGTTTTCACGTGTTATGGAATTTTTTTCATTTCTTTCTTTCATGTTTCAAACGCAGTAATGGATGTGTTTGTTTCATTCCCGTCGAACTACAATTTCTCCCAAAAACGTAAGCTTATGGGGAGATAAATAATTAACTTTTTTATACATCAACACATATTCTCAATTGTGAACATATTATAATTGCCAACGAGGCACTGGCTCTGTGGAATGTGCTGTGGTTGCTACACGGAGGTTCGGTTTGAGTCCCAGTTAGTGCTGTTAACGAGCCGAGTAGCTGAAGTTCAAGCTCGAGCTCGTTTGATAATCGAGTCAGCTCGAGCTCGCTCATTAACAAAATGAGCCTAAAAACCGTTTGAGCTCGGCTCGATAAGTATGGAAAATGTTTGAGCTCGAGCTCGAGCTCAAGATCAAGCTCACAAATAGGCTCAGAATCGAGCTCGGCTCGTTTAATTGTAATTTGCTTATAGCCATAGTGTAAGAGTCGGATGAAAAGGACTTACCATGAAGGCATAGAAGAAGATGGCCGGCCGGAACGGAGACAATGGACGGTGACGAAACCGATCGATTTCATTCTACTACTATTGAAAAATGCGGCTGATGGGCGGAGAGATCGAAGAGGAGGTTGAAGAAGGTGAACGCCGAAGAGAAGAGGAAGCAGGTGAGGGCCGATATATTAGAAGAACGGCGAACGGCGAACGGCGGTGTGAGAATTGAGGGGAGAACGGCGGTGCTTGAAAATCAAAATGAACTAGATATTTAGGTTTACAGGAGTGAGGCAGCCTGGGACTGGGATATGCATAACGATAGAGTTCGCAAGCGTTCACAAGCAGGGCTTGTTTTCACCCGTTTAGTAAACGAGTAGCAAAAACTGATCGAGCTTGGCTCGATATCATTAACAAGCGATCTTGAACAGCCGAGTTCGAGCTTTGTTCGCGACCGCTTGGTTCGTTAAACAACTCTAGTCCCAATGGGGATAGAGTGCACGCGTGTGTGTATTTCATATCTCTCAAAAAACAAAAAAAACATATTGTAATATTTAGAGAGGTCCAACACTCCGAAGCATTTATTAAATAGCTAATTAACATTTTTATACATATCCACACGTCCCCTCAAGTGTGAGTCTATTATAATTTTTTTGAGAGGTCAAACACTTTGAAGCATTTATTATGTAGCTAATTAACATTTTTATATATTTCAATTGCACTTCTTCAAGTGTGACTTAATATAATTTTGAGAGGCCCAACACTTTGAAGTTTTTTTTAATATATTTCAACACGCCTACTCAAATGTAGACCTAATATAATTTTTTGGGAGGCCCAACGTTTTTATATATTTCGCCACGCATACTCAAGTGTGGACCTAATATAATTTTTAGAGATGTCCAACATTTCGAAGCAATTATTATGTAGCTAATTAACATTTTTATATATATCCACACGTCTCCTCAAGTGTGGGTCTATTATAATTTTTTTTGAGAGGCCAAACACCTTGAAGCATTTATTATGTAGCTATTAATATTTTTATATATTTCAACATGCCTACTCAAGTGTGGACCTAATATAATTTTTTGAGAGACCCAACACTTTGAAGCTTTTTTTTGGTTTTGGGAAAACTATGTTTGAAGCGGAGTTTGAACTCAAGACATCATGCTTTGATACCATTGATACCATGTTGAAGTACAATAATTAATATTTTTATATATTTCAACAATTACATTTCATCCTATGATTTCATTTTATTCCATCCTATGTGGCTGATCTACCGACGGTGTAGATCAACCACAACCCACACCTCCACATATGGAGGGTGTAGACTTACCGTAACAGAGAGTTCTATTTCCTTGAGATTAGTAATTGATTCAAGCCACTGTTTAATATTTTCTATTTCTTTTGGTTTTATAACGATACTTACACTTAAATGAGGAAAATTATGGTGCATAAGTTATTAGGGGAACGATACCAAGTAGAAGGATGTGATGCATATAACTCATCCACTTTCACATAGTAGGTGTAAGTTGGATGTATCACATCCCTTTACTTGGTATCACTCGTCAATAACTATTGTACAATAAATCTTCTCCACTTAAATAGCTAGATTCCTTCTTAAAATCAGCAATTTCATTGTTATAGCGCATCGTATTAATAAAAGAAAATGTTAAGATTTTAAAAGCTTTGTGTTAAAAACTCAACAAGAATAAAGTTGTTGACCGAGTAGGTGATACCCCATAATTTCACAAAAGGACAAATACGTTATTTTAAGATATTTTTTGAGGGTACATTTTGGGATTTTAATGGTGAGTTATTACAATCCTTTCCATTTAAGTTAATTTCCATTTAAGTTAATGTAAAATGGTTGGGTTTAATGAATGGCATTTTGGGAAATACAACCTCCCTTAAAGACCCACAATCAAACTCTAACCACAATTCTTGTTCCAACATAAGAAACGAGAGGCAAGAGGGAGAATCCGTATCCGTGTACATTCCTAGTTATGTTATGTTTTTTGAGTTGTTTCCCATTTCCTCAATTATATTCTGATGTTAATTTAGTGAGACTTACGTATATAAGTTAATTAAATTTAAGTTATATACGTGTTGGATGTTTATTTCCGAATAAAGATTCGGTATTTAGGAACGAAACGTCACACAACTACACTCTATTTTATAAATCATAATAATGCTACCTAACCCTTGTAAATATAGAGGGCATCCTCGATCAACATGCTACCTTCGTACGTGATTTGGTCGTCTCACCGACAAGTGACGACCTCTTCTTCTTTGCATGAGTAGAATAACGATCAAATGCACAGACAAATGCACGATTATCCAATGACATGAAGATCGAGTAGGACATGGGCCAGGTTTGCATTGATTTATTTATCGGTCAAGCCAATGAGGTACGATTGTTCTTAAGTAGTGTTGATGTGTATAGGTTTATGTTCCGGTTTTTGCTCAATATTTGGTCAAATGTTAGGTCTTTTAAAACAATGACAAAATAATATAATTGGAGGACCGTCAATCCGAAATATATGAGTAGTTCCAAAAAAAATATATTAAAACTTGGTTAGACTATACCAGCACGACTCGAGTCGAATTCCGAATTAATCAGATAGTTGGTTCCGGATACCGAAAACTTTAGAGAGTAAAAGCCTATTACTTCTAGAGCTGTTAACGAGCCGAGCCAAACCGAGTATTGGTCGTTTGAGCTCGAGCTCGTTTAGCTCATTAGCTCGTTCGTTTGTCAAACGAAAAAAAAATTTGTTCGAACTTGGCTCATTTCAAAGATGAAACGTTCGAGATCGTGTTCGAGCTCGGCTCGTTAAACATATTATTGTCTTCCAACTCGAGTATGGCTTGAGTTCAGTTCGTTAAGGTATAAAATATTAAGTGCAAATGCAAAAATAACAAGTTATAGATTAATATTACATATATCACGCTACAATAATTATTATAAAAATATGTAAATATTATATAAATCAATCTATAATCTCAATTAGACGAATAAATGACTTATCCTCGTTTGAGTAAGGGTTACTGTGTAAATTGATGTATTTATATAAGCACGTTCGCGAACATAATCGAACGTTTGCGAACCAAGCTCGTGTTCGTTCGTTAAACAAACGAAGCTTACTCTGATAAATGTTCAATTCGAACATTAAAGCTATCTGAGACAACAATCACAAAACAATATTTCTTAATAGAACATAAGGTTGTTCACGAGCATTTCTGTTAGATTAACAATTCTATTATTTACTTCCATCCCCAACAAAAATAAATAAATAATAATAATAAAAAAGAAAATAAAGAAATTGTGTCAAAAACCTGTGAGCGCGATAATTAGTTTTCTACATTCGATTTCGAAATTGTGTCAATGGCGGTATTCTTCCCTCCTTCCCCCCAACTTACCAAATACACAGCAAAATACCCCTTTCCCATTTCTTACTGTAATTGGAAACCCTATACACTGTTGTTAGACGTTATATTCTCTCATTTTTGTTCTCAATGAATGACACAGAAAACCTACCGCCGACCTTAAGAGCTTCCCAGAAACGACCTGTTGAAAGCGCCGCCGCCGTCGAGGACCTACCCCCGGAGGCGACGAAACGGGTTGTCTTGGGTGAAATGACGAACTTTGATGCGAAGAACTCACGTCGCATCAAAGCCCAGAAATCAGATCCAAATCTAAGGCGAATAGCAGTAGGGAAAAGCAAGAAAAAGAGGTGAACGTCGATCCTGGGTTTGTATTTAAAGCTGGCTGTACAGATGATTCATATAAATATCCTGAAGCACCACTTATTTATCGGTATCTTCAACTATTGGAGGTAAACATTCAATCGGATTCTTTTTTGTTTTTGTTTTGTTAAGTTCAAGCTCCTATTGGTTTGGTTTTTTTTCATTCTCTTTATAGAAATGATGATGAAATCACCCCTATATGCTTTTTTGGATTGGACTTCAGTTTTAGTCGGGCCTCATTGATTTTCAATTACGTTGATCATTGATAAAAGTTGGTAAAAAGTCACTGGCAATCCGTGTGATGTAATCACATTAAATTATTCATGCTTTTGATTAATGAAGGCTTTTGTACTTTACTGCAACTGTCATTGTAGTTATCTTTCCTATTGGAGGGCATTCCTAATCATTAATCCTTCTTCTTTGGGAGATTTAAAGCTGAGTTTTTTGGAAACGTTAATTTCCATTTTCATCAATTAATTGTTCATTTGATCACTAATTAGCACAGCAGCTTGATCCGCTAAGAATGACGATAACGATCACATGTTCACTGGTTGTTTTCCTTACCAATGGCTTCGGTTCAAGGACGGAGCCATGAATATATATATATTCGGATAGGCTAGTGGACTATTTTCAGATGATCGTGTGGGCTGAGTTAGAATAACCGGATGGATTAAGCAAATTATATAGGTTTTTTAGTATGACTTTTTTTGTTGTTGTTGTTGTTGTTGTTGTGCGGGTGGGCTTAGCCCTCTTCAGTCTTCATTGTTGGTTATACCTCTGTTTGGTTGGCAAAGTAAGATTGTATCCCCAAAAGTTCTTGGTTTTTGCTTGTTTATAGATTTTCTTTATAGAAAGTTGGAATGGATTCTGTTAAATTTGATATTGATTTTTGATTTAGGTTGAGGAAAACAGGAGACCAATGCCTGATTACATGGAGAAAGTTCAGAATGACATAACCCCAGGAATGAGAGAAGTTTTAGTTGATTGGTTGACAGAGGTTGCTGACGAATACAAGCTCACAGCGGACACTGTTTATCTTTCCGTAACTTACATTGATAGATTTCTGTCTTCACGGGCTTTAAGTAGGAAAAAGCTTCAGCTTCTTGGTGTTTCCAGCATGCTTGTGGCCTCGTATACTCTTCAACTCTTTATCTTTTTTTGTACTCTTAATTTCTTTGGTGTATATTACTTCTTCCATTCTTTGAACTTGTTTGCTCTTAATTTGCAGAAAGTATGAAGAGATAAACCCTCCACATGTAGATGATTTTTGCTACATGACTGACAATACATACATTAAACAAGAGGTGTCATAGTGTTCCTTGCATACATGCTTCCTAAATTTGTCTCCACAATATGAACTGTTTTTCATATATGTTTTTTGTGTTAACAATCACAGGTTGTTGATATGGAGACTGATATACTTAAGATTTTAAACTATGAGATGGGTAACCCGACAATCAAATCTTTTCTCAGGTACTGCTTAAACTAGAAAGTTTGTTACTTCTCGGTGTCCTTGGCCAGTTACTGCTTAAACATAAATGTACTTCCTTTTTCATAGCTGTTATGTTGTCTAAATATGTATTGCAATTTGCAGAATATTCACCAAAGCTGCACAAGATAATCCAATAGTACGCCTCAACTTCCACCTTCTTTATTTGATGTTTTCTCCTTTAAGATTCAATCCTGTTTTTCTAATTAATTGGTTGTTTTAAATCTCTTGTTCATCTTCTCTGCAGTTCTCGGGTATACAATTCGAATACCTGGCTAGTTATATTGCAGAACTAAGCTTGTTAGATTATACTTGTGTGAGATTCTTGCCATCAATGGTTGCTGCCTCAGCTATATTTCTTGCACGGTTAACAATGATGCCCGGTGCTCGCCCCTGGGTATGTAATTTATAGATGATGTTTGTATATCTACACACACACACACACACACACAAAAATCAGATTATGATAATATGGATATAGGCTAATGTCTTGGGGTTTTGGTAATATGGATAATACGGGTTCTGATCAACTGTCGTGATAACTTTGATCATTCTTCACTTGCGGTCATTTAGTTACATGAAGCTATATAAGGAAATGATTTTGGTACAAAAGTTTCTTCAAATGAAGTAAAACTATTTCTTGTTTTTACTTAGCATGAAGTTGGTAACACTATCTTTTGTGACTCTCAGTTAGGAGTATATCATAAAGTTATTTTATTCTTATGCAGACTTTAGCACTAGAAAAGTACACAGGATACAAGCCATCAGAACTAGAGGAGTGTGTCTTAGCCATTCATGATGTCCAAACTGGCAAAAGGTGTATGTCTGTAAAAGCGTTACGTGAGAAGTACATGGGACACAAGGTACCATAATCATTTGCCATTTTATTAGATTTGGACACTTATCCTTCAAAACCCCAAATAAGTTATGCTCTTCAAATTTCTCTGGAACAGTTTCAGTGCGTTGCAAAATTAAGTCCTCCATCAAAAATTCCGCAGCATTACTTCTGGGTGGCCAGTGGATATCTTGTTAAAGATGCTGAAGGAGATAAAAAAAATAAATGATATCGTTTAAAGAATCAAGCTTGTTCGTTAAAGGGAATTAAGTCTTCATGGATCCGTACGTGATTTGGCTTTTCTTGCGGCCCCTTTTCACTACTTTCTCTGAAGTAGTTCATCATTGTTATCAAAGTCTGATTTACCTTGGTGTATTGTAACGATGAAATTGTTAAGTGGTGACCGACGTATACTGTAATGGTGGAAGGAATTTTTAGGTGGCGACTCCATACATAGATTATACACTGTTTTTATGTTTAAATTTGGAAAATCTCCGCATTGAGAAATACCTTCTAACAATACAGTTTGAATATTGCAACATATATTTCCTTTTATGGTTTTGTTGGGACAGATTGCCCACAGTCTTAATGTATAAGAAATATAGTAGCGCTTTTACTGGCACCAATTGGTTTTAGTACAAAGTTAAGCGTTTGATTTTGACTGGTTTCCAGCATCTTTATTATTTCCGGTACTTTATTGTTTAGCATATTACTACCATTTTGTACCAATCCAAAAGTGAATTCAGGATTGCCTGCCCAATGACTTCCATAGTTTCTTTTTGATACATGCACTCTTTACGAGCCATTCGTCTTACCATATATGTTTTTCCAGATAAGGGCGTGAACCCTTATTTTTCATTTTAGGAATTATTATTATTATTATGTTATGCTAAAAGTATTATTAATTTACCAGCTATGAAGCTTCGTAATTCAAGATTTTTATTTTGGTTCATGGCCGAACGATTCGATTGTACATTTAGCGATAATATTCAGGTCATGTCACCTTTTACATGATTGATTCTTTTCAGCGATTCCTGCTCAAAATCAGTTCACCCACTGAATTTATACCTTGGATTCTTCGTAACACATAATCTTTTACATGCACTTGTTCTAAAATGAAGAACACCCATTTCTTATCTACCTACTCAAAATATAAATAATCTTTCTTTCTCAAGATTTATCAATTAAAAATCGAAAAAGAAATCAACTTTAAAATTTGCAGAGATTGAGAGATTTATCCTTTCAATTTGAGATTGTGTTTGAGCTTTAGATTGTTAATTCTCTGCAATTCTTGCTTGTTTTCTCTCATATTCCATATAATAACTTTTCCTTTATATAGTGGCTTTGAATTGCTTTGCATGTCTCTCAAGAGTAGTTCAAATGATGCCCGTTGAAGGGAAAAGAGTTGTTGCACATCAGCAACCGTCTCTCCTTTCAGTGTTGAGCTAAATTGTGCTTGAAGATGGTTCTGATTGACTTCCCTCAGCTTCAACTAGTTCAAATCAAAACGTTCCAAAACTTACATAATTATTCTTATGGCTCAATCAAGGCTTTGTTGATGGATTATCCCGTATTTTCACGAAAGGGCAAAGTTGTCATTTTGAGGAATTATTGGGAATGAATATTATTATCCTTTCATTTAATACAAGATTAAAAAAAAGTGTTGGGAGTTAGTAAGGGTATCTTGGTAAATGCAACAAGCCATAATACCCTAACCAAACCCTACACTCTTCACTTCTTGCAAAACATAAGAAAAGAGAGATAAAGAAAGAAAAGAGGAGAGAATAGAAGAGAATTTTAACTTTTCTAATCATCCAACCGTCACATTTGCAAAAGAGTCACACCACAAGAATCACCGCCACGAGAGGATCATTTCCACGTAAGTTTTCTTCGAGAGGTATCTGATTTGAAACCCATTTCTAGATCTAGAAGCTTTTTCGAGTTATTCTAGGTTGTTAGGTGCTTTGAGGATGTAGTAACCTTAGAACTTCGTTTTGGTTGTAGGAGTCGACAGGAAGTCTTAGATTTTCGCGGGTTTTCAAGAATTACTTTTGATCCAAAGCTTTTCTTCAATATTTGAGGTAAAGCGGCGTTCAGCTACAATCTTTGTGTGTTATATTGTTAGATATTTTTTCAATAAACTAAATATTTTATAATCGTTTGTATACGAGTTGTCGTACGAATTAATATTATCGCATCAGTTCATGAACGAGATTCATGCATTTTTTCGGATCCATGTATCAGTTCGTGAAAGAATTCATGCCGGTTCATGAACCTACGAATGGATGCAACTCAAAAATCCAAGAGTTGCAAGATTTTGGCTGAACTGATATGAACTCTACCCTTTCGTGTAAAGAGTACTCCATTCATTTTTGGGGTACCTTCAGCCTATAAAAGACAAAAGTATGCAGACGAAACAAGTCTCATGTTTTACAACATCATTAAAAAAGCATCCTGAGTGTCCTCGGGTTTGATTCAAACAAGTCACTATTTGAATCAAACATCCTCCATTGTATCCTAAGAGAGATTTTCGTTTGATCCCTAAGTGACATAGTGTGAGACGAAACATGTCTTAAAAGACAGCGTACTTACGTGCCTTGGAGTTATTCATAATCCGTTAGAATTTTGTTAGGAGCAAGTATGATAGTGTTTCATAATGCTCTGGCATGATCTTAGTGAGAAATTTGGTGTTGAATGTGGGGAAAATCATCATGGAATGAGATGAGAAAGTGCAAGTTTCTTGGTTGTCCAGAGCTTAAGCGCATGCTTGCTTTGAGCGAGAATCTTTGAGAAGTTCTGAGAATTGTGCGGCGCATGCATTGGACCAATGTCTTTGAAAAATAGAACGCTCAAGAAGTTGAAGGTGCACGCTTAAGCACTGTTTTGTGTTTGATGAGAGTCAACCCTCCTATGCATTTCACAAATTTTCACACCATTTTATAGCATTTCGGGTTGTATTTCTATCATTTAGATGCTATCTCACGCTATTTTCATCACTCACGGTTCCACATCGCACATATTAGAAAATCTCTTTCTTTTTATCATAAAATGTGGACATTTTTATAGCACACACGAGTACGTGGTACCCCATGGGAATTACGTTTGTATTTGGTGTTGAGCCTTTCCAGGTCCTAGATGATAAATAAGATGCACACCTACTAAGAGTCTAGGTTTGGTGATGATTGGATTGAGAGAAATGGAGCTAGATGTGACTTTTGAAAAAAATGAGGACAAGAGCATGCTTGTCTCAACCAAGAGCACGTCTGAGTCATCAATTGGGAAGCAGAATGGATCTTTTTGGCACAAGCGCATGCTTGCTTGATAAGCACAAACTTGAGGCCCCAATCAAATTGTCTTGCCTATACATTCGGCACAAGCCCATGCTTGCTTGATAGCGCATGCTTGAGATCGATAAATTTAGAGAATGCAACATGGCGACCATATGCATGCTTACGGTCCGGCAAGTCCACTCTACGTCACCCAAAATTCTGCACTATAAAAGCCAATTTTAGCTAGGAGAGAGAGGAACATCATAGATTAGGGAAAAACCCAAAAACTTGTCTCTTCACTTTCTTCATTCCCTTGGCTTAAAAAGTAGAATCTTAGCTCTTTAACTCAACATTAATGTGTAATTAAGCTTGAGCTTTACTCTAAAATGGTGAATTCATCATTTCTTGGTGAATCTCAGCATGAGCTTTGGGCTAATTTCATGTTTCTCACTTGATTGAGGTATAATTCCGAATTTAGCTTTAATTTTCCGTGTCATGGCTTTATTTAGTTTAATTTCATCTTTGCTTTGTGTTTTGTTGAGATATGTGTAGCCAAACACCTTTGTGGCTTAGGTGATGTGAAATTGGGCTAGATCTCTTGTAATTGCTTGGATTCATATTGGGTTGTCTTGTTTGTTATCAATTTGTTCAAGTCATGATGGTTGATCTTCATGGGTGTGATCAATTCACGACTAATTGCACCATCTAAGTGTTAATTCGAGGCATAGTTGTAATAATTGGCATGGACACTGGCCACCATGAGCACTTAGTGAAATCATATAGAGATAAAATTGATTTCTAGAGTGTGTGTTACCTAATATTAGATCAGTCATTTCGTAGTTCCTTAATGCGTAGCCATTCATTCGAATCTAGTCATAGCCGATAGATTTTTGTTTGGTTATAGTTCATTGATGCGAGAGATCAATTGACGTCAGCTTAGTGATTTGCACCTTGAATTTGTTGAGAACTCATTGTTGAAGCTTGATTCCTAGTAGTTACAAGACCTCATATCTAGTTCATTGGAACATCACCCGAGCCACCTCGTTTCATATCATATCCCCATTATCCGAGTCATATTAGTTTTAGTTAATTGCACTTTTAGTTTGTTTTCGTCACTTAGTTTAAGTTGCATTTGTAGTTATTTAAAAATCACTTCTCGAGCTATGGATATACCTAGACTAGGTGTTTGGGCTGTTTTGGTACTCAATTGAGATTTCTCCCTGTGGATACGATCTTGACTTACCTAACTAGACTACAATCGACCCGGTACTCTGCCGGTTGGATTGGAAACCTAGTGAGGCCGATCAAGCTTTATTAGTGTGAAAAATATGTTTTTACTATATTAAAGCATGTTTTAGTGTAAATCCTTATATTTTATGTTGTAAAGTGAAGTGTATAGGTTCTACTGGTTTTGGGTCCGCACCGTGCCGAGATCCTTTGCGGGAAGAAGCACGTGAGCATCGAAACACATTCCCTATACTTTACGGGATGTTGATCCTAGTGGTCAATATCTTTTGTAGTATGTGCTAAGTAGTGTAATATGGAGCGTTCTAGAAGTGCAGTAGTCACTTTATGAAGCCTTTTATCAAGGAATATAATGTTAGATGTAGTGTCCGAAAGACAATTTTTATAATTGTATTAATTATTAATGAGTGACAGATTTATTATCATCTATTATTTTCTTTATGCCCGTGAAAAATACACTGCTGAAACCCTAAGTTGTATCATTTGTAATCATATAACTTAGTATGTGTCAAATGTGTGGATTAACTTTATGGTGACACTCCCTTCAACAACAAAAAAACTAAATTGTTAGTCCGTGGTGAACTTAATCAAAATATGTAGTCTATTGATTAAACAACTATTAATGCTCCCAAAACACTTTATGGTGTAGATGTGTTATCCAGACCGTCGATATTGATTATCTAAGTGGGGCATTTATAAATGATGTAGTCATATAGGACTAAACCGATTTAATCTACATTTCTCTTGTAATTCCGTGATTGAGAAATCTCAATAAATCACAAGATTATCATATATGGATTAATCTTAATCCTGAAGTGATTGCATACTCCTTGTTTCAAGACAGAGTTTGATGTGTTCGTTAAGGATTGCTTAACGGCGGGGTCCTAATCACTTTCACGTTGCCACAATTAGGAATGAGTAGCTATGTGTGTGTGTTTCACAAATAGAGAATCCATTTCTTCCCGCGGAAAGTAGAAAGACAATCCCCTTATTTGTTATCCTAGAAAACTGATCAATCCGTAGAATTCATATTCGTTATGAACTAATTGATCACTAGTGGTTTAATGGTGTATAAGGATAAGATGTAATATTGAAGAAGGTTTATGGAAAGTTTCCTACTTCATTACGGATATTCTATGGGAGTTAGTATGTATGTAATGATTATATCAATAGACACTTATTGACTCTTAATATCGTGAATAAAAAATATCTATAATCGATAGAGTTCAGTTTTGAATTTATGGTGGCGTAATTCCAGAATTAATAAATTGAAAGAAATGTTTTGTTTGATAATTATTTACTCAATTTATTAGAGCTACTGGTTACAGGTCAATGGTCACCTTGTTAACTTCTAATTTGTCAGTGAGTTCTCGTATTTTGAAAGCTCGATAATAAAATTAAACAGTTGGCATATTTAATTAATATGCAAATCATTATTTATTGGTTAAATAACATGTCAAATAGGAAAGACATTTTCTGTTATTCCAATTAGAAAAAATGGAGCCACATGTGAGAAATTTAGGGAAAAGAAATTATATCTTCATTATGTCACATGTGTAAATCATCTATTGTTTGGATGATTGCATAATTAATAAAGAAATTTTCTTATTGGTTGGATGACATAAGAAATTAGTTTTTTTTATTGGTTATGAATTTCTTTTCCTTAAAAGGAAAAAATATTGTGTATTGGATAAACTCCCAAACTCTTGGCTATTAAGTTTCTCCCAAAACAATGACAATCAATCAAATGCACCACCTTTTGAGAAGAAAAAAAGAGAAAATTATTGTTTCTTGTCTTAGCTATTGGGAAAAGAAAACTAAGGTTTTTCTTGAAGGCATATTCGATGAGGTTTGAATGCAGGATCGACGTTCACCATTTGTCGTTTGGAGATACAACTCGAAAGATAACGGCTTCTAATCAATTGGTAGTTAATTCAGTTGAATAAATTCTTGCACCCGTTGCAAATTTCGTTAATTTGAGATCAGAACGAATTTGTGTTGATTCAAACGTGAATACGCAAACCGAATCTGTTGAGGGTTTGAAAGCTCCTCTGCTAAGGGTTCGATAGCCTAAACTAGATTCGGCCTCTCTACTGAGTCTGTGGTGGGTCCGATCCGTTCGGATTGTAGTTCGGGTCGGATCCAGGTTCTGATCCGATAACTACAACATATAAGTGGATACTTTAAAAACCATAAATACATATTTGGAGTCTGGAAAATTAAGCATACCTAGTCCTTAGTGATGCATGTTTCCTTTTCGAAGCCGGGAGATTTGATGCCCCAAGGTCGGATAGACACATGGCCTTGGACTCCAATTGGGTCCGACCCATGCCATATGAGGGGTTGAATGTATCGTTGTACAATTTTTAACATGTAAAGTGTCCTCACGCTTGTTGTGCACCTCATTCCCTTTTTTGTTGAGTTTATTGGTGAGACTAGTAGAGCGGAGTGAGATCATGAACATATGTGGTATTATGCTAATGTCTCATTGTTACTTGTTTAGATTTGGTGTTTCTACCATTTACTAATCACTTTTGTACTCAGCCCTTTATTATATTATTCCCCACCCCGAGAAGGTGATGCAGATTCTCTCCCAACAACGTGTATATCGAGCAGTGACCTCGAGACATTGAAAGAAGAGTTTTGATGATGATTTTAATTTCATCAATTATGTAATAAATTAGACAATCTCGTTTTGGACAATTTTTGAAACATGTAATAATTTGGACCTTAAATTATCTTTTGGGCTTTTGTTGTAATCGTTGAACTCTCGAGATTAAATGTTGTTTTGGGTTCGATATTTGGTTTTCCTATTCTACCCTCTTATTATGTTATGTATCCGAGTTGTTTTCCGTTTCCACAATTATTTTCTGATGTTAGATTAGCCAGACTTAAGTGGATGAATTAATTTTTTTTTATGATAGTGTATAAATTAATTAAATTTTAGTTATATACGCATCGGACATTTATTTTTGAATAAGAACGGAATGTCACAACAATATTATTATTCGGTTTGGACCCGGATCCTCTGCCGTGATGGGGATGCCGTGATAGGTGCCGTGCACCGTTTCCGTCGGAATTTCGACGGAAAGAGAGCGGAGCAAATTTAAAAAAAAACAAATAAAAAGTGCACCGTTTCCGTCGAATTTTCAACGGATCCGTCAAAAATTCCGATGGAAACGGTGAACGGCACCTATCACGGCACATTCTATCACAGCAGAGGATCCCAATTCGGTTTGTAGTGGCCGAATTTTCTCTTTATAGCTTCCACATTTACTTATTGTACATCGATAATCGCAATGAGATTTTGTGATCGGAGGAAATTAAACCATGTCATAACATTGGACAGAAATTGGTATGAATATAGAATTAAAGCATGAAATTTAATTAATTGGTCACGTAGGACATACTACTCCATTTGAAATAATGAATCGATTCACAAAAATGATTTATTAAAATAAGCGGCGATGCATTTTCAATCACGATGTTGTTGTATTTTTCCTACATCTACCATTATTTATTAAAAATTGAGAGAATAAATACAACATTTTATTAATTATGAACTAAGGGTTTTGACATTTAAATTAAAGTATTAACTCACATCCTTAATATGCGTATTTTTGGCAACTGTCTCAGTTATTTCGGGACGGAAGGAGTATATGAAACTATTTCACTCTTATTTTTATTATCCCTTTTGATAATTCACTCTAATTTTTTATTATGACATTTGATATTTCTTTTGTTTATTAACTTTTAACCTCAATGTTAAATATTATTTCCAATTTAAGGGTCAACTAAAGCAATTTTTTTATGCAAACGGAATGCATTATAAGATGTTAAACATGGTACGTAGTATATGCCAGGACACAAGTATAAAACAAAAACGGAATCACCATACAGCTAAGCTAACACCCTATATTTATGCTGTTAAAACGTTCCTCCATGCCAATTCTCTTTTTAAAGTTGTTGAACATCCATTTGTTTACGGATGCCAGTTATATAATTAGATTGCCTAAAATCTTTTGCATTGTTTATTATCCAGGGAAGAGCTTTAGTTGAGATGTTTGAATTATGACGATACGAGAAATCGTCAGATTTGATATTCGGGTAATTGAGTCTCGTGAGGATAATCCAATTAGTTTACAAGAAAATTTAAATATGAAATTAGGGATGATCCAACGTATATTATTTGCCTAAAAACCACAAGAAGTTTTAGGATTAAGCTATCAGCGTAGTTTTAATTTGTAGGATAGCGATTCTTTTATATGCTTCTTTTGAGGAGAGTTGATTGTGCAAATATTGAAGTCGTGGTCAATAAGCGAGAAGCGTTATGAAAGCGATTCACGGTGTAATAATTGCCCTATAGGCGTGAATCATGGGGACATCATGAGATCATGGGATAGAGTTATATTGACCGTGCAACTGCTACCCGAATTCGCTGAAGACTTGTACCGAGCTGCATGTGACTCTTAGGCCGAGATGAACATGCACTATGTCGGGTAATGCGGTGGTGATTATCTTACTTAAAGATGATCATGAATGTGAGGAGGAGTGCATGCGTTATGTCGGACAATAGCGCGACTGCCTTTGCATCGGTGTGTTAAATGCGGTCTTCGCATCATAAGGTTTGCTTTGCTGAGACCAATGTCTGGATAAGGTTCAATGTCGAGTTGAACTCATTATGCCCGTTTTACTTGAAAAACAAACTGGATCTATAAATGTTATGTGTATGAGGTCGGGTCATACTCACGTTAAATTATTTTGAGTTTACGAGACATGATGTCTTATGGAAAAAGTATTAGGCAACATATTTCCCCTAAACAATTTATGTATAGAGACGACAGGTTTAAAAAAAAACGTTTCTAGATCACATCACTATAGCTCTTGTTTTATTAATTTAATGCAGCAAACGATGTAAAAAATAACTTCAAAATTCTTGGCAATTTCGCAGTCAAATTTGACACTCCACAAAAAAATAAAAAATTGAAGTTCGCCGTAGGAAATTGCGTTTAATATAGTAAATAATTAATAAATACAGAAAATTAGGTTTTAGTCCACTTTTCCCTGTATATAAATTTTAATCCAGTTTGTATTTTTTTTTATTGATTTAAGGACAAAATGATTTCGTTCGAACTAAACTGGATCTTTAAATGTTATGTGTATGAGGTCGGGTCATATCACGTCAAATTATTGAGTTTACGAGACGTTGATGTATTATGGAAAAAGTATTAGGCTACATATTTCCCCTGAACAATTTGGTTGTGTTTGTTTTGGGTTGAAGTTTTTTTTTTTGGGGTTTTTTTTAGATAAAGTGATTGAAGTAATGATTAGAAAGTTAAGATGTTTTTTTTGAAATTTGTGTAGATTATGAAATGATTGGTGAAATAAAGTAGAATAATTAATAAAATAATGGTAAAAAAGGTAATAAAGTTGATAAAGTGAAATGATGAGAGATGATTTAATATTTTTTTATTTGTAGTTGAAGATTTGATTGGTGGAAGAATTGTAAGAAATGATTGGTAATGTGATGTAAAAAAAAACCAAAAAAAACTCTTGCTAAAACAAACACAACCTTTATGTTTAGAGACGGCATGTTTAAAAAAAACGTTTTTATATCACATGAGTATAGCTCTTGTTTTATTAATTTAATGCAGCGAACGATGTGAAAAATAACTTCAAAATTCTTGGCAATTTCGCAGTCAAATTTGACACTCCACAAAAAATTAAAAAATTGAAGTTCGCCGTAGGAAATTGCTGGCATGCATTTCTCATTGTATTATTACAGGAGGAACTAGTAGGCATTGTTCTGGTAGCTTATTCGGACTAACACAGTAACCAAGTGTGCTGTTCAAATCATAAGCACAGACACCAAATTGATCATATTAACTGACAAAAAGTAACATGGAAAACTATATAGATAACCAGACTCAGTAGACCAAAAACATGGCATTATTTTCGTGATGGTTTTTGTGATCATTTGCAGTATGCCGATCTATTTGTATTGAGTGCAGATTTGTTTTCTCTGGAGGCCGGGGTTGAGATGAATCCAGGCGGTATTGAAGCCGCCATGGTAGATATTGAAGCTACCATTGTCAACTCTTTTGATAACCATGGAGCTGAAACTAATAGTTATGTTGAGAACACAAATAATGGTAAGTCTGTTGTGGTTGATAATATTGGTGATCCCACAGTTTAAGGGTTGGTTTAAGGATGCATCTATGATGTTTTAAAGAATATTGATTGTGTTGTTCACTTGGTTCATATCATTAAGCTTTCTAATACACTAGTTTTGGGGGTGTATTCTTTGTATTCTTTATTAATATCACTATGTGTTGTGAGATTTTCGACCATATATATCGCTAAGAATAAAATTTGAAAATCAGTTTTGGAGCAGAAAACCAAGTGTTTTGGGGTTGAAAAACTTTAAATACTTTTATTGACTTCAAGTTGTTGCCTTCTTCTACTTTGTTCAAATATCTGAGAAAGATGCAATGTTGCAATTTTTTTCAAAAAAAAATCGGTTGTAGTGTCTTCAAACCCTCCCTTACATTGGGAAGCATACTAATGATGATATTTCGGTCATTAATGAATAAGAAATGCAATGTATATTTGTTTTATGTGGTTATTAATCTTGAAAAGTGTTTTGAGAAGTTGAAGAGAAATCGAGAATTGTTGTATTCTTGTGATGATAAGGTATTCTTTGTATTCTTTATTAATATCGCCATATATTGTTAAGTAAAGGTGTTATTAATTGTAGGCATACCCCTGTTTGGTTCCGGGCTAGGTTGGATCCATTTGGATCTAACTTCGATATTTTATTCACTCATTTATCTTATTTACCATTATTTTATTAATTCTTTTTATTATAATTTCTCTCATCAATCATTTCACCATCAAAAAAATAAAATAATATTAACCAATTCACTTTATTCACTCTACTACATCATTTAACGAGTCTTTATCAATATAATACTTCATTCAAATTTCTCTCACCAATCATCTTTTTTAAATCTACACAAATTTCATCTGATATTTCAACTTTATGATCATTATATCACTTTATTTTATTTTATTTTATTTTTCTCTCTCATGAATCAACCCCAAACCAAACAAGGAGTATAGTGTCTTTATTTGGTTTTAATCTTTCATTGCATTCACTATTTGTTGTGGTGTGGTTTTGGCTAGGTGATTGAAGGTTGTTGATTCAAATGGTGAGACAATGTTAGTGTTTTTGCCTTTAGAAAAATGAAGGGCTGCAGATTCTACATTGATGGCCGATCTCTTGTTATTTAATGCATTTTACGCCATACATCTTTCATGAAGTTTGATGTGGTGCGAGTTTGAAGGATAAAAGTCTATAGATGGTAAAACATCTGCTTTTTGGTGTGACAACAAGCTTGAAGAATGTTTTAGTTCACTGATAGGAACTTTTTGATTATATCCAATATTATTAGGTTTTATTCTCTTGCTTCCCGGGAGTTGCATCTCCATAATGCTTTGATAGATTTTTCATTCGATATGAAGCATTTTTATAGATTTTGTATTACGCAATGTTAATGGTGATATTTTGTCTACATTAATAAACCGTATTCTTGTGTTAGTATTAGCTTATTTGTGATAAAATTCGGCTTTCAAATACTACGTCGAAAGAGTATCAAATGAGGTCTCAAAATGAAGAGAGAAAAAAAAGAACTTTGGTGAAACAATTTTGATGCTCGGTGTTCTAAATCAAAAGTTACGGTCGTTTATAAGAAAAACGCTCCGGTTAATACAAATATTTTTTCGGCTTTTAAAATTTACGTCGGAAGGGTATCGTATGAGAGCTCAAATTGAAGAGCAAAAAAAAAAATGAATTTTGGTGAAAAAATTTCGACGAACGGAATTCTAAATCAAAAGTAACGATTGTTTAAAAAAAAATAAATGTATTCTATTTATTAATTTTGTAATTAAAAATAAACTTTTCCCTCTATCCCTCTAATAAATATGAATTTGTCTAAGTTGATGGGTACTATGTGCCATTCCAAAAGATATAAATCCAAACTCCACCGCTTCAAAATATAATAAAATCCAAACTCACCTTTTGTGTATATATGCTTTGTCTTGTACTATCCTGTAGACTCTCACAAACAATACATTATTCATAATTATTTAATGTCATTAGCTAGGCCAAAATTTCTGATTTATATATATTAAATATAAATCCGTTTAACTTTTTTCATACATATAAAAAAAGTTGGTTAAATTGGTTATGTGTCATTAATTTTAATGAAAAAGACTAAAATAACCTTTGACCGTAATTAATGCAAAGTAATTAAAAGTGGATGAGTATATACTAAACGGACTAGCGTTTTGGGAAGGAGGTAGTATATATATACTCACCTTTGGCTGAGGCCTTAGACATAAGTTGTTCCAAAACAGAGCAAGAATCACTCTCTATCTCTTTCCTCTTTGTGTTTAATCCATATTGGCAATCAGAAAAAAATGGGCAGCTTGGATGTTGTAAGAAAAACCATAGGCTGGGCTGCAAGGGACCCTTCTGCAGTGTTGTCCCCTTATTCATATAGTCTCAGGTACAATTATATATCTATATATATGGGGCCCTTTATTAATTACTACCGATTCTATCGGTATACTACAGTACTACATGTGCACCACACCAGAACAACATTCAGAAAGAAAGTCGATTCTTGAAGAATCGATTTTCGGGAGGTTGATCGTGAGAATTGGCCCTGGAATATATCTTGAGTCAAGAATCGACATGTTGAATGTTGTTGTGGTGTGGAGTATATTCTTTCTTGGTCCTTGTTCATTTATTGCGATTCATTTGTATTCATTATGTATGTAACAGAAACACTGGCCCTGAAGATGTTTACATCAAAGTGATATGCTGTGGAGTTTGCCACACTGATATTCATCAGGCCAAAAATGACCTTGGAAAATCCAAATATCCTATGGTTCCTGGGTACGTATATATACTCATTCTCTAAACCTTTCCATTCTTTGCCTCCATTCTTAATCAAATAGGACCTGCAATTAATCATGCTGTTAAATAGTACGTTAAAGTCGTGTCTTTCTTTGAATTCTTTATTTTTACAGGCATGAAGTGGTTGGTGAGGTTCTTGAGGTGGGCCCGGAAGTGAAAAAGTTTAAAGCAGGGGATAACGTCGGAGTTGGTATACTCGTCGGAACCTGCAACAACTGCCGGCCATGTAAAACCGACATCGAGCAATACTGCACCAAGAAAATCTGGACTTACAACGACGTTTACACCGATGGTTATCCTACTCAAGGCGGATTCGCCTCCGAAATGGTCGTCGATCAAAAGTGAGTTAATTTCATTATTTTTCGTAAAGTCCTACGTCGGTAAAGTAATAGAATGTTCACCCATATATATGAGACATAAATGTCTTGTCAATTCACGATTAGTCCTTTTAGATCAATCGATGACAACGATCTAAGCGGTTGACCGGATTATGACTCATTTAGCGCTAGGCATAAATGTTATGTCAACTCAAGTTAGCCTTTTTAGACCAACCGAGAACGACGGTTTAAGCAGTTGACCGGATCATTTATGATTCATTTAACGCTACCGGGCGCGGGGTCTGGAGGCGTTACATTTCGTATATTCGTAATCTAGGTTTGTGGAGCCAGCTTACCTCAGTGGTGAAATAGAGGCTCCAAAACCAATTAAGAGGTCGTGAGTTCGAGTCTCACGGATCAATGTGTGGGTTATAGTTCACTAAATGTGGTAATTTCGTTTCTGGAAAAAAAACAAATCCAGGTTTGTGGTTAAAATACCAGAAGGAATGGAACCAGAACAGGTAGCACCATTGTTGTGTGCAGGGGTGACAGTGTATAGTCCATTAAAGCACTTCGGATTAAACGAAAGCGGGTTAAGAGGCGGAATATTGGGTCTAGGTGGGGTTGGGCACATGGGTGTTAAAATCGCGAAAGCAATGGGGCATCACGTGACGGTGATAAGCTCGTCTGATAAAAAGAAGGAAGAAGCTCTGGAACACCTCGGAGCGGATGAGTACCTGGTCAGCTCAGACACGGCTCGTATGAAAGAGGCTGCGGATTCGCTCGACTATATTATTGATACCGTTCCGGTGTTTCACCCTCTTGAGCCTTGTCTGTCTTTGTTGAAAGTTGATGGCAAGCTGATTTTGATGGGCGTCATTAGTACTCCTTTGCAGTTTGTTAGCCCAATGGTTATGCTTGGTAAGATCCATTTTTTTTTTTTATAATTTAATATATTTATCTATTTATCGGATACTGAAATATATCTGCATACATTTTGTTTTACTGAGGCTCGAACAGCAAACCTACGGGTTAAGGGTTACAGTAATTATGAAATGGGTCACCTTTACATTTTTGCCACATCTACAATTTTGCCAATAAAACTTTGAAATGAATTTTAAAATTTTAAAATTTAAATTTACTATTTTTGGCAGGAAGGAAGACGATAACAGGAAGCTTTATTGGAAGTGTGAAGGAAATAGAGGAAACCCTTGAGTTTTGCAAAGAAAAGAATGTGACTTCTATGATTGAAGTTGTGAAGATGGATTATATCAACACTGCATTTGAAAGGCTAGAGAAAAATGATGTCCGTTACCGATTTGTTGTTGATGTAGCTGGTACCGGTGGTAGTAGCTAATGAGGTATTAACCGATGCGCGTCTATTGCTGATTATTGTCAAAACTCTGTTGATCTTTTTTTTGCCAATCCGATTTCTACTTTGTAATTTCTATATAATAAGGTTGCTTTTTACCAAGAGATGTCATTACATTCCATGTGTAATACCATAGAACGAAATCGTCATAGTGAGGAAAGGGTTTCTTACGCATAGAACGAAACCTTGCGTTTTTTGGGTTCTGCCAAAGAATAAAACAAAACAACAAAATATAAATTTATCACAAAATAATGTTGTACTTCTCTTGCACCTTGATTCATTTTTATAACATTTGGCTATATTGTATTCTTATTTGTGAGTAAATATTCTTTTGAACAACAAAAAATCTTATTCAAGATCCAAACAGAGATTGAATGAAAAAGAGACAAAAGGCACAAGAGATAAGCATAAGGGAGAACATATACATTATGTATCAACTTTGTTCAACCATTTTTTAACTCATTAAAAAACCATCATAATGCTTCAATGATATTAGCTTAAAAAACCGAAAATACAAATTTATTTTTTGATAGCGCTAAAATACAATTACCTGGAGAAGTTCATCCCAAACTGTTGCATCGGTGGTGACACATTTTGTATTTGAGTCATATCTGAAGCCAGACATGTTAGGAGAAGTTAGCAGGTTGATGGGAGTCAACTTTACGTGACTCCGGTGCATTGTTTATCCCCGTTTACCACACTTTCAGCACATTTTTGGGTGATTTGGACCGTTTTTTGGGTGTTATCGTGAGCTTATGGCACGGGGAATGAATCCGTTACTTTGATGGATTATTACTCCTTTTTGTTGATATAAACCCTATTCCCGAGCAATTTTACCCTCCGGAATTGTTTGGATGTTTTTGGTTGTTTATGATGTTGAAGGGTATTGGTGTCTCGATGACCGGAAGGTGATGATTTATGGTGAAAAGCATTATCGAGGCAAGAGAAGAGATCAAAAGGAAGAAAAGTTGAAGTTTTGGGGCGCGGGGTTCAAGCGGCGTTTGAACCCCCTAAACACGCGCGTTCGGCGACTACAATCTTGATCGAGTTCAACCTCTCTAAGCGCGCGTTTCAAAGCGCCTAGCGCGTTCAAGTCCTTCAAGCGGCGTTTGAACATTCCAAGCAGCGTTTCAACTATGCGAAGCAGCGTTTGAAGATGTGAAACGCCAGGTTCAGCCTTTCAAACGCGCGTTTGAGGCCAGATTTTTGCAGATTTTCCCCCACCTATAAATACCCCCCTTAGACTATTTCTTGAAGAAGAACCATTCTCTTAGCAAAACCCTACCCCTTTCTTAGCTCGAATTTTGTAATAGCTTAGAATACACTCTCTTAGCTTAAATTAACACTATTTTAGCTTAATCTTTCCATTTCTTAGCTCAGATTTCTATTTCAAACACTAAGAGACTATCTTTTAATTAGTTTTCTATTTTGTACTTTTAGATCTCAAATTCGAATTTCTGCAAATTAATGGTATATTTCTTCTTTCTTTCACTTGTTGTCTTTAATTTACTGTTTCTTCCATGTTTTAACTAGTATAATGAGTAGCTAATCCCTTTTCATAGTCGAATCATGTGAAATTTGGTGAAATCACCCTTTGGGTGATGAAATTGGGAGTGGGTAGTGCTTTTTATTGTTGTATCTTGCATGTTTCATGTCTTAGAACTTGTTATAATGATTTGGGCTAGATTGATCACACAGGTTAAAAACACACATCACTCTAAAGAGTTGTTGAGATAGAGATGTGGGAAAAGGGTTCTAAGATCACGGCGTAGACTCGGCTTAGTTGTTAAGCCCGAGCCCAAAGTGAGGTTACTCGTTTTAACGTTTAGACGGCTCTAGTGCATAACATGTCTTGTTAGTGAATCTTCTTTAAGGAATGGTGGTTAACATGGCATAAGGTGTTAGGAGAGAGTTGTTCAGACCTTAGCACCAGGATTAGGAGTTTGCACCCGTGAAATTGAATGCGAGAGTTCGTTTGTTATAATGCACACTCCCGGTTTTGTCTATCGTTGGGGTTGAAACTAGCTATTTTTATCATGGTTCGGCTATGTCCTTTAATCTATCTTTAAAACCTAGTAGTTTAATCTTCTTTCTTTCTTTTATATCTTTAGACTCGTTAGTAAGAATCACTTTAGTGCCGTTGTAGTAAACAAGCACTTTAAAAACATTGATCACTTAGACTAAGTAACACGTTCGCTTTGGTACTCACAAACACTTTTCCCTTGGGTTCGACCTCGTACTCCTGTAGCTATTCTAGCAATCGACCGGTACCTTGCCGGTTAGAGAGTTAGTTTGCCTGATTTGAGTCTTTATAAATTGTTTTTGAAGGGTGAATTTTAGCTCAATCAAAATGGCGCCATTGCCGGGAATTGTGTGCTATTTGTGATATCTTGCAAGTGAACGAAGGCTTAGGCCTAGGTTTTATTTTATTGTTTTCTTGTTGTTTTACGAGATCTTTTCGACTTGAGCTTAAATGGATGGATTTTTCAATCAATACTACTCACGAACAACAATATCCTACCAACCTCGAGGCACTGAACAATGTTATCAACAACACTTCATGCCTCGACCTCGGTATCGGCGAGTAACCAAGGTTCATGGGCTTATCAGTTCCCTAGTGCATACCAAAGTCAAAATTATGGTTATTTGAGTTATGAGCCACAACATTATGAGGTTGTCGAACTCTAGTGCTTATCGAGGATTACGGTGTTCATACTCAACTCATTGATAAGCTTCACCCAGATTCGACCACTTGATCGAGCCTGGCATGGCAAGAAGCCTACTACTCACCTCCAATGAATCAAAGTCGGTATGATCGTTTCCCATTACCACAAGAAGGCTTCACCGACATTCAAATGGGCGATTGATTCAATTGAGCGAGAGTTTGATTCAAATGAACAAGGATATGCAAGAGTTCAATAGAAGCTTTGACTCCGACATAATAAATCTTGAAGGCGGGATGGGGCAATTGATTGAAAAGATGAGGCATGAGAAGAGGAAGAGGCGTGTGCAATAGAGGTGGTCGGGATGATGATGTTATCGGTGAAGAAGTTCGGAGTTGAGAGTGAGGTTGATGATTGATTTGCTATGATGAGATTTCTGAGCCATATAGTGAGTTGGGATTGCTCATAGTGCCACCTCCAATTGCGATATTTGATTATGGCAGGTTTCACGTTCTACCTACTGCACCTTCACCTCTTGAAATGAAAATTGATGAAACCTTGGTGGAGTGTGTGGTGGAACCGACCATTGTTATGACTGAGCAAGAATTCTTTGATGATGAGAATAGCTCGTTTTGGGATGAAGAGGAAGTGCAAGATTTGGAGATGGAAGAGGTGCAAATTTTATCTATTACACCGCCTCCCGAAGAAATGCAAAATGATGACCTCGAAGGGTGTATGATAGATTTGAGCACGTTGTTTGATGAGACAGAATTAGAGTCGGAAAAGAAACTAGGATCGCCCATTTCACCATCACTCCCAATTGAAGTTTGTGAAGATGTCGTTATGGAGTGTGTGGTGAAACCTCAAGAGATTTATAAGCCATCTATGGCAAAGCTACCGGGAGAGTTGGATATTATTAGCATGCGGTCCCAGTTATTACACTCTTCCACCTTGTGTTGATGAGTATTATCACGATCGATTTTGTGTACTCACCGGTAGATGGAGCTCATAGAATTTGTAAAAGGGGACAACTACCATGGAATGGCAATTACAAGAAGAAGGTGATGAGAGATTTTGACAAAAGAGGACTCCCGAGTTGGGAAGAGGTAACATCTAGGGCCGTGAGAGGTAAGTTTCTAGTGAACTCGGTTTCCGTGATGCTTGCTATTTTTAGTCTTCTTGAGTTGTTGATCTTTTTTGAGCTCGGATTTTGGTTGATTGTTTTGGTGATACTTGTTTGGAATAAAATATTTGAATTGTTGTTTTGAGTCTTTTGAGGTATGAGTCCGTTTAGTGCCACTACGTCGATGCTAACGACGTTAAACAAAGCACTTCTACATTTTCTCGCATGTGCCAATAGTATAACTTTGAAAAAATTGGCACTGTATAAGTCATCCCGTCGAGCCAACGACACAAAACAAAGGCGCTTGGGGGAGGCAACCCACCTTTTTGGTAGTAATAATGTGTTTGGAGTGGTCTTTGGGTGCAAGAGGGGAAAGTTTTGTCTTAAAATAGAGGTTGGCGTGAGAATTTATTTTTGGTTCCGGCTCTTGTACGTAGACGAGGATATTTTTATGTGAGCCTCTGTGGCTTTATTTTATGCATGGATGCTCTGTGTTTCTTTTGATTATCTTTACATCCAGTGCGATTCCCGTCTAGTATGCTTGATATGCTTCGAGTCGTTATTTGTGGCATGGCTTCTATTTTTTATATATCTCGTATCTATCACCATCTTTTGGCACGTGGACTTTTCCCGTGCATGTGTTTGCCTTGGTTTTTGTTTCTATGGCTTTAGATACTCGAGATGGAGCTTACTAGAAGATGTCACGTGGGCTACTAGTGCGCCTTTCTACCCGGTTTTGGTAAAACAGCCAAGTCTTTTACTCTTTTTATCTCTCACACACTGAGGACAGTGTTTTGTTTAAGTGTGGGGTGGGAGACTTAGCCGTTTTCTTGTTTTCGTTGTTAAATGTGCTTAATATGTGGTATGCTTAGCCTATGACCGGGCTCGAGTCGATTTTTGGGTAATTTTTAAAAAATTTCAATGGTTTTCAACACCGTGTTGTGTGTGTCACTTTCACATTCGAGTGGTGACCACCTTAGTGGGGACCCGAATGTGTACATTGCGGTTTGATATTATCTTGGGAATGGAGTTTATTATTTTCACGTGAAGCTACACTTTTGCACTGTCGATTACTACTACCTCTCATACCACTAGTCTCGGCGAAATAGAAAGGTTCACCTAAGTAGGATCACGGAATAACGGTCCTGGAGCTTCTTTGACCCAACCAGAGCCAAATAAGCCTAATCCCGAACATTAGTCCTTCTAGCCCCTCTCAGCCTTGATAGAATGGTCTGACCACCATTCGTTTTATAGCCGTTTTGTTACATAGTCAGAAACCTACCCTAGCCTCGTACTTCTTTTTCTCCAGTTCCCAAAATATCCTTTTCGATTAACCGGAATTACCCTGGCCTAACGTTACAACCCTTCAAGTCCTACCCGATTGTATCCAAACTTGGTGACCTTGATTAGTGGAGAGGCTAGTTCGTATGAGACAGTTGGTAGACTTTTGGTCGGGATTCAAGCCCCGACAATCATTTTGAGCACTTGGCTTCAGCTTGGCACCACACACACTCTATTTTCTTGATAGTGTTATAACCGGTGTGTATATGTTCGTGTTTCTTACTTTGTGATTACCTCGAGGGTGTGGATAATAGCACCTACATCACAACGTTTAATCCCTTGGTTTGTTTTAAAACGCCTAGTTTACTCGAGGGCCAACAAAGGCTAAGTGCGGGGTGGTTGATGGGAGTCAACTTTAAGTGACTCCGGTGCATTGTTTATCCCCGTTTACCACACTTTCAGCACATTTTTGGGTGATTTTGACCGTTTTTGGGGTGTTATCATGAGCTTATGGCACAGGGAATGAATCCGTCACTTTGATGGATTATTACTCCTTTTTGTTGATATTAACCCTATTCCCAAGCACTTTTACCCTCGGAATTGTTTGGATGTTTTGGTTGTTTATGATGTTGAAGGGTATTGGTGTCTCGATGACCGGAAGGTGATGATTTATGGCGAAAAGCATTATCGAGGCAGAGAAGAGATCAAAAGGAAGAAAAGTTGAAGTTTTGGGGCCTTGAGGGGTTCAAGCGGCGTTTGAACCCCAAACACTGCGTTTCGGCGACTACAATCTTGATCGAGTTCAACCTCTCTAAGCGCAGCGTTTCAAAGCGCCTGCCTTGCGCGATCCAAGTCCTCAAGCGTGCGTTTGAACATTCCAAATGCGCGTTCGGATGAAGATCACCCAGAACACCTTGGAAATGATGCGAAAGCGCGTTTCAACTATGCAAAGCAGCGTTTGAAGATGTGAAACGCCATGTTCGACCTTTCAAGCGCATACGTTTGAGGCCGGATTTTTATGATTTTCCCCACCTATAAATACCCCCCTTAGACTATTTCTTGAAGAATAACCATTCTCTTAGCAAAACCCTACCCATTTCTTAGCTCAAATTTTGTAATAGCTTAGAATACACTCTCTTAGCTTAAATTAACACTATTTTAGCTTAATCTTTCCATTTCTTAGCTCAGATTTCTATTTCAAACACTAAGAGACCATCTTTTAATTAGTTTTCTATTTTGTACTTTTGGATCTCAAATTCGAATTTATGCAAATTAATGGTATATTTATTCTTTCTTTCACTTGTTATGTCTTTAATTTACTGTTTCTTCCATGTTTTAACTAGTATAATGAGTAGCTAATCCCTTTTCATAGTCGAATCATGTGAAATTTGGTGAAATCACCCTTTGGGTGATGAAATTGGGAGTGGGTAGTTCTTTTTATTGTTGTATCTTGCATGTTTCATGTCTTAGAACTTGTTATAACAGATTTGGGCTAGATTGATCACCTAGGTCAAAATCACACACATCACTCTAAAGAGTTGTTTGAGATAGAGATGTGGGAAAAGGGGTTCTAAGATCACGGCGTGGGACTCGGCTTAGTTGTTAAGCCCGAGCCCAAAGTGAGGTTACTCGTTTTAACGTTTAAGCGGCTCTAGTGCATAACATGTCTTGTTAGTGAATCTTCTTTAAGGAAGGGTGGTTAACATGGCATAAGGTGTTAGGAGAGAGTTGTTCATACCTTAGCACCGGGATTAGGAGTTTGCACCCGTGAAATTGAATGCGAGAGTTCGTTTGTTATAATGCACACTCCTGGTTTTGTCTATCCTTGGGGTTGAAACTAGCTATTTTGATCATGGTTCGGCTATGTCCCTTAATCTATCTTTAAAACCTAGTAGTTTAATCTTCTTTCTTTCTTTTCTATCTTTAGACTCGTTAGTAAGAATCACTTTAGTGTCGTTGTAGTAAACAAGCACTTTGGAAACATTGATCACTTAGACTAAGTAACACGTTCGCTTTGGTACTCACAAACACTTTTCCCTTGTGTTCGACCTCGTACTCCTGTAGCTATTCTAGCAATCGAGCCGGTACACTGCCGGTTAGAGAGTTAGTTTGCCCACGGTTTCGAGTCTTTATAAATTGTTTTTGAAGGGTGAATTTTAGCTCAATCACAGGTCATGATACAACCCATAATCTCTCTTTAATACTTTGATACGAGATAGTATGTGAGGATTCCCTTTGATTGTAGGGTGCCCCTTTGCAACCATATTTTGTTCCAATATATGCAAGTAGCCTGACTTAAATCCATTATCCGATATGTGTGTTCCTGCATCGACAAGTTCTAGTAGTGACTGCACCAATGCCGTGTCTTCTTCTTTTGACCAATTCTTCTTATTCTTTCCTGGGCCTTGTTGGCTAGAACTTTCATGACTTTCCAAGCCCTCCATACCTACAAGATAAAAGTACGACAAACTACACCAAATATCACAATGCTAAAACTACACATATACAAATCATCATAACATAGATGAATTCCATTAATAAGGCCAACATAGATTAAGGTCATTAATAAGTCCATCTTCCAATTTACAAAATAAAAAACACTTTTTATGATGAAAAATGTTGAAGATCAGAAAGTAACATAAATTAAGTCTAACATTTAGGAAAATAATAGAAACGAGAAACTAACATATCGATGTTTGTCTATGGTTGTTGCCTATGATTCCACATCTCTTGAGCGATCTGGTCTCTCCATTGAGTCCATTGTGAGGAAGTTTCCACCTGAGTGATTATGTCTTCTAGATCACAGTATCACCACATAAAGAAGAAAAAGATTGGGGAATACTTCCATTGCAGACTATGCATAGTAGTGATGGATGGGACTCATATTGAACATCTTGCATATCACCACATAAAAAACTTGCACACACACCTTTTCTTTATAAATAGAAGCTGCAGAATCACTTTCCCTACACCTTCACATCAACTAACTATCAATCAAACTATTTTCTTATCTTCTTCCAAATTAATAAAAATTACTTTCCTTTGTTATTTCATCAAACAGAACGTATCCTTGATTCACCTAAACGTTCTCGACGTCATACGTAGGGTGTCGTTTCGGGCTCACGAGAATATACATTATTTCAATAATCTACCCTCCTATGTCGGGTTCAACGATCCGGCGACCGATTTAGCTTGACCTCACACGATCTACGATCAATGAAAGCATTTCGACAAGTCGATACAAACCTCACACACGAAACCGAATCGAACAACTCGATCGGTTTACGAGGTGATCTAGAACCCCGGTTCCCGTACCCTATTGCAAAATACATATGTAAAGAAGATATGTGTAATACGATTATCAAATGGCCAATTGAACAAACGTGGTTAAGTATAAGTTCTAGGACTACAAACACATCAAGAATAATCAAATCAAATATCAAGAACAACACATGAACAAGCTAGGATTCGGTTTCGATGATTATCACATAACTGGACTATCGGGAAACTAGCTACTCATTCTATTAACAAAAACAACAAGAAATTAACAAATAAATGTAGCAAGAATCAAGATCTAAAGCAAGATCAAGAAATAAAATTGAATACCAAATATATTAGGCTGTAGAAAATTGAATCTCCGAATGAAATCCCGTCAATAACGCGTCAAGCTATCTTCGAAATCCTCCGAATTACAACAATCTACAACGAAACTAAGCTAATCTATCTACAAATATATTCTAAGCTAAGAAAAGGGCTGAAAATCGTAGAAAAAAGCTGGAAATTCGATCTAGATCTTGATCCAATTGAAAGAGGGGACTATTTATAGTGTTGGTGAAATCGGACTGTTAGCCGTGCGCCTAGGAAAGTGCAGGCGCACGCCTAGCATGTAGAAAGCAGAAAGTCGGACTAAAACTTTGGCCATTTTCAGCCCCGTAGGCGTGCGCCTAGGGTTTGTCAGGCGCACGCCTGCTGACACATTTTTAGTAAATCGGTCATAACTTTGTGTGTAGACCTCCAAATCCAGTGATTCAAAATGCGTTGGAAATCTAATGAAATTGTATACAACTTTCATGAAGATGTCCAGCCCAGAAAATGCCACTAAGGTGGATCAAACTGCAGATCAATTGTAGGTATGGTTGTACCAACGAGTTTTGATCCATTTGAACGTTTAAGCTTCGGGCACATGTTCCAACCCTCGTATCTCCCCTTCCGGTAATCTCGAACACCTAATACCTATACAAAATCACAACAAATACCACACGTAACCCTTACAGGACACTAAGGTGACCGAGAAAACATCAAAATACCGAATAATAACGAGATTTCCGGACTTTACGTCATAGGTCTCGAAATGATAACAAAGGTGTAATAAGCACCAAAATACAACCAAATGTCTCCAGAAACACATAAAACAAGGTATAAACGGGGCATAATCACATAGTAAATGATAGCCAAGTTGACTCTCATCAACTACCCCATACTTGGCGTTTGCTCGCCCTCGAGCAAAAATGAGCGATTCGAAAATAAAGATGGAGTCAACATTGATATCATACATCTAGTCTATAAGAATTGAAATGGTAAAACACAAGTAATCGACACAAATGCATATGATTTAAGTTCTACCTTGTATTGAGAAAGAATGTGTGTGTGTATAGCTTCTTCGACATTTATTACCAATGACCGGTTTAGATTATAGTCGTATAATGTACCGAGGTTACACAATAGGCTTACTTCATAAACATCTCCACTAATCGAGGTCAATCGAAGTCATGTAGGGTCAGGTAGGACTTGATAGGTTGTAACGTTAGGCTTGGGTTGGGGCTAACGAAAGGGATATTTACGAAAAAATAGAAAGTAGAAAGTGCAAGTGAGCTTTACTGAATATATATATACAACCCATAGCTCTTCCCTTTATAGTATCGGAAGATGCAACTCCTCATGAGGATGCTCGTTTGAATGGTGCAAACCATCAACCGAGCTTCAACTTATAATTCATCCAACCTTCCACTTCTTCACATCATTCCTCAAGCCGGAGATATACGTCACATCCAGGTCTAATTCGTACCTAAGCTCGTCAACCAAGAACAAACCGCTACAGAACACAACAACATCTTTTACCTAGTACTAGATTAGAAGAAGTTTCCGTCACCAACATCACAATATCAAAACACAAGGCCAAAAATTGACATTCTCTTAACTCTTATATATATACAATGAATCCTTTTTCTTCTTCTTTTTTTTCGTCCCTTTTTTTGATTGAAAGAACAAACTATAAGGATCGAATTACGAAAATATGACACTATACATCAAAATTCCGAACAAAACCGAAACTGACACATTGTTATTGTAATACCCTACTCCCGGCCCCTAGGTCCACTGGAGTCAGAGGGGTTGCGAAGCTCTCGCCGCGACTTCAATAACAATACTAGAAATCCCAAAGAAATACTAAATCTACAAAATAATTTACCAACAATTCAATAACAAACTTGATTACAAAATCACCACAAATCAATTTTACATAAATCACTAACTAATTCCATTAAAAGATTACAAAACATAAAATTATAATAGCTCTTTAAAATAAATCGAGGTACCATCCAAAACATTAATTTCCTTTATCTTCGAATCTCGATCAATCAACGCCTACAATTTCTCCTTTTTTCTTGACCAAAAACCTGTACATAATATTGTAAAAGAAAAAAAACACAAAAGAGACAAAGAAACAAAGGAAAACGAGGCGTCAGCAAAGGTCTGGTATGAGCCACGTGTGCAAGTGTTATACTATATATATCTTGATCAACTTTAAGAAATAACAGCGGAAGTCTTTTATTAGTTGATAGAACAAATGAAAAGTACAATTTTTAATATTGAAGTGCACGAGCATTAAGAAATCATGTCAAGTTTTATTTACAAGCACCGACTTTGGCGGTGATGAGTCAAGTACCGCCTACAACACCATTTTACCCAGGGATTTCAACCGCACTTCACGAGAACTAGCCATGCACGACAACTACGGCCGATTGTCGGGGAAAAGAATCAACCTTTCCGTGCAAACCTCACCACGGCTTGACCAACCACATCCGTCCATGCCTTAGGACCCACACACCAACCGTCGACCACTTGCTTTCCGGGGTGTAGCATGAATCTTCGGGAAAAGGTACCGTCCCCACTCTTACGATTGAGCACTCACAGCTCACTGTCGGTAAAGACTTGAGTCAAGAGGCCCGAGACCGGTGACTAGCCCGTTCTCTAGAAAGCGATAACTCTAATCCCCTAGCCACCGGAGCTTTGACACTTTTGTACCACGAGCGGCGAGCAAGTATTATCCGTCAATTCCAAGTATCGAGTTTTATTTATTTAAAAAAATGTGCACTAGCTCAAATCATGTCGTTTAATTTTAAAGAAATCATTTGAAAATGACTTAGAGTTTAAAGGTTAATTCGATATACACAAAATATTTGAAAATAATATAAAACACACTTTTGGCTTTATATCAAAATAAAAGACGCACATGTGGTCCAAGCTAACGGTTAATCGAGCACTTAAGTATTTGTCATACACGTTTGATTTGCTCCTCGGTTAACTATCCAGAAATAAAAGCGACCCGTGACAACATTCCCTTTAAAACTCTTTTCTTTCTTTTACTTAGAAGAAGTTTTATTCCTTATGCCAAATGCCAAATTTGTTCTTCCAAAACATTTTCCTCTCTCGCCAAATCGATCTTTGCCGAGAAAATGGGCTCACCTTGCGTGGCACCTCTTGGTGGCTCAACACTTGACTTAGGGAATAAACCACTTTTGACTCCACAGAGACCGGCCGGGGCTCGCCCATTCGTTTGTCACCGGCGATCCTCAGACGTCCGACCGTCTTTGGATCGGATCGTTTCGGTCTTTAACAGGTCGGAAAGAAGTCGGGCATTGAACTTCCGGTAGTCAGCAGTGCGATCCCGGTCGATCTCCTGGATCGGACTAGGTCCTTAGGCCTACACAATTCTGTAGTGGCAGGAGTTCGGTCCTCAGTGGGCCGACTCCGTCATCTCAGTATATCTCTGGCAGAACTTGTCTTTAATCTTATACCTCGTATGCCTAATAACTAGATAACTATTATAGAATCCTGAATAATAAAGACTCGAATCTTTATCACTTAATGCTAATATTTGAATACCATAATTATCTCCTATAATCATGGAGATCACTCAATCATAATCTTTTTCCGTAGGGAATACGTTAATCAGTGTCAATCACAGACCACGCCTCATTAAACCCTAGGGCATAAGCCCTCTATAAAAGCGATTCCTAAGAAGCTACGGAGCTGATTCCAATTAAACGATTGGATCGTGGCGAGCGAGAGCAACATCTCAAAGTGCGGTCAAAAGAAAATCAAATCACCCCTCATCATTGTTTTTGTGTGTTCTTAGAGCATCCTCAGGTTATAATCAAGGAAGAAGCGAGGACCAGGCCACCCATAAAGGGGCAGGCCTTATTTGGCTGGAAAGGTGGGCGCCGGATACCTGACAAAAAAAAAAAAAAAAAAAAAAAAAAATTGGTCAGAGCGTTTTGGATTCACTATTTTGCAAAAAAAAAAATTTGGTCAAAGCCCAATTTTTTTATAATGTCTCACCAGGAAAAAAAATAAAGAAAAAAACATAAAAGTCTACCACTTTTTGACTTTTTTATCTGCTCTTTGTCTCCACCAATCCCAATAACATTTCGAATTTTGTATTTACGGATGTTATAAATACTGATGTTATATATTTTGTAAGTATGTGTTCAAAAAAAAAAAATTTAAGCTGCAGTGGCGTCTGCACAGATTCGCTTAGCGCCGAGTTTGGTTGGTGGCGCGGAAGTAAGTTTAGAGGATTATCTTGACGATTTTTGGATCGTCATTGTCAAACCTCATCAGCACTTTCAGCCTAGCTATTTCACACCCAAACTCCTTTATCAATAATTTACTTTCAAAGATCCGCCAATTTCTTCAAATGCATACCATCACAAAAAAAAATAGAGGTTTCTCTTCTTTAATTCTATAATTATTACTATTATTATTTTCTCTTGGCTACGAGCAGAACAAATTAACAGAAAAGGCAAGTATGAATTGTGTGATTATTAACGGTGAATGGTAATGGATTTTCTCAATTTGGATTCATGGACATTTGGTTTAAAAAAAAAAAATGACGAGGTAACAATCTGAGATTGGGTGTTCAAATGTTGTGGCTGTACTCATGGCATGAAGCTGATGGCACTTCTCTCAGTTCTCTGTCAAATATTATGGATAAAGAAGCTTATGAACACAAAAGGTTGCTGGATGTGGTTAGCTATTTAGAAATTTGTGCTGTGCAAATTAGATGAAAATCGAGATCACTCATATTTATATGTAGATGGAGTGATGTTGGTAACCGACAGAATTACAATGGAGATGAATTAGGCTCTTCTAAAAGCTAAAAGCTTTGTTGTAACTGCTAAACGGAAAAGTTAAGTAAAAGGCTTTGCATTATTGAATAGATGAGTAAAAGAGATATTTAATAGTTGTGTTAATGTCAAATTTGTAACGGATAATGTATGGAACCAACCCAATCGCCGTGGGCCTTGAAAGGTGGAGCGGATCTGCTACGAGAACCAAAGAGGCACTCTGCAATTCTACACTGGAGAGGGTGAAGATGAGGGAGACATTGCTGATTTCATAACCATAGCCAACAATTGGAGGGGCACAGAGGTAGATGACGATCCAATTGAGATCCCGGTTAATGAATGCGTTGAATACTGGTATCCCTGGAGACGTGCGGTAATTGTTAAAGTTTTAGGTCGCAGTGTCTCCTTTCGTATTTTACATGAAAAGCTAAATGCTATGTGGGGAATCTCAGGAGCCCTGGATATAGTAGACTTAGATAAGGACTACTATGTTATTAGATTTGTTAGCAAGGAAGATTACGAAAATGCTCTGTCAATGGGGCTGTGGGTTATCCAAGGTCATTACCTAACGGTGATGAAATGGCGGCCATTCTTTCAGCCCTCAAAGCAGACTATTATGTCCACTCTGGTCTGGGTTTGGTTCCCAGGAGTTCCATTGGAGATGTTTGAATTCGAAGATTTCCTGCTAAGTTTAGCCAAAATGGTGGGCAAACCAGGAAAGGTGGACATTGTGACAACTAGATCCACTAGAGCTAGATTTGCTCGTATCTGCGTGGAAATGAATCTGATGCAAGCCTTAAGAACCAAAGTAGTTCTCAATGGAAATCACTTTGCAGTTGAATACGAGGGGCTTAACCAAATCTGCTTTGAATGCGGGAAATTGGGGCATAAGACACAGGAATGCCCATCAAAACAACCACCCCCAGTCCAAAATCATGAGCAACAAAATACAGAGGAAAGCAGACCAACACCTATACCGACAGGTCCAACACTAGACAAACCTTTTGGGCCCGGGATGATGAAATATGTCAACTATATATTATATTTTATTCCAATTTATAACCCATTTTCGAGATTTTATTATTCATACTGATAAAAACTATAGTTATATAATATATTTCTAAAAATTAAAAAATATCATAATATTTAGATTTCAATAAACAGAATTAATTTACTTTATCAAATTTACTGGTGTTTTTCTTGTACAGGTACACCGTGATAAAATTTTAAAGTCAAAATTGTTAAAAGCGGCAAAGAGGAGGAGTTGCAAAAATCAAATTTCATCATTTCCCTGACAAAGTCGAATAAAATGTGACAAATTTTGACAAGACCAGCGCATGAGCCAAGTTAATCGTCTCTGGCAAAGCGAATGAAGATTTGGGGAATATTATGCAGTTAAAGCGCATTAAATGATCGACAGGTTTCACATGTCTTGATTTTCCGTATATAAAAGGAAAAAAAGAGCGTCTTGGAAAAAGATTCTTTCAGGGATCGATTGCCTATAAATAGCCAGTCATTTGATGTAAAAAAATTGCACCAATATATATAGACACACACATATATATTATCTCTCTCTTCTTAACAATATTTCATTTGGGCTTTTAAGCCATAAATAATTAAGTCGATTAGTATTTCGTATTGATAAAATTGATTATTATGAATGCTAATTTGAACATTTTAGTATTTGTAATAATGAGTAGCTAAACTCATAACTAGCCATGGCAATGTAATTGAATTATTTTGGTCTCTTTTGGTTGAACGGATGATGACTATGTAACGTAAATTTTAATTTCAATTATGTTGAATCTTTTTCTACTTAAATTGATTGTTAGCTCGTGTTGGAATAATTAACCAATATTGGCACACACACTTGATTGATACCGAACGGAGATTTTAGGTGTGAGAACGAGGTAGAAAAACCGGAAGGTAAAATTGGCCGTCTGACGGAACCCTCTTTCTTATCCGGGGAAAGATTATTTGTACTCGAGAGCTTATCATGTCAAATCATTAGGTTTAGAGCTCTTAAACCAAGGAGGAGGCATAGAACAATTTCGAACACTCGTATGAGGGGAAATTGTTAGAATAGGAGTGCACCGTTTCACATAATTGGATACCCTTAATAGGCCGATTAATCATATCCTTAAAAACTGAAAGAGACTAAAGTTCGATGAAATTGTCTTGGCTAGCACCTTTACCTTAATTATTAATTTTACTCGTACATAAACTATCATTTTTATGTTAAAACTGCGACTTAGATCAAGATAATAATAACTAATTAGTGTTTAACCACACTTTGGATTATATTGTATTCCCTGAGGAGACGACCTTGTTCACTAGACTAGACTACAATTTGACCCGGTACACTGCCGGTAAGATTGGACACCCAGTTTTAATTCGATCAAATGATAGCAGCCACAAGACGAAGAAGACCAAATATGGGTCAAAATCAAAGGGGGTACAGACAGGACAACAGCAGAAATCAGAGAGGACAACAGGAAGAAGAGCACGCACAAAGCAACAGGGGGGCACAAGGAGGACCTGCAAACCTAGGCAGGCAGGATATAAACATGGGCTCTAGATTCAATGTATTATCAGAAGAAGAAGTAACTGAACATCAAAATGAACAAAGAGAAATCCCAGACAGTATAAGGGATTTACATGAGCAGATGATGGAAGCAGCCTCAAAATTTAAGGAGGCAAGTATCTCTTTATTGAGAAAGGAGAATCAAGGAAAGGCACAAGGAAGCGATAAACAAGGCGATATGGAACTTGACAATGTAAGCAGAACACCCCTACCAAGAGACAACAAAGAGGAAAGATCCATCACTACAATTGAAAGAACCCCAACATGCCAACAAAGAAGCGAGGCCAACGCGTGTGTGGACTAAAACACACCGGTGGCAAAGAACACACCACTCTATGATATTTCAAATGTCACCGATGGGTATCCTAATCAACAAGACTTGAACCAGGGTCTTGAATTCTATATCAACCCTACCACAGGTCTTCGGTTTGGAGCAGAGAGCACACATTACAAGTCACAGCCACCAGATGGAAGCAGTAGTAGACAAATGGATGGAAACCAACACAAAAATGATGGCATAAATATAGGACTTTGGAGATTGAGAGATGAACCTCCAGACCCAACAGCAATGCAAGGGCATAATGCCCATAAACCATCCCAACAATAGTTTTTCATGAAGATCATCACTTGGAATTGCAGGGGGCAGGCTCTTCAGAATTTTTTATACAAGTAAAATCACTCCTAGCAATGCACAAGCCAGACATTTTTTGCCTACTGGAAACTAGAGTAACCAGCCAAAAAGCTTGGCGTATCTTACAGTTAAACTCGTTTAATAGAAGCATCTGCATTGAAGCAAGAGGTTTTGCAGGTGGGATATGGTGCTTCTGGAACGGGAACACTACAGAGATTATCATGCTTCCTAGCACAAACTATTTTTTGAACTTGGCCATTATGCAGCAAAGTAATGTCCAATGGGTATTGAGTGTGGTGTATGCATCTCCATTGCCAACAATTAGAAATGATGGCTGGACCTACTTGGAAAAGCTTAGACAGATTATTAAAGTACCTTGGTGCCTAATTGGAGACTTCAATCAAGTCACTGAGCAAGAAGATAAACAAGGAGGCAGAAGTTTAGGGGGTTTTAATGTTACAAGCATGAAAAGAATGATCCAAAATTGTGAGCTGATTGGTATTCATCATCAGGGACCTAGATTCACTTGGACAGGACCTATACATAAAGGGGTGCACATTATGGAGAGGCTTGATCAGGCTTGGTGTGATGCAGAATGGCTTAAGATGTTCCCTACAGCAGCTCTGACACACCTCACTAAAACACATTCAGACCACTGTCCAATTATGTTGAATTTGGTTGAGCAAAAGAGGCAGTATAAAGGCCCTCCACCTATGATTTTCCAGAATGCTTGGATGGATCATAGGGAGTTTGGGGAATTTGTTGACTCTAGCTGGGATTGCCAGAACAATGATTTTAAGGCAGCTGGGAAGAAATTTATGGTTTTGGCAATGCAGTGGAATAAGGATGTTTTTGGCAACATCTTTGAGAGAAAGAAGACCTGTCTGAGGAGGTTGGGAGGTATTCAAAAATCACTTGCAAAACACACCTCTGCATTCCTGAGATCCCTAGAACAGCAGATTATAGAAGAATACAAAGACATCCTGAGTCAAGAGGAGAAGTATTGGCATCATAAATCTAATCTTGAATGGCTAGTTGCAGGTGAAAGGAATACACACTTCTATCATATTTCAGCCCTCCAAAGAAAACAAAGAAATAAAATCAACACAATCAAAAAATCAGATGGAACCTGGAGTACAGATGCAAATGAGATACAACAAACTATGAGATCATTTTTCATAAATCTATACTCAAGAGAAGATGAGCATCACAACTGCAACTGCCATATTGGACTGCCTAGATTGGACATTTGTGATATAAATCACTTCAATAGAGAAGTATGTGAAAAAGAAATTGAGGATGCCTGCAAAGACATGGGTACTTACAAAGCAGCAGGTCCAGATGGCCTTCCACCAATTTTCTTCAAAAGATGTTGGGGCAAGATTGGAGAGTCTGTGGTCAATTTTGTCATGGAAGCTTTCAGAACAACCTGGTTCCCACCTGACATGAATGAGGTACTGATAACACTCATCCCTAAAGTCCCTCATCCAGAGCAACCTAGCCAGTTCAGACCCATTGCACTAGCCAATGTAATCATTAAAATGATCACAAAGGTCCTAGGCAATATATTCCAAAGCATTATTGGCAGGCTAGTTAATACTACTCAAAGTGCATTCATTCCTGGAAGAAGCAGTGCGGAGAACATCATTTTAGCTCAAGAGATAATACATGACTTTGAAAAAAGAAAGAAAGGGAAGAAAGGCTACATGGCAATCAAGGTGGATCTAGAAAAGGCCTACGACAGAGTCAGCTGGAATTTCCTCCAAAATGTGCTTACTGAAACAGGTTTGTCTGATAACTTGATTAAACTCCTCATACACTGTATTACTTCCACGATGTTAGCAGTTATGTGGAATGGAGAGAAACTAGAGTCTTTTAGTCCAAGCAGAGGGCTGAGACAAGGAGACCCTATAGCACCCTACCTTTTTGTCTTGTGTATGGAAGTGCTGAGTAGTAGAATAACTAAAGCAGTTGAACAAAGATATTGGAAACCTGTCAAACTGTCAAAAGAAGGCCCCCCTCTCCCACATGTTTTTTGCAGATGATCTACTTCTTTTTGGGGAAGCTACCACAAACCAAGCACAGGTTATTGAGAGTGTGTTACAAGACTTTTGTCATAGCTCAGGACAAAGAATCAGTACTGCCAAGTCTGTGTTATGTACCTCTAAAAATGTCACTTGGCATCACCATTAGCAACCTGGCAGCCAGCCTGAACATGTCTTATACAAATGATCTAGGCAAGTATCTGGGGGTCCCAATCATTCATGGGAGGCTGAGAGTGTCTCATTTCAAATACCTGGTGGATAAAATGCATGGAAAATTAGCCAATTGGAAGTCTAAATCCCTCACTAGAGCAGGAAAAAGAATACTGATACAAACTTCCCTGGCCACACAGCCCTATTATGCCATGCAAACTACCCTCTTACCTAGGACTATTTTGAAGGAAATGGAAAGAAGCTGCAGATCTTTCTTTTGGGGAGACACCACAGAGAGGCAGAAAACTTCATACTATTGCCTGGGACATTTTATGCAAGACTAAACAGCAAGGGGGCCTAGGATTTAAAAGACTATATGAGATGAATGTGGCTCTGCTAGGAAAGCTGGTCTGGGACCTGATCAACCAGAAAAATACCTTATGGGTTAAAGTTATGTCCCATAAATATAAGAAGCTTTCAAACATTGCTAAAGCAGGCTGCTCCCCATCTGGAGAGGCATTTGCAGGATCTTTGCACTTCTATTTAAAGGTATTGAAGAACAACATGACAGGTACATCTGGAAATTTGACAGTAAAGGAAACTACTCAGTGGCCTCAGGCTACAAATACCTGACTAATCACCAAGAAGAGGGGACATCAAGCGAAGTTTGGAACAAGATTTGGGAGCTGAAAGGGCCTACAAGAGGGAACTATCTTCTTTGGAACATTGCACACAATGCATTACATGCACAACATTTGTTGCACTCAAGACACATAGCAGATACCCCAAAGTGCGACCAATGTGCAGGAGAAGATGAGACAACACTGCATGCAATTAGAGACTGCAGTTGGGCAACAGAGATATGGAACATTTGTGTTCCAGCAGAAGGTAGAGAAGCATTTTATGCTCAACTACGCCTAAGCAATGGATTGAATTCAACATTGAAAACAGAACAAGCAACTGGAAATACACATGGAAAGAGGCTACCTATGGCATCTGGCATTGGAGAAACAAGAGGACACATGGCCAGGAGGAAGACAGACCTCCAGCATACATTTTTGTCTCAAAAATTATTGATAGAGCAAGAAATCTAAGAGTAGCTTGGCAGATAGATTAAATTTTTGTTTTGGCAAATAAAAGCCCTGTAAATGCAAACTCTTGGCTGCCCCTTTGAGGCTTCTGATTAATGAAAAGATCATCCTTAAAACAAAAATTAAAAAAAAAATGTATCTTAAACATGAAAATGGATATGAGCAAAAATATAACGTGTTTCGAAGCCAATCAAGGGTTACCAGGATTATTTATACTAACATTTATTTTCCTTATGTAATGCCCATTTATTGTCTAATGCTGTAACATTTAGTCTAGAAAATTAATTTGTAAAAACACCAAAGTTAATTAACCTCTTCATTTTATTTTTCTTTCTAATCCAAAATTATCATCTGCCGACATCTTTTAATAAAATAACAATACAAAAAAAAAAATAACCATCCATTTGTTCTCCTCCATGTATAAAAACTATACATTACAAATCTTTGCATATATATATATATATATATATATATATATATATATATATATATATATATATAATAATATGAACAAAAGTGATATAAAGAAAATAAGTTTTGTTCTTATTGTGTAACAAGTCACTACTACGACTGATAATTATTATTATTTTTACTTTTTACAGCTATACTATTCTCGTTTATACCATAAAATTTGGGGCGTTACAGTTATACTCCTCGTTCTGAACAACTCGTAAATCACGACACCATACCATTACTTACGTCTCAACAATACCTCGCAACATTGTAAAAATGTGCGGAATGAACAAGCTCAATTGCAAGGTGCTCAAGGATACGTAGACCGAAATAAAGTTAGGGACATCGATTTTCACGGGTGAGTAACATGAAAGGCTAGTTCAGGTTGCGGTCTAACCACTCTACAAAAGGCTGAGAGGGGTAACACTGGATTAATCGTTTAGGTTGGCCTTTGGCTCTGATCGGGTCAAAATAAATGCCAAAACCGTCATCCCGTACCTAACAACGACGGCCTTTCTATTTCGCCTCGAAGTTACTAATATAAGTTCTAGGTAACCGGGTCATTAATATCTACCATAATCGTTCACTATTCATGGTGATTTGTGAAGTCGAAGCTAACGTGATAGAACTATTCCATTCTCAATACAAGATCCCAACTCAAATGAAATGCATTCATACAATCACTATATGTTTAATCAAAACAATACTGCAGGCTCAATGTATCAAAACCAATGTCAAAGGCATCAAAATTTCGAAAAATGACTCATTTACACCAAAGGGATAACAATCACTAAGTATAACTCGTTCAACATGAAAACGAAACATTGAAGCTAAACCAACCAACCCCTACTTTAAAACAAAACATGAATGATAAGGGTAGAAAAGTTGGCTTAAAACCGGAAAAAGGAGCGAGTACGATCATATGGCATCCGTAAAAGTCCTCCCAAGGTACCTGTGCTAATATCAACAAGCAACATGATGGGACTCAACTTTACTGTACTTTGGTGCGCAGTTTAACCCCCGTTTATCACTTTATTGACATGTTTTGGGTAGTTCTAGACTTGTTTAAGAGTAATATCGAGAGTTATACGCACGGGAGTTAAAATGTCATATCGATAGTAAACTCCGTCTTTTTAACGATATTTAACTCTTTTCCGAGCACTTTTGTCTTGTAGAATTACGCGTGGTGTTTGTTCGTACATGTTATTGCAGGATTTAGGTGACTCGAGAACCCGGGAGGCGATGTTTTGAATGAGAGACATGTTCATGGAACGAAAGTAGAATGAAAGTGGAAGAAAATCCAAGTTTGGAGTGAAATCAAGGCGAACTGGCGTTTGCCCTAACCAAACTAGCGTTTGAATCAAGCTTAGGCCTAAACTGGCGTTTGGACATGTGAAACTGGCGTTCACAGAGTTAGCACTTGATACTGAAATTCAGAGTTTCAGACGAATGGGCGTCCAAATAACCCCCAAACGCACGTTTGGATAGGTTCAACCCGAATCGAGAAAGCTCATGCAAGCCAAACTGGCGTTCAGGCAGATCAAACTGGCGTTTGCCCTCAAGGCATGATCCATGAACTGACGTTTAGGAGGAGACAAACGCTAGTTCGCTGAAGATGAAACCCTAATATCATCAAGATTTCTAGGCAAACTAGCGTTTGAAAGCATGCAAACTGGCGTTTGCGACCGACAGAAGCATATTTTCACCCTACACTATAAATACACAGCTCATTCAGCCCCTGAATATTCTTGGCCGACTTTAGACTCTTCTTAGGCGATGTTAGTGCGATTTAAGTGTAGTTTGATCACCCTTCAATCCTTTGATTCCCTAGTTTACATCCTTCGATTCTACATACTTTTTATAGCTTAGATTTACATTCCAAGAACAAAAGATTCAACTTTTTGGTGCAATTATTTCTTTATACTTTTCTGGATCAGATTTTCTGCGGTTATATGGTAATGAATTATTTCTCTCTTATTATTTCTAGCATGTTTTTCTTTCTTTATTCCGTCATTAGCATAATCATGAGTAGCTAATTGCATGTGTAGTCGAATTATGTGAAAGCGAGCGAAAACCCTAAGGGGGTGAGATAGGGAATTGTGTAGTGCGTAATATTATGTTTTAACGATTAATCCACGTCATAAAACTTATTTTAACATCTTTGAATTACATTGATCACCTAGTTCACTGTCACACACATCGAACTTATAGATGCATTTTGCGGTGAGATGTGGGATAAGGGGTTTTAGGATCGTTGCGTAGATTCGGCCTAGTTGTTAGGTCCGTTTCCAATACAGAGGTTTGACATCGTTGTTCAAGCAGCTCTAAAGCTTAATCATGTTAGGATAATCGGTTTTCTAAAAGGAGAGTCGGTTAGCTTCACATAGGGTGGTTGGATCGAGTTGTTCAGTCTAATCACTAGAATTAGGAGTTGGCACCCGTGGATGTCGTCAAACTACATTGGATAGGCAGGTCAGTTAAGACACGCTCCATGTCCAGTCCTTCCTTAAGGGTAGAAGTAGCTCGTGGGATCATAGTTCGGCTATACCTTTTAATATCTGGAAGTAAACTCATTAGTATAATCTTTATTTCTGCATTAGTATAATATCCTCCACCATTATTTTGACCTGAACTAAGTTATACGTCAGCTTTGGTACTTAGACATTACTCCCTGTGGATTCGACCTTGAGACCACTATACTCCCGTTGACCCGATACTCTGTGGGTAAAAGTTAGCGGTTAAGTATTTTGCTATCAAGAATTTTGGCGCCGTTGCCGGGGAGTAACGTTTAATATCTTTTAAGTTGACCGAAAGCTTGGGCTTAGGTCGTTTTTATTTTGTTTTCTTGTTGTTTCCTATTTTACAGTGGATGACCCGAAGCTCGAAAGAACCTCTTATCGAACCGATTGAAGAAATTGAAGCATTTGCACGTCACAGAAATAGTCAGCACCGAGGAGAGATCCTGATTGCTAGTCCTAACCCTTTGTTTGAAGAAGAAGGGGTAGTAGAAAGCTCACTCTCAGATTCCTCTGAAGGAATGAACGATATATCGACTCGTAGAGAGGGCAAAGATCCCATCGATGAACAAAATACACAAGGGCAAACCTCGAACACTACTGGTGGTAATGCGACACTGCAGTTGCAAACTCCACCGAGGAACCCTCGTGACTAACAGTTAATGAGGGACGATCTGAGATTCAAAGAAATTTTTTACCCCACGTTTTAATCAGAGAACGGGGATTGGATAGAATGCCCAGAATTTCGGGCCAGAACTCGACCAAGATACTGTAAACCGATTACTGTAGATGCTAAGGGATCAGGGAAACCAACAGGGGTTCTAAAACCCATATGATCAAGAAACCACCGATCTGGCAGATTTAATCAACGGATAATTATCGCCCACAGAGGGCTCAGCAGGGACAAGGATTAAGAGTCTGTCGAGATTATGTGACGACTCCATAGGAAGTTACAGGGCACAACCCAATTAGAGTGTCCCTATCAACGCCAACAACATGGACATAAAGCAAAAAATCTTGAACATGTTGGGGGAACATGCTCTATTCCACGGGAATTCAACCGAAACCCAAACGATTTTACGGATCATTTTCTCCAAATTTGTAGGGCGATGAAGTATAATGGGGTTAGCGACGAGGCGATAAAGTTGATAGTTTTTCCATTTGCACTTAGAGGAGTTCTAAAGACTGCCGGTACGATTCATTACCTAATGATTCGTTGCATACGTGAAGCGAGATGTGGTACGAGTGTTTCGAGAAAGTACTTTCCTCCGGCGAAGATTCTGGACTTGAAAGAATAAATCTCTGCATTTGATGGACTCGAGGAGAGACATGAAAGAGACATATGAGAGGTTTAGGGTCTCATCAAGAGATGCCCTCCACACGGGTTTTCCACTGTTGAGCAAGTTATTATATTATTCAGGGCCTTGGAGCCAGTGGACTAGAACAAGCTGAACGCCGCCAGTGGCGGAAATATTATGAATCTGCCGCCAGAACAAACTATGAGACAGATTGAGAATATGGCAGATAGGGAAGGACAATGGGGGTCTAGTAGGAAAAAGAAGAAAGCCCCGATGGAAAGTGTAAAGTCTCTGAAAGAAGAGCTTGATAGAGAGACAGCCATGCATGATAAGATGCAAGAAATGGTACTGAAGATGGACCAAATGGAGTTGGAGAGAAAGAAGGCACAGCAATGCCAACTTTGTGGAGGTGGACACTTAGCATTGGAGTGTACATCATCAAAAAAGTTCACTTACCCACAACAGTTGCCATCTACCCCAGCACAACAAAAGTTTGGAAACCAGAATGATCAGTAGAAGATGAATGTGTATGCAATGGGGCAGATGAATAGGAATCAGCCAGAGTTTGGTCAGCAACAACAGTTTCATAACTTTGTTAATCAGCAAGGACTGCCAATGGAGTATGCTATGGGAGCTGAGTCACAACAATATAATGTGAGCTATGTTGGACAAGGAAATGGGGGTAATTGGAATCAGAATCAACAAGGTCAAGGTTGGAATCAGGGGCAGAATTGGAATCAAAACCACCATCAGAACTGGAACCACAATTCCAATCAGGGTCAAAGATTTAGGCCAAGTCAAGGTTCATCCAATAGACTTTGGGACCAGAATCAGCATTCCTACCAGAATTAGAACCAAGGCAATTATCAAAGTAACCAGAATCAGCAATCTCAGTCACAAGGCCAACAGCAAGGTCAGAATTGGGGTAAGAATCAAGGATGGAGTCAGAATCAGGGCCAGCAAAACAATTAGAATCAGCAAGCAAGCCAGACGCCGAGAAACAATAATTCTGGCACCTATCAGCATCGGAATGCTCATCTCCACCAGAGCAATCAAAATAATCAGCAATCGAATAACTCTAGTGTTCAGAAGACGTCCGCTGAGATACTCCTGGAAAAACTGGATAGGACCGTATCTGAGTTCAACAAAAATGATGTGGAGCAAAAAGTGGCCACCCATTCTGCCATTCGGAACTTGGAAACCCACGTGGGTCAAATCACGACTACATTGAAGAAAAATTTGAGTGGTGGCCTCCCAAGCAATACTGAACAGAATTTGAGGGAAGTGAATGCAGTATTTACTAGAAGTAGCAGAAATATGGGGCTTGATTGGTCAAAGAAAGATAAAGTGACCGAAGCAGAGAATGATCAGAATGAAGAAGATGAGGCTGAGGATTTGGAAAGATGCAGGGTCGAAACTGAGTTAGAAGCAATGAGAAGAGAGTTGGCGGCAGTCAAGAGAGATCTAGCAATTGCAAAGAAAAGAGAGAGATGGAAATGGAGAAAGAGCTAGAGGCTCGAGAGAAAGAAGGAAGAGTCGACAAAAAGCGAGGATTTCATAGTGGTAGACATTAAAGAGGAAGAGTCGAGCACTCCCTTGCCAGGAAAGAGGCTACAGTTGTACCGTCGCAGCCAAAAGCTCGAGGTAAGAATGATTTTATGCCCCCTCCCCTCCTGATTTTGATGAGAGTACGCTGTTTTATCCACCTAAGGGTCCTAGGTTGAACTTTCTCACTGATAGTCAAAATAAGTTCCTAGACATTCTTAGGGAGGTAGAGATTAACGTTCCTTTGCTAGAGACGGTCGCGAGTGTACCGGCGTACTATAAGTGTTTGAAAGGGGCACTAACGAGTCGAGAGAAAATGAATCAAGTAGTAAAGCTGAGGGAGGAATGTTCGGCGGTGTATGATAGTAAGATACCCCTGAAAATGAGAGATCGTAGCAGTTTACCATCCCAATCACCATAGGCAATACTGTGATCGAGAATGTCTTATGCGATCTAGGAGCTTCTGTGAGCCTGATGCCTAGAGCCTTATATGAGAAGATAGGGTTGGGAGAACTAGAGCCTACGGGAATGACCCTTCAGATGGCTGATAGGTCAGCGAGGACACCTATGGGGGTAGCGGAAGATGTCCTGGTGCAAGTAGGTAAGTTTGTTTTCCCCGTAGATTTTGTGGTCCTCGACTTGGAAATGGATTCTAAGACATCTGTCCTGCTTGGTCGGCCCTTTTTTACCACGAGCGATGCTAACATTGGGGTGAATAAAGGAGATATTTCATTTGGCGTGGGAAGTGAGAGAGAGAGAGAGAAACTGAATGTTTACAAGGACAGATGTCGTAAAGTTACACATGATGAATGCTTGTATGCCGAGTGTGTATTTTCTTGTGTTGTGGCTCGTACTAACATGCAGGAAGTAGAAGTAGGCAGGTCAGTTAAGACACGCTCCCTGTCCAGTCCTTCCTTAGGGGTAGAAGTAGCTCGTGGGATCATAGTTCGGCTATACCTTTTAATATCTGGAAGTAAACTCATTAGTATAATCTTTATTTCTGCATTAATATAATATCCTCCACCATTATTTTGACCTGAACTAAGTTATACGTCAGCTTTGGTACTTAGACATTACTCCCTGTGGATTCGACCTTGAGACCACTACACACCCGTTGACCCGATACTCTGTCGGTGAAAGTTAGCGGTTAAGTATTTTGCTATCACAACACGACATCCAAGAGTACACAGATATGAAGATAAATAATCGAAACCATACGGATAACCACAACTTATCAAAAACCAAAAACGCCACACTAACCCCCCCCAAAACACATGTCCTCGGGTTATATTACAACAAAACTTACCCGAAGTATCAATATACACACTAAAGAAACACAGTGAAACACAAGGGGAAAGAAAAAGCAATAAAAACACATTATAAGTTTGAAGTCCTCGGCTCGATTTTCTACCCCGAACAATGTCAAGGATAGCTATACCAAAGGAGAGCAAACCTTTGCTTATCCCTACCAAAATTGTAAGAATTGAGCACCCCCTGAAAATGAAACAATAGAAATATGGGGCTCAATCCCCACCACCAAGTTTGGTTCAATGAGTCCATTGCACAGAACAACGAACTCACTTCCCCCGACTAAAACATATCCCAACTAATAACGACTTTAGGACCAAGTATGAACATTTAGGCTCAACATCAACAACAAACTCAATAGGGTGCACCCCCGTAGGTATAACAGTAGGGCTAAACGAAGACGGAATAGATGATTCAATGGATACAAGAGTCTTACCATCCTCGTAGCGTTCCTCTGGGGTAACTTCTACCAAAGTTTCACGTTCTCTCCTCTCAACCTCCTCTATCAGTTGTTGCACTTGAAGCTCCAAGTTCCGTATGGATGTTAGGATCGAAGTTCTGCCATTTCGAATCCCTTTACCTTGTTGTTCAATGGTTTGTTCAAGTGCCATCCGTTGCTCCGTTAAGATCTCAGATTCCAAAGGTGGAGGAGTATCGAGTTGTTGATCAAAGTACTTTGGGGCATTATCCCACTCATTTCCGTATGATGCGGTGTATGGGTTGAACTGATAAAATGGTTGTGTTTGGTAACCCATAGCACCGTAATTGTAATATCCGAATAAGTAAGGATAGGAGCCGTAATTGTAGTATGGATTCATTATCTGCAAACAGAGAAGCAACACTAACACAATCATGGTATCCTGTCACTACCACTGCCGAAGTAAATGGTGTGACACTTCAGCAAAAACAAATAAAAACAAACTATACATAGAAAAAAAATAAGAAAAACGACATAATCCTAAAAACTCAACTAACTTACAAGATATCAACTCGATTCCCCGGCAACGGCGCCATAAAGCTTGATCGGCCTTTTCTAAGTGTCCAGTCTTACCGGCAGTGTACCGGGTCAATTGTAGCCTAGAATTGGTGAGTCAGGTCATATCCCACAGGAAATCTGGTCGAGTACCAAAGTCGGTCTCGTTCCTAGTTTAGGCCAACACGACTACTGAACGTGGTGATTTGTCAGATCACCGGTTCTACAAACTAATATGCACAAAATAAAAAGAGTTTAAAACTATATAAAAGAGATAGATGAGCTATGATCCAATCTAAAACTCACAAACCCTAGCTAAGTCCCGAGGTATTCTTGATTCACTTAAACGTTCTCGACGTCATACGTAGGGTGTCATTTCCTGGCTCTGAGAATAGACAATATTTCAATAATCTACCTCATATGTCAGTTCAACGATCCACCGACGGATTTAATCGACCTCACACGGTCTACGATCAATGAAACGCTTGACAGGTCGATACAAACCTCACACACGAAACCGAATCTGAACAACTCAGTCGGTTTTACATGGTGATCCTAGAACCCCCAGTTCCCGTACCCTATCGCAAAATACCTATGTAAAGAAGATACGTGAATACGATTATCAAATGGAAAATTCAACAAATGTGTTTAAGTATAAGTTCTAGGACTACAAACACATCAAGAATAATCAAATCAAACATCAAGAACAACACATGAACAAGCTAGGATCCGGTTTCGATGATTTTCACATAACTCGACTATCGGGAAACTAGCTACTCATTCTATTAACAAAAACAACAAGAAATTAACAATAAATATAGCAAGCATCAAGATCTAAAGCAAGAACCATAAATGAAATTGAAATACCGAATATATTAGGCTGTAAAAAATCGAATCTCCGAATGAAATCCCGTCAATAACGCGTCAAGCTATCTTCGAAATCCTCTGGATTACAACAATCTACAACTATAAGGTAATCTATCTACAAATCTAATCTAAGCTAAGAAAAGGGCTGAAAATCGCAGAAAAAAGCTGGAAATTCGATCTAGATCTTGATCCAATTGAATGCGGGGATTATTTATAGTGTTGGTGAAATTTGACTGTTAGGTGTGCGCCTAGTATGTAGAATGCAGAAAGTCGGACTGAAACTTTGGCCATTTTCAGCCCCGTAGGCGTGCGCCTAGGGTTTGTTAGGCGCACGCCTTCTGACATAGTTTTAGTAAATAGGCCATAACTTCGTGTGTAGACCTCCAAATCCAGTGATTCAAAATGCGTTGGAAAGCTAATGAAATTGTCTACAACTTTCATGAATATGTCCAGCCCATAAAATGACACAAAGATGGATCAAACGTCAGATAAATGGTAGGTATGGTTGTAGTACCAACGAGTTTTGATCCATTTGAACGTTTAAGTTTCGGGCACACGTTCCAACCCTCGTATCTCGCCTTCCGGTCATCTCGAACACCTAATACCTATAGAAAATCACGACAAATACCATACGTAACCCCTACAGGACACTAAGGTGACCGAGAAAACATCAAAACACCGAATAATAACGAGATTTCCGGACTTTACGTCCTAAGTCTCGAAATGATAACCAAGGTGTAATAAGCACCAAAATACAACCAAATATCTCCAGAAACATATAAAACGAGGTATAAACGGCGCTTAATCATATAGTAAATGATAGCCAAGTTGACTCTCATCAACTACCCTCTACTTGGCGTTTGCTCGTCTTCGAGCAAAAATGAGCGATTCGAAAATAAAGATGGAGTCAACATTGATATCATACATCTAGTCGATAAGAATTGAAATGGTAAAACACAAGTAATTGACAAAAATTAATATGATTTAAGTTCTACCTTGTATTGAGAAAAGAATGTGTGTGTGTATAGCTTCTTCGACATTTATCACCAATGACCGGTTTAGATTATAGTCGTATAATGTACCGAGGTCAATCGAAGTCATGTAGGGTCAGGTAGGACTTGATAGGTTGTAACGTTAGGCTAGGGTCGGGGCTAACGAAAGGGATATTTACGAAAAAAAATAGAAAGTAGAAAGTGCAAGTGAGCTTTACTGAACCATATATATATACAAACCATAGCTCTTCCCTTTGTAGTATCGGAAGATGCAACTCCTCATAAAGATGCTTGTTTGAATGGTGCAAACCATCAACCGAGCTTCAACCTATAATTCATCCAACCTTCCACTTCTTCACATCATTCCTCAAGCCGGAGACATACGTCACATCCAGGTCTAGTTCGTACCTAAGCTAGTCAACCAGGAACAAACCGCTACAGAACACAACAACATCTCTTACCCCGTACTAGATTAGAAGAAGTTTCTGTCACCAACATCACAATATCAAAACACAAGGCCAAAAATTGACATTCTCTTAACTCTTATATATATACAATGAATCCTTTTTCTTCTTCCTTCTTTTTTCTTCCCTTTTTTTTTTGATTTAAAGAACAAACTATAAGGATCGAATTATGAAAATATGACACTATACATCAATATTCCGAACAAAACCGAAACTGACACATTGTTATACTCCTCGTTCTGAACAACTCGTAAATCACGACACCATACCATTACTTACGTCTCAACAATACCTCGCAACATCGTAAAAATGTGCGGAACGAACAAGCTCAATTGCAAGGTGCTCAAGGATACGTAGACCGAAATAAAGTTAGGGACAACGATTTTCACGGGTGAGTAACACGAAAGGCTAGTTCAGGTGGCGGTCTAACCACCCTACAAAAGCCTGAGAGGGGTAACAATGGATTAATCATTTAGGTTGGCCTTTGACTCTGATTGGGTCAAAATAAATGCCAAAACCGTCATCCCGTACCTTACAACGACGACCGTTCTATTTCGCCTCGAAGTTACTAATATAAGTTCTAGGTAACCGGGTCATTAATAGCTACTATAATCGTTCACTAGTCAATGTTCATGAAGTCGAAGCTAACATGATAGAACTATTCCATTCTCAATACAAGATCCCAACTCAAATGAAATGCATTCATACAATCATTATATGTTTAATCAAAACAATACTACAGGCTCAATGTATCAAAACCAATTTCAAAGGCATCAAAATTTCTAAAAACGACTCATTTACACCAAGGGATAACAATCACTAAGTATAACTCGTTCAACATGAAAACGAAACATTGAAGCTGAACCAACCACCCCTACTTTAAAACAAAACACGAATAATAAGGGTAGAAAAGTTGGCTTACAACCGGAAAAGGGCGCGAGTACGATCATGTGGCATCCGTAAAAGTCCTCCCAGGGTACCTGTGCTAATATCAACAAGCAACACGACATCCAAGAGTACACATGTATGGAGATAAAGAATCAAAACCATACGAATCACCACAACTTATCAAAAACTATAAACACCACACTAACCCCCCCCCCCTCCCAAAACACATGTCCTCAGGTTATATTACAACAAAACTTACCCGAAGTATCAATATACACACTAAAGAAACACAGTGAAACACGAGGGGAAAGAAAAAGCAATAAAAACACATTCTGAGTTTGAAGTCATCAGCTCGACTTTCTACCCCGAACTATGTCAAGGATAGCTATACCAAATAAGAGCAAACATTTGCTTCTCCCTACCAAAATCGTAATAATTGAGCACCCCCTAAAAATGAAACAATAGAAATATGGGGCTCAATGCCCACCGCTAAGATTGGTTCGATGAGTCCATTGCACAGAACAACGAACTCACTTTCCCCGAACTAAAATATATCCCAACTAATAACGACTCTAGCACCAAGTATGAACATTTAGGCTCAACATCAACAACAAACTCAGTAGTGTGCACCCCCGTAGGTATAACAGTAGGGCTAAACGAAGACAGAATAGATGATTCAATGGATACAAGAGTCTTACCATCCTCGTAGCATTCCTCCGGGGTGACTTCTACCAAAGTTTCACGTTCTCTCCTCTCAACCTCCTCTATCAATTGTTGCACTTGAAGCTCCAAGTTCCGTATTGCTGTTAGGATCGAAGTTATGCCATTTCGAAACTCTCGAATCTCTTTACCTTGTTGTTCAATGGTTTGTTCAAGTGCCATCCGTTGCTCCATTAAGATCTCAGATTCCGGAGGTGGAGGAGTATCGAGTTGTTGATCAAAGTACTTTGGGGCATTATCCCACTCATTTCCGTATGATGCAGTGTATGGGTTGAACTGATAAAATGGTTGTGTTTGGTAACCCATAGCACCGTAATTGTAATATCCGAATAAGTAAGGATAGGATCCGTAATTGTAGTATGAATCATAGTTATCAAACCCGGCCCGGTCATTGACCCGAAAAAGACACCGGGTCACCGGGTTAATGGTTCAACCGGTGGGTCAGTGGTTCAACCGGTGGGTCACATCATATACTTAAAAAATATAATTGAATATTCAAAACATAAAGATAAAATAAAATATGACAACCATAATTATTTTCAAAATACTCCAACAAACACAATTACAAATTAGACGACATAAAATCCTCAAATGATTATCTGTTGTGCAAGTTAAAGCGCACATAATTAGTCTTTTCTTTAGCTAAGTGTTGTAGCTACTGCAAAATTTCATACATTCCTGAAAAAACACAGCAATACATTCAATTCATAATGAAAACAAGCTCATTATCTTCACTTCAAGTTTTCGACCGTAAAAAAAGTACAAATACCCTACATACCAATAATTATTTCCAATAAAACAAAAAATACATACATCCGCTTTGCTTTTTTTTTTTCGATAGATCCGCTTTCGATGTTCTTTTTTGTTGACAAAATTTGCTCGATGTTTTGAGATTTATACTATTTAGAACTGAAGCTTTTTTTTAGAACCGGCTGAATGTGAATGAAATCCTAATGAAAAAAAAAAAAAAAAAAAACTGGGTTGATGGAAAACCGCCCGGGTCACCGGGTGGACCGGTCCGACCGCCGGGTGGACCGGTCCGACCGCCGGGTCGACCGGATCTACCGCCGGGTCGACCGGTCCGACCGCCGGGTTGGCCGGGTCAGAACGGTTCACTTGCTTAAACGGTCGAATGCTTGACCCGGCCCGGGTTTGGGACCGGGTCACCGGGTCGACCGGTTCGACCGCCGGGCCGGGCCGGGTCTGATAACTATGGTATGAATTCATTATCTGCAAATAGGGAAACAACACGAACACAATCACGGTATCCTGTCACTACCACTACCGAAGTAAATGGCGTGACACTTCCACAAAAACAAATAAAAACAGACTATACATAGAAAGAAAAAAAAAGACCTAATCCCCGGCAACGGCGCCAGAAAGCTTGATCGGCCATTTCTAAGTGTCCAATCTTACCGGCAGTTTATCGGGTTAATTGTAGTCTATAATTGGTGAGTCAATGTCGTATCCCACAGGGAATCTGGTCGAGTACCAAAGTCGGTCTCGTTCCTAGTTTAGTCCAACACGACTACTGAACGTGGTGATTTGTCAGATCACCGGTTCTACAAACTAATATGCACAAAATAAAAGGAGTTTAAAACTATATAAAAGAGATAGCCGAGCTATGATCCAATCTAATACTCACAAACCGTAGCTAAGTCCCGAGGTATTCTTGATTCATATAAACGTTCTCGACGTCATACATAGGGTGTCGTTTCCTGGCTCTGAGAATAAACATTATTTCAATAATCTACCCTCCTATGTCATGTTCAGCAGTCCGCTGACCGGATTTAACTGACCTCACACGGTCTACGATCAATGAAACGCTCGACAAGTCGATACAAACCTCACACACGAAACCGAATCTGAACAACTCAGTCGGTTTTACAGGGTGATCCTAGAACCCCGATTCTCGTACCCTCTCGCAAAATACATATGTAAAGAAGATACGTGTAATACGATTATCAAATGGCCAATTCAACAAACGTGGTTAAGTATAAGCTCTAGGACTACAAACACATCAAGAATAATCAAATCAAACATCAAGACAACACATGAACAAGCTAGGATTCGGTTTCGATGATTATCACATAACTCGACTATCAGGAAACTAGCTACTCATTCTATTAACAAAAACAACAAGAAATTAACAATAAATGTAGCAAGCATCAAGATCTAAAGCAAGAGCAAGAAATGAAATTGAAATACCGAATATATTAGGCTGTAGAAAATCGAATCTACGAATGAAATCCCGTCAATAACGCGTCAAGCTATCTCTTAAATCCTCCGGATTACAAAAATCTACAACTAAACTAAGCAAATCTATCTACAAATCTAATCTAAGCTAAGAAAAGGGCTGAAAATCGCAGAAAAAAGCTGGAAATTCGATCTAGATCTTGATCCAATTGAAAGAGGGGACTATTTATAGTGTTGGTGAAATCTGACTGTTTGGCGTGCGCCTAGGAAAGTGCATGCGCACGCCTAGCATGTAGAAAGCAGAAAGTCGGACTGAAACTTTGGCCATTTTCAGCCCCGTAGGCGTGCGCCAAGGGTTTGTCTGGCGCACGCCTGCTGATACATCTTCAGTAAATCGGTTATAACTTTGTGTGTAGACCTCCAAATCCAGTGATTCTAAATGCATTGGAAAGCTAATGAAATTTCCTACAACTTTCATGAAGATGTCCAGCCCAGAAAATGACTCTATGGTGGATCAAACTGCAGATCAATTGTAGGTATGGTTGTAGTACCAACGAGTTTTGATCCATTTGAATGTTTAAGCTTCGGGCACCCGTTCCAACCCTCGTATCTCGCCTTCCGGTCATCTCAAACACCTAATACATGTACAAAATCACAACAAATACCACACGTAACCCCTACAGGACACTAGGGTGACCGAGAAAACATCAAAACACCGAATAATAACGAGATTTCCGGACTTTACGTCCTAGGTCTCGAAATGATAACCAAGGTGTAATAAGCACAAAAATACAACCAAATGTCTCCCGAATCTTATAAAACGAGGTATAAACGGGGCATAATCACATAGTAAATGATAGCCAAATTGACTCTCATCAACAGTGATCAGATTACAGAGATAGTGAGCAAAATCTGGTGAACTTTTGTTGTAAATGATTGAAAATGCTTGTATCAAGAGATATGGCACTAAGTAATCATTCAAAGCATTCAATAAAAGCAATGTAAAGTGCAGAAGGTAGAGAACTCAGGGATTTAGACAGGTTCCAACAAGATGGCTTGAAAAAGCAAACTTGCAGTCATGAATTTGGCTTGAGTTCGTCCGGGCAAGGAAAAAATTTGCTTGAGATTTGCTCGACAAATTTTAAACAATTTCAAATTCAAACTAGAGCTCGAGCAGCTCGAAACAATGTTAAATCTTTAAAGTGTTTGAGTTTGGCTCGTCAAAATAATACAGAAGAATATATATTTTAATATAATATAATAATACTTGATAAAACTCGTAAACTTTTCGATTCAATCTTTCAAGTGTTTGAGTTCGTTTTAATCATTTTTAAACAAACATTTTGAGAGTCAAGCATCGAGCTATTTGTGAGCTCATTTTACATCCCAAATTGATCCTTTAAAATCTAGATTAGAAAGGGAAAAGAGCCCTTAAAAAAAAATCAAGATTAGGGAAAAGAGCCCTTCAAAAAAAAAAGACGGATTAGGATTCATTTTGACAAACCTTTTTGTTTTCTTTAATCATATTTCTTCTGCAAACTTACATATAATTCCCCTTGCAGATCATCGCACTTCCGTATCCAGTTGTTTTTCCCCCAATTTTACTTTGATATTCGATTTTTTTTCCTCCTCCGAAACCCTAAATCGTCATGGCCGAATATCGGCGACATTCAGTCTATGAAGCGCTTGGAGGTGGCTCAGGTTTTCTCTCTTCCTTTACTTTAATCTGTATATGCATGCTTTGTTCTTGCAAATTGACATACTTATGCATTGTGAATTGATTCTTGTATATTCTTGGTTAGTTGGATTTGATATGTCAACTTTTTTTCTCGGCCTTAAAATGTTTGAATCGATCGACTTCAATACCTGAAGTTCGGAAGTAGGGTAAAGCAGTAGTTCGATTCGTATTCATTTGATTTTTTTTTTTTTTTTGCCCTGTGAATTATAGTCGCTGATGTGCTACTATGGAAGAAATGGTGTTCTAGCGTAGCTTTGCTTGTGGGTTCTACTACTCTCTGGTTCCTTTTTGAGCATGGGGGCTACAATCTGCTAACCTTCATTGCCAACGTCCTATTGCTTCTCGTTACGATTCTTTTCCTCTGGGCTAAATCTGCAACACTTCTCAATAGGTAAGCAATTGGGATTTCAAATCTTGGACTCTGGTGGATCTTGGTTTTTCATTTTAACATTGTTTAACCTCATTGTTAATCCAATTTTGCAAATCTTTTTTAATATCTTAACTGATTTGCTAGATTTTTTGATCCAGCTGCATATCTTTTACATTATCATACTTGCTTCTGAAATAATTCAGTCGATCTGTTTGTTATCTCAACTCTTCTGCCACCTTTCTTGTGCCATTTTGTGTTGGATTGGGATATTATATGATAGTTTGCAGAGTTCATTTTCATTCTTATTTTTTGTCACTCTTTTTCATGTCATATTAGTATGACAGTTTAACTTTTGGTGATCGGGTTATACTTATACTATTGCCATTCGTAGACCTTTATCTCCACTTCCGGATCTGGAGGTTTCTGATGAATCTGTGGTCAAGGCTGCTGATGCAATTCGAGTTTGGATCAACCGTGTACTAATGATTGCTCATGAAATCGCAATTGGCAGGAATTTGAAACTTTGTGTTCAGGTTAGTTGTTTTGGTTGTGGTCATCTCATTCTTTTTGTCCTCTTTGTTAGATGATTGTTACCTAAACTGGGATTGCTTTGCTTTGCTTTGGTCAGGTTGCTATAGGATTGTGGCTTGTTTCTTGCATCGGTAGTTGCTTCAGCTTCCTTACGTTGCTGTATATTGGTGAGTATATCAGCTGTCAGAGATACTTAGTCTAAAATATGGTTTGCATCATCATCATTTTGTTACTTTGCTTCATCACTGCCTCGCTTTTACAGGCGTTATTATCAGTCTATCAGTACCCTTGTTGTATGACAAGTTTCAAGATCAGATCGATAGCAAGCTGGTTGTAGCTCGTAATATCGTCCAGACAGAGTACAGGAACCTTGATGAACAAGTATTTAGTAGGATTTCTAGGATTCTAAACAAGCAGAAGAAAACTCAGTAGGGCTTCTAGTCAGAATTATCTGTCTAGCATGTATTAGAATGCAGATTGAAAGCAGCTTTTATATGCTATTGCCTTATTCGACTACTTTCACACTAAGATTTTGTTAATTAGTGAGAATGAAAATATATTGATGGAAGTAACATAGTCGAAGGATGATATCATGATACCCTTTTTTTTCTTTTAAGTTGCTGAGCAGGGTTTGTGTGGTGAGCGTGTCGTGCTTATGATTTAAGTTGTGATAGGACTGCATCATCATGGCATTGAGTCTTTTTCTTGCTCTTAGCAATCGGTACTTGTTGCTGCAAGCTGAGATGGAATCTTGTCGTTTTTTCAGTTTTTGTGTGTGTGTGTGTGTGTGTGTGTGTGTGTGTTGAGCACTTCGCCTTAAGGCGATCATATTGCCGAAAGGTGAAGTGCCAACCCTTTTGTATGGCTTTCTTCTTGTCTAGCAACAACTTAAAGTTTTTGAATACATTTCTTGAGCCAAAAATGAGAAATTTGAGGCGTTTGTTGAACTGTATAAGGAGCATTAATGCCGCCGGTGTTCCTATCCAACATTTTTTTTTTCATGAAGAGGATAGTCATCAGTATTGAAGTTCCTTACCTTATAGGAGCATCAGTACGAGCGACAATCCTACCAGTGACGTTTTCTAACATGTGAGGTGATGAAGTAATTTTGGTCACCCATTTTGTGAGTTTTTTTTACATGTCTGTGATGTGATGATCTACTATGTATATCTGCTCCCCGAGCAATTGACAACATGTGTCGTGTTTTGATTGGATGGTGGTTTATCTGCTCACCGAGCAATTGATAACACGTGTCGCGTTTCGATTGGATGGTGGTTTATCTGCTCACCGAGGACACTCCATATTAGAATTTCCCCACGTACAGTAGGTTTAGACCATGTTGCACCTTGCATCATGTTCATCATTCAATCGGTAAAACAGTTGTTATCTAAAAATAAATAAATAAAAATCAACGGGCAACACTTTCGGGCACCAGTAGACAAACCACAAAAAACTGGAACATTTGGAAGTGACTTGCTTGCCACCATTTCAGGTTTTACACAGCCTAGTTCAGTACATTCTCATAGTATATTACAAAAGCAATCCAAAGACCAAAATTATCAAATTAGGCAGCTTTGGCTACTGGAATGGTTTCTGCTGGTGGCAACGTGACTGAACGTAACAGTTCCAACGAGGTTGCTAATCCCAGAAAATGTGATAGAATTGTGTTTGCTGACGACTGTCATCAAAATATACACATACAAGACATCAACAAACATGATATCGTTTGCCATAGAAGTTGAAGAAGATAGTGATTGCAAAAGTACACTGAATGAATCGTTACCTGTACCAAGAACACGTCTAGTGCGAGAACAGGACTACTTCCAGGAGGTATACCCTGGTAGTAGGGATTTGCTGAGGTTGTGAGAGCCTTTGCCACCAGCAAACCAACGGTAGCTTGCAACCCGAGTATTGCAGCACCCATTCCCAGAAGGTTCACAGCTATCCCGTTCTTCAAGCTTCTAACAACATCAGCACGTGGAGGAGCCTGAAAGTATGGTCACTTGGTATATGAACTACGAATATAACTTTGTTTTTTCTGCCCCTAATAACATTCTTGTACAAAACCAGGTTAACAAGGAGGAAAAGGACAGGAAACTCAATTACAGACATTTTGCAGGGCATCAATGTTAGATAAATGAATCTTTAAGACGAATTTGGTAATTTATCATGGTATGAGCATGAGGTCAGGAGAACAAACTCACTCATGCCCCATTTATTAAAGAAGAAGAAACTATTACTATTGTTTCCCACACGTGACGGGTGTTAGATAAATGTATAAATTACTTTTCTTCCTAACTTAAGCATTTAGGTTACTTGGTAAAATCTCAAATGTTACTTGTGACTATTGTGCAAAAACAGGGTAAAAAAAGAGATTTAATGTCAAACAAGTAAAACTAATAACAATTTTGGATTAGGAAACTTCTAAACCTTCATTTACGGTAGATTAGCCCACTGATTTCAGGCACTAGTACTTTACAAGAAAACTTATGCCACAGCCCTCTTGAATAGAAGAGTAAATTAGAAAAAGCAATCAAACTGCAAACATACAAGCCAATGAGAAGCATTGAGCATATACTTTAATGAATTGGGACTCCACAATATGTAATGTATCATGCAACTACAACCTAGAGGATCAAGCAGCTGTTTGGGTAATAACAAACCCAATAAGCAGCTCTGTATCATGCTTAGCCAAAATCATAACCGCCAGTTATTAGTTACATCGTAACTCGGCTATTATACCAAGAGCTTTCTGCTTGTATCTTGCAGTTGGATATCACATTCTCCCCAAGAAAATGACCTGGCATCGAGGAACCTAGTCTAAACCAGGACTGTACCAAGACGTTCAAGAGTAGAGGCAACCCTCACCAAATTTCACCAGGCCTCCAGAGGTAGCTATCATTATTAGTACTTCCATGTAAAGGAGGTTCCATAAGGCACATCTAACTTTGCACAACACTTGACTCCCTCAATTCAAGCTGGTTGTTACTGTAATAACACATTCCATAACCCAACACAAAGCATCAAACTGTTACTTGACTTGTAAAGAGCTTTGGTCCTAATGCGGAAATGGATAATCATGGTTATTAAAATCATTGTACTGCTACTCTTATATTCAAGAACTTTTCCATTAGTCCATTGGATACTGAATATCACACTCATTTTTATCGCTTTTGCAGTTTGGATGTGAATAGAAATTGGGCCTAGACAAATTTGCTGAAAGGAGAATACAGCACGACAAACCTAAAAGAAGAAGGCCAACATCATATTCTTGATGCCAAAATGAATAGGTGAGATGGTCAATCCTCAGTTCTACCTTCTTTACATCTATATCCGCTTAGCCCAGATGCTTATTTTAAGCTTCATTATCTAGCATATATAACATTGTTCGTAACTTTATGAACAATTTCAATCCATCCTAGCAACAGGGGTGGCAAAACATAGCAAACCTGCCTAGTATTTAAAGTAACAGTTTCCAGTTATAGAACATATTATGCCAACTTCACCCCAGGTGATTAATGTTTTGAACTTAATTACCCAAAAGAAGACAACTTGCATTGGAAACTAAAAGCAGTTAACAAATAAATTACGAAGAAACTCCAAATAACAATCTTCATAGAAGCATCGATGCTTACCCTTGAAGGCTCATTGGCTGTCCTCCTAAGTTTATCAGACAGACGAAGGTAGCCAAAAGCCCAAAATACAGAAATGAAAGCAGCTGCAATTCCTCCAGCAGTAGCATAGAATGTGGCTGGTGATGTGATCTTCCCCGTTACAACAACTGAAAATGAAAGAATCACGGCAGCAACCAATGTGCAAATGAGTTGGCTCCAAAAAGCAAAGCTACCCAACCGCTTGAAGTATCTTGACGTGCTTTCTAATCTCTTTGCTACCTGAAATAGAAGGAAACCCACCAAAATTACACAAGTGAACTATATCCAAGGACATATCTAAATCAAAATCAAAATTAAAATTAAAATCAAAATCAGATAGTTTTTGCTTTTCCTTTGAAGTGAATCACCATTCATCAGTCAACTTTCCAACGACTTAAAAACCCTAAACCCAAAGCTAATAATTCTATATGAAAGGGGCTGACCTGAGCAAGTTTTGCCGCTTCTGATTCGCCATTAGAGGAGGAATAAGGGGTGGACGCTGAAGCAGAGGCGATAATTTTGTCTGTTCGGCCACTAAGAATGAATTGAGAGCAGAGTAGAGAATAATTACTTCTAGGAGGAGCGACATGAAATGGCGGTGAGCAAGACAAAGGGGAGAAGTGATTAGTGGAAGGACGACGGAGCTGGAAGAGGGATGGTGGAGATGGTCTTATAGACGAGTCTAAATGCGGTTGAGCAGGTGGTGCTCCGACGGCTGAGCGCGGTCCGGCCAGGAACAGAGTCTGCATTGCTGGGGTGTAAACGTTAAGGTGAGTGGCGAGTGCACTAAAACTAAAGCAACCGTATTTGGATTTGAACCGGTGGCAGGGGACATGGGGGAAATTCCTAAAGAGCAACAATAGATGCACGAAAAATATACCGAGCGACATAATCATATTTTATATATTTGATTATGATATATAATTCATCGATGATAATATAGTTTCATTATAATCAAAACTGAAAATGGGTTGAGTCATCCAATGTGTCATAATGGTTAGAGGAAAATTGATTTATTAAGTACAATAAGCAAAACTAGCCAATAGTACATCGGACGGCAGATATACGATCCATTACACATGGCGTATTAGTTTTAAATATTCATTTCGTAAATAATGAGCATGAATGTTTTTCTTGCCGTTTGATAAAAAATAAATAGAATCAAACGTGGGCATAAGTGTACGACAAATTTCAATGAAGCATCCCGTAGGAGAGTGATCTTCATCTTGTGATAGGAGACGATAATAAGTGGTTAATGAGTCCTCGTCGAAGGTCACCCAAAAGAAACCACAAGTGATGGCAAGGAAGAGATAAATTACAAGAGTTTCACCAATGAGCACGCCAAAACTTTACTCAAGCTTTCAAGAAGAAGTTTTAAGATTCGGAATGTTATGGTTTCGAAGTATTGCATCCATTGTCAGACCTCCATCTCCAAAAGCAGCGTCAACATTAAATTTAAGCACACCTAATTCCAGGATTTTCCAAACTATGGGGCAAGACAACTTATTAAAGGAGTTGATATATTTCTTTGCAGCAAAGACATACTCCTTTGATTCGACAATTTATTGGGAAATAATATAATTAAGATGAATCTTTTCCCGTCGTATAGCCACGCATATCTTGATTTCCAGATATTCTACACCAGACACATCGTTTGAATCACCTCTAATTCATCCTATATAGATAGAAGCCAATTGTAAAAATGCTAGAGGGCTGAAAGCGAAGTTTATAAAGGAAACTACACATATGAACAAGTTTCCAAAGGGCTTTAGATAGTTCACACTCAAAAGACAATGTCAACAAGTCTATTAAGTGTTTGGAAAAGTTGGCATATTTTGTCTCTTATGCTATGGGATCCGAGCCCCAAAGATGTAGGAAGACCATTGTTGAGCACTTTCCGCATAAAATGAACAACTCATTGCTTCACCTTTAACCCTCACAAGGTGTTCCATAATTGACCCTCATAGGCCAAACTCAATGATTCCAAAGAGAGACCCTTTCAGTTCTTGAGATCAAAGATCAATTGATAACTTGTGTTAACCGAGCATATTTCATTGTTGGAAAAGTGCCAAATCAACGTATCATTTCTAGAATAAGGGATTGGGGTTTGAAAGAATTTTGGTAACTTTAAAAGGATTAAAAACTTCATTTTATCGCTTCATTTAACCATAATCTTATGTGGGGATTAATGAGACAACTTACTTAGGTATCGAGTATGGCATTGATATTAGGTCTTTATAGAAAAGAAAGTTCATGTGGGAAGTCATGGGTCTCATTTGCTTCAAGGCAAGTGGGAGAATGTTGTAGATAAGATAAGGATAAGGGTGTGCTTTAAAACCAATTGTTGTTTGTCCTTATGGGCAGGAGGGAGATTATTATATGTAGTGCACAAAAGACAAATTTTGTAATTGTATTTATTATTAATAAATGATAGATTTATTTATTATCTTATTATTTTCTTTGTGCTTATAAATAATACGCTGATGGAAACCCTAAGTCATATCACACGTAGACATTTAGTGTGTTGGCACATGTGAGGATTAAATTTATAGTGATACACTCAAATTGTTAGTCCTCTGTAAACTTAATCAAAGTATGAGGTCTATTGATTAAACCACCATTTATGCGCCCATAACACTTTATAGTGTGACCGTATTATCCGGGTCATTGATATTGCTTATCTAAGAGGGGTATTTATATATGATGCATGCATATGATACGAGACCGATTTGATCTGAATTTCTCATATAAATACGTGATTGAGAAATCTTATTAAATCATAATAGGTTAACCTTAATTTTGGAGTGATTACAGACTCCTGCTTGTTTCAAGATAGAATTTGGTGTGTTCGTTACAGATAGGGGTGAACCAAAAAAACCGGAAATCAAACCAATTGGTCGAATCAAACCGGTCTCAACCGGAAAAGCATAAACCATATTTTTTGGTGGTTTTTGTATTGTAAAAAACCAAACATTGAAAAACAATTTGGTTTTCGTTTTCAAAACTTAAAACCGGACAAACCGTATATATATATATATGTATGTATATATGTGTGTGTGTGCAAGAGAGACAAGAAAAGCTTATACTGACTCTTGTCTCTATAGATCTCCATCCCCCAAAATTTTCTTTGTTGCACTCAAATCCTTCATCTCAAATTCAACACTGAGAAGGGCTTTCAGATTCTGAACATCAGACTTCTTTGCAGCAACTATCAACATAGCATCCACATACAGGACAAAGATAGATGAATGATCCATCTTTCACCGATCGTGAACACACAATGATAGGGGTGGTATCGGGTCGGACCCGACCCGTAAACCTCTATCCAAACCCTCCCGACAAGATTCGAGGATCCCATTATTCTTCCAGAGCCCGTACCCGATAAGTGTCAGGTCCCGACAATCGGGATACCCGAATGTTCCGGATCCCGTCGGTTCGGGAATGAATGTCCCGAACATATTATCGTAAAAAATATTAATGTTATTGTAAAAAAATTACAATAATTACTTGATCAAAACAATAGTTCAGAATGTGGGGGCCGGAGAAAATGAGTTAACGGCGACAGAGTCGACATCCAGTGAAGGTGGGTAACTTTTGTGAGGAAGAACACTCTGGAATATTCCCTTCAAAAAAAAAAAAACAGTCTGGAATATTAAAAAGTAAAAGAGAGGTGCAGAGAAAATAAAAAACGGCGGAAGCAGAGAGTGTATTATGTTTATGTTTGTAGTATTAGGGTAGTGGGTATTCATATCGGGATGAAAAATTATATTTATATATATATATATATATATATATATATATATGTTAGTGTATGTACTATATTAAATTTGCATGTTTGGTCGTCCGGCTTTTTGTGACGCTTTGGTCGTCCGGCTTTAGCGACGTTTTGGTCGTCATTATACCAAATTTTTGTCTTTTCCTTTTTTTTTTTTTTTTTTTGGGTTAGGTAAAAGCGAAGTCGTATGATTTTGATGCGGTGTTATAACATCAACGTGTTTATCACTAGGGTTTTTATTTGAAGCATTCAATTCTACGATTCAAGTTTCGGAAATTTTAATTGTGTTATTATGTAGTTTTATTGTACAATGAAACTTTGGTTTGACTTTTGTGCGAAGGTGCATTTCGATCTTCGAATTTTTGGTTAAGTAAAACAAAGTCGTATGATTTGGTACGGTCCACAAAAACTACTAGAAAATAAAATATTGTAAAAATTAGATAAGGAATGAGAATGTTTCATTCGATCATATAATACATAAAAATAAAAAACGAGATCTAACTCTCATTTATCTTACTTATCATTCGGTTAATTTACTTTGATAAAAGATAAGAAAATGAAAATCTTCCGAACCTTTTCTTTTTTATTAGTATTAGTTAGGGTTAAGTCGGCGTGAATAATATTCTACTTAATTAACAATTTATTTATTCGAGTTTGGGAAATTTTAATTTTGTTATTATGTAGTTTTATTGGGCTCACAAAACTCCTGGTTTGATTTTTTTTGCGAATGTGCATTTTGATCTTCAGGATTTTTCCCACACGTAACCTCCTTTTTCACGCAACACACGTGCATATTGTCACCTCAGAGGATGGTTTAAATGTTTTTCTAAGCATTGAAGTAGATTGATATCTTCTTTATTTTTGCTAAAGTAAATTTATCACAGACATAAAAACTATAATCGGTGCAAGATAAAAAGTGAGAAGACATCGCGACGGTGTGCTTCTCCACTAGTGTATATATATATATATATATATATATATATATATATATATATATATATATATATATTGTCGGGAAAATTTTCAGTGGTCGAAATTTTTTTTGGATCTGATCGGGATTATCGGGAAATTTGCCACTCATACACAACAATTATATGGAGTTCTATTATAACCCAGTAAAATCATGTAACTGTCAAACCTTTTGTACAACGACTTCTTCAACTTGCAAACATACCTTTCTTACCATGAACTTGGAACCCATATTGATGAGTATCAGCTGACCCTTGTTCAGTTGATTGATTCGAATCCAGCTCTGATCCCACCAAATCAGATGATTGTTGTTTATCCTATGCTGAATGTTGTTGTTCAGCTGACTAGACCTAAAGCTCCACATGTTTGTCAAGAAAAAATGGATACTTTTTATTTGACGGAGGTAGTATTATGTATGAAGTTAAAAGAAAATTGCATTAATTATATGATATGAGTTTTTTTTAGTCATTGCATCTTTAAAGTTATAGCATTAAATCACATAATAACCGTGTTGTTGACAAAAGCCTAAGATATTTAGGAACGAATGGAGTATTACATACTACATCCATCGCAAACTATAATTCATTCTACCTCTTTGATTTGTCTCACAATATAAGTCATTCTATATTACCAATACAATATTTATTACTCTTTTTTCTTTAACTTACCTTTAATTTATTATCAATCCAATAATTTTGCATTACTTAAAACTACTGCATTTAGACATTTAACCTTCAAATATATATCATTCAACCATCTTCTTAATCTCCATGAAACATCTAAAATAATTTATATTTTAAAACACAAAGAATATGATTTTGCCCAAAATGTAGCATCAAAATAAATCGATCGTGGGGTCGTTGACAATTACAATATTTAATTCGGCATATATAAAGGCCATCTCTTTTAAGGCTAAAGACATTTCATCTCTTGAAGTTAGATGGGTGCCTGGGCCAGTAGTATGGAGCAATCCAATCCAACCCAGAGGAATGAAGCTCAACCCACCAAACATATATTCATCCTTTCCGGCCAAAGTAACATGGCAGGTCGCGGCGGCGTCGACAAGCACAAGCACTGGGACGGCGTCATACCTCCTCAATGTGCCTCAGATCCCACCAAAATCTACCGCCTCAACGCTGACCTCCACTGGGAAGTAGCGGCTGAGCCGCTTCACCATGACATCGACACCAAGAAGACTCGCGGAGTTGGACCTGGAATGGCATTCGCAAACTCCATTAAAGATCTCCTCGTCGGTGAGAGTGAGATCGGTCTAGTCCCATGTGCTGTCGGCGGAACTGCGATTAAGGAGTGGGGACGCGGCACCCACTTGTATGAGAACATGGTGAAACGAGCGAAAGCCGCTACCGGAGCCGCCGACGGCGGCGGTGGTGAAATCAAAGCATTGTTGTGGTACCAAGGGGAAAGTGATGCTATGTCAGATCACGATGCAAATTGCTACAAAGAAAAAATGGAAGAGCTAATTGCAAACATTCGTGCAGATCTGAATTTGCCTCGACTTCCGGTGATTCAAGTCGCCATAGCTTCCGGCGATGTGAAATTCATTGACAAGATTAGGAAAGTGCAACTGGAAATGGAGGTGGAGAATGTTGTGTGCGTAGATGCGATGGGCCTGCCTCTGAGAGAAGACAATCTTCACTTGACGACTGAGGCCCAAGTTCAATTGGGTCATATGTTGGCCCAGGCTTATGTCAAGCATTTTGCAGGTTAAACAGCCATGTTGGAGAGATCTATCATTATACGGATCAATTTGGAAGCCCAGTTCCAATTAATCATTTATTATGAAGATAATTCTTACTATAATTTTAGGTAATAGTGTTAAAGGAGATGAGAATAAGAGAAGTCATTATAATGTGACTTATAAATTGGTGTTAATTTAGTATAGGAAAGTTGGTTGTGTGTTTTATTTTCCACTTTTGTTGCATTGAAGGTCAATGGTGTGGTGTAATTTCCTTTGGCGGTTGTAATATAAATGTCTTGGTAGAAAGCCGAGACGATCTTTGGATGAAGCATAAACACTAAAAATAAATAGTAAATAAAAAAGATAAGCACCCCTAATTAGGAACATCTATATACATAACAACTCCCGTTAAAATGTTCAATGAGATCGAGCACCACAAAGAGCACAAAGTTGACTTGATCGACACGGATCATATGACAAATGTCAATCTTTGCCCAATTTTCATAAGTCCATTGTATTCGGATTAAAAGCAATTTACACTTTAAATCAAAGGTCTATAGCTGACATCATCAAGCTAAGGCTTGGTATTCCAGCAAGTAGGAAATCAATAAAAATATGCAATAGGAGAAAGGTAAGATGTTAAAGCTTACCTACAAAATAATCACAAAATAAGAAAAATATGCAGTCACTAAACATGTTTACAAAGTTTACCTACAAAATAATCACAGAATTACCTGTGAAATCATATGATGACTTTGGGCTCAATTACGCATATGTTTGGCCTCACGGAAAAAAAGTTACGAATATTAAATTTGAAAAAAATTTATATAAGTAGAATCTCTTACAAATGAATTTAAGTTGTTCAGGTTGAATATCCAAAACATCGCACCTCATTACTGCTTCTGCCAAATTTACTATCGTAGTAAGTACTTATAATCCACCAATTTCTTCAGGCTACTCACATCCAGCATAATGATGTATTTGTGATAGCCAAGCAGAATTTGTGATAGCTAAGCAGAATTAGAAGCCATGTCATGTCTTGGTGAGTTTAAATGTTGCTTTAAAGCCTTTTTTTCCTTTTCCTTTTTCAAGGTTACTTTGATGAAGCACTACCACCTCCAGCAGCAACTTCAATTGGTTTAATTAGTGAAACCATATGCAATCAAGAGCAAGATGCAATCTTGGTGTTGATGCAATTGAGAAACCTTCTTCAGAAGATACCAATCTGCGAAATCACATTAGATGTTAGTACTAAAAGTAGCGCAGAAAATTTTGAGGAAAAATTTGAAGTAATACTACAAAAGGAACAAATGTGCGTGTATACTTAATATTGAATAGTGACGAAAATATCTGAATATCCAAAGATAAAAATACCAAACAATGAACTAAAAATACTTGTCATCAAGTTATGACCATTTATGTGATTTTTTCGGACTTATGCAACCGTGGGGTCGTAGCCAATAACGGAACAGAGAGATAACATCCACCATGAGAACTTATAATGCTTATTTTGCATAAGTAGATACTCCAAGTGGCTTGAACTATGTATAAATCTAAGCTTATACTACAAACGTGCAAAGGTACAACATCTAGAAAGATACACGGGTTTTTTACACTTCTACCGTAAACAAATCTAAGCAACAAAACTAAAAGAACACAAAGAAGCAAAACAAAAATGATGGGAGATAAAAGGGTACCTCGTAAGATATACTTCTTTGTAAAGATGTTCGTACACAAATATACAATCATCTGCAATTTCCAGCCCAAGTACATCACAATCTCTTTCCTAATTGTAAGCAAACAAAAGACAATTTGGATAGGCTGGCACGTAAATATTGATTACACATTTTGGGTTATATATACAGTACACATCACTTGCAAAGGATTGTCTGAAGAAGGACAAAATAACATGAGACATTTCTGGTTCAGAATTTTCTAATCAATCTTCAGGTTCAGGCATTTATATATGTCCTCTTCATAAACTACTAACCATTAACAATGAAGTAAACAGTGTTCCCATCAGAGTTTATCAAATTAGAACTGCATATCCTTCTTTACACCCTTAAAAAAAATTCCATGCATTTTTTCCCTTTTTTTTAACAGGGAATACTTTTAGTTCACAGTTTTGAGCAAATTACAGTCATGCAACCTTTGGCTTCAAAAAGTTATATAATCCTTCTTCAAATCCAAAACAATTTTAGCTAGCCAAATCCTTCACACACCTCATCCCATAGAAGGATAAACTTAACCTTAAGTTCATTTATCAAACAATTCAGTACATATTAACAAAGCCAACACTTTGCACAAATTCAGATAAAAGTGGAAAACAGACCCCAATTACAACTAACTGAACTCTGAAGATGCAAAATGAGGGGGAAAAAATCGAATCTTGAAGCAGAGATGCGCACATGATCTTCAACGGGGCCTTAAAAAATCCTCAACTCAAAAAAAAAAAAAAAACAGAAATCGTTGCCTTCATGGATCAATTCAGCAGTAAAACACATGATAAAAACAAATTGGCAAAGTACACGGAGCAGTTAGTTGCAAAGAGCACTAACAAACCTTGGCCCAAATTTTTCCCAAGCCGGATATAATCAATAATTTGTATGAAAATTCAGTATGCATGTGTGAAAGTGGTGGTGAAATGGTGGAATCCATAAGGGATAACAAAGGGTGTTCTCATTAGAGCGTATCATGCACTTCTTCGAGTTCAACAACTCACCAACTTTCAAATCTACAATTCGGAGGCGTAATCACCGGTGTTAAAGGAAAATCGATGCTTTGGTAGTCCATTTGAATTGTCACAAACATTAAAATATTGTGGAATGTAATGAATGAAACACATTAGATTTGGAGAAACATCATATCAAAACCTTACTATTATTTGTCATTTAGAACGTCCGCCATAAAAAGGCCAAGACACTGTCCCAGTAATCCAAAATCAGCAATCTGAATCGGTAGGATAAAACCTAAATAAATGATGGCTAGATCAGCAATGGAAACAACAAAAAAGGTCATATTAGATACAGAAAGCAATTTTAAGGTAATTGTTGAAACCGAATATAGGTGTGATGCAAGCAAATTTAAGAAGAAAACTTAAGGAATTGCAGATTTAAATCAGTAAACGAAATCACCTCGTGGGTAAGAAATTCAGGACGGATGCCATTGGTATTGCTGACATCAACATACATCGTCATCCTCCGACTCAAAATCCACTCTGTCAACCTCCGAATCATTGCCCAAATTATGTCTCACGGCCCGATACAAAATTGGTCTGTTGTCATCTCCACCACCTACTTGTGATCAAGAATTCGAGAAGCTAAAAACAGCTCTCTACAGCTGAGGTTGTTTTTTGGTTTGATCACTTCACCTATAACATTATTTAATTCTCAAACGCATTATATATCTAGTTTTAATATTTCTGTTTTTGAATTTGGTATAGGCCACAGACCACAGAATTCCAAATTCTTACCTTGATAAAGTAAGGAGTGTAGCAAGCAGTAATAACAATTTCCCACTGCACAAACAAACAGATATAGAAGAAAGACCAAGCAATGAAATTAACTCCCTCATATACCCTAGAATGTCGTACCATTGGGAAAATATGCACCCAAGCAATGAGCAAATAGCGACTGAACTCTGAAGAAATCAATCTGAAACAAATGCATTACCATCATCAATAAAAAAAAGAATAACATCGACTGAACTCTGAAGATGCAAAATGAGGGGAAAAAATCGAATCTTGAACCAGAGATGCGGACATGATCTTCAACGGGGCCTTAAAAAATCCTCAACTCAAAAAACAAAATCACCTCGTGGGTAAGAAATTCAAGACGGATGCCATTGGTATTGCTGACATCAACATACATCGTCATCCTCTGACTCAAAATCCACTCCGTCAACCTCTGGAATCACTGCCCAAATTATGTCTCACGAAGCCGCTGATACAAAATTGGTGCTTCCTCGTTTCGATGACTTTTGAAGGGCATTGCAAGTAAATGTAGATGAGTATGATGAGAATGAGAATCCAATAATTTGCAATGGATTTTAGGAGTTGTGGGTTGCGATTTTTTGGGCAGACCATGGGGAGTTGTTCATTGCTTTGTGGAAGTTGCAGAGCAGTTTGGAATGTGAGGGGAACGTGGGGAGTGAAGGTTCTTTATTTTTTTTTCGCTTCTTTTTTCCTTCAGGTGTATGGAAAAACCGGGTATGGGTCGGGTCAATCAGCCAAAATGGGTAATCAGACGGTTATTCACTCTAAAATATAATATAAGATTTCGTTGTAATGAAAATCTATATACTATATAATATAGATGAGCTGTTTAAACTCAATTACCTGTAATTTACGTCCAAACTCAGTAAAATGACCCGATTTATACCCGCTAGCATACGTTTATCATGTTTTGAAGTGAAATATAAATCTTAACAAACACTTCCACAACCTCGCATGGTCACCGGCGAAGAAAAAGGGTCGCGAGCAAAGATAGCGCAGAAGCGAAGGATCCGCTTGGTCCATTAATGAAGAACACGAAGCGGAGAGCCCAAGATCTTCGCTAAGGCGATGGAGGAGATGTGGGGTAAGGTGGACAAGGCCGCCGAAATGTGTGGACGAAAGCGGGAGAAAACCACCGAGGTGAACAAGAAACTTGTTGATGCTAAAGGGTGAGAAGGAGGCCAAGCTAGCCGAGGCCGGAAAAGGCATGTGTTGAAGTTTGTCAAGGCATATATAGTCTCCAAAGCTCATGAGGAGGAGGATGAAAATAATATCTTTGATGGGCTTTGATCAAAGCTTTTACCATATTTGCCGGTACCTCAGCGGGCTAATGGTGATATGGCCCCAATTTGGAGACTCGCGGGGTGGATCCTTGATGACCAGAAAGACCCATCCTTAAGGATTTATCATCCTGAAATTCCTTATAAAGATTCCGAACTGGCAGGCTATGCGGATGATCAGCTGAAAATAGGGCAAGAGGTATGGGTTGCACCCCCCAGAATTGAGGTGAACCTGACGACCCTGCTTCGGGTGGCGCTAGGGCCTGATCCGGTTTCAGAAGAGGAAGATGCTGGTGAGGTAGATCAGTTCATGGATCCTTCCCTGTCTAAGACCAACATCACCGATGAAGCGATCTGACATGAAGGCGACCAATAGTTATTTTACTTCTCTTGTTTTGTTGTAACTTTTTTATAACTGTTGGTCTCGCCGTACTCAAGACAATATCTGTAATAGCAATATTTTTGGAATCAACTTGAGTATGGATGCGCTTTTGACCCTTTTGTCTATTTTTCGACTTTTGCTTTGAATTCTTCTAAGAGTTGAGCTCCACTTGTATTGATTTCATTCTTGTATTTTGTCGAAATTTTGCCAACTTTCAAGTCCGCCGTCTGTATAACTTGATGAATCGATATGAGTAGTAGTAGTATGGCCCCTTGTTTTAGACAAGGTTGAAGGTGCTAAAGCTGCGAGCTTGTCGAAAATAATTGTCGATAATAATCAAAGTGTTGAAACAAACATGAATGCGGATACAAATATAATGTAAAACCGGACCTTTATTAAGCTTGCTCCACCACATTCGGCGGGTTCGAGTGTTGTACAAATGAGAAAGCATAACGATTAATGTTGTAGCAATGAAAAGCAAATGCTTAATAAGCTCGTCCCGCCACATTCGGTAGGGATAGTTGTGCAGAATAAGATAGCTCACCTTGCCTCATTCGGTCAAAGGTGAGTTCCAAGAAATAAGAAGAATTTGTCCCGCCACGCACGGTAGGGAGAGTTCTAGAAAAAGCGTAATCGCTCAAGTTGTAGAGGAAGCTTACGCGGTGTTTTCATTGCAACATCCCGGATTTTTTTATAAAGGGCAAATTTATCTTTTGAAGAAATTGTGGAATTTATTATTTTTATTTTCTATTTTCTATTTTTCCTCATAATTTCGAAATAATATATATACAAAAAAATAACTGCTATTATTGGAAGATTTGTCACAATTTGAAAGGAACACGTAAAAGGTTTGGAAACCTCTGAACTACTATAAAAGAAAAGCGAGAAGTGAATCTTCACCATAGAACCTAATTCAAGCTTTGAAACGCGGTATCAAGTAGAGGATCGCAAACGTCGTAAACCAGGGATCGCTTTGGTACAAGTTTAATGTTAATATGAAACAATTTTTGTCCCAAATCTAGAATCTTCCAGATTTGATCATGTTTTGGCGTTCTAGTTGATCAATTCGCGATTTTAAACATTTATAAACCCTTGATCTAATTCAAGATTAGATTGTGTTTTCTTAGGTTTTGGTTGAAGGTTTTCAAGGTTTTACTGTTTGCTTCAGAAATTGCTTTGGCTTGGCTTGAATTCATGGCAAGAGGATGTTCATGTTGAAAAATTGTTGTTTTATTATGTTTGGCAAGTAAATTGATCATGTTATATGCATCTTTTTGTGTTAGAATCGAAGTATATACCTTAGATTTGGGTTGGTAATTGAAACTGCAGAAAATGTGCAGATATGGGGCTGTTTCGACTTAGCGCGTGCCAAAATGGTTTTGGCGCCGGCTAAAGTTGAACATAGGCGAACATTCTTTTTTTAGGCATTTTAGCGCCGGCTAAAATGAAACAGATAGAAAACGGAATGCTTTTAAGCATTTTAGCGCCGGCTAAAATGTTTGGCACCGGTTAAAATGGGTATCGCGGGCTATAATTAGTTTTGTGTTTTTTTAGTTTTAAGGTCTGGGTTTGGTTTGGGCCTTTCTTGGGTGATCTAAACAACTTAAAATAACTTAACAAAGACATGAATAAGCTTCTGACGCGTTTAGTTTCGGTACCGGATGAATCATTGAAAAGATGAAATACAGAATCATCGGGAGATTATGATTGAACTTGTGCTTTGATGAGTTTGTATTCATCAATGTCTGTGTACGTGATAAGTTTGGCAAGAGTCTGGTTGTCTAAGATGAAGGAGTAGGGTTGTTAAGTGAGTCTTTTCTTGAAATAACTTAGGTAGTTAGTTAATGATTAATAACATACACACTTGATTAGATAAAAGACTTAACATCAATGATATTCTTGGTAAAACACAAGAAAATATCGCGGTGTGTTGTGTGGTAAGGAAAAGTTGATAACTTCATCGATCACATATAGTCAGGGGAGGGACTCTCACCGACACACACACACACATCACACACACACACACACTTACGGGATTAGCCGGGACTACTAAACGTATCTTTAGTAGATTTCACCCCAGTGTATCTTAGTGCATGATTAGGCACAGTGCCCTTGAATACTTGATGTAACGAAGATAATTTAGGCTAGAAACAAACTATGAAACTCACAACGTGTTATGAGAATGAAGTGATCCCTAGAGTTTGTGTCAAGTTCATAAAGATAACATTTAATAATAATATCTTTATTTTCCTAGCATATAAAACTAAAAGTTTAATAGCTTCTACCTCTTGCTAAGTACTCAATGTACTTACCCCTTTGCATGTTTGTTTGTTTTTTTCCGAGAAGATTTCTGAGGATGATGCATGGTTTGTGAGGATGTTGAGTGAGTATTGGCTATGCTTGAAGACCATTCCATGTTTTCTTTATTATGTGTTGCTTTGTACTCTTTTGTTGTATTTCTATTCTCAGCTTGTAGCATTAAGACTTGTATAAGGTTAGTAAGTATAGCTTTGTAAGACTTATGTATTTGAAGTTGTTTTGTAAGATATGTCTTGTATGTTGTAATAGATCATTCATTTTGTGTTTACGTTTGACAGCATTGTTACTCTTTTTAATCCTTGGGTTGCATCCGAGTGCATTTCCGTTTCGCACCGCTTTGTATTTGATATGAAGGCGTAAGACTTGCGTATAACATTTGACATTTAATGTTATACGTGGTGGCGATCTGGATAAAAGCTCGGTGTCGGAGCGGCGCGTCATGATGTCGACTACGTTCAAGGAAAAACTCCAGCATCTAGGGACGGGGACATCCACGAAGCGTTCTGTCATGACATCTCCCATAGGTTCCTCAAATTTAGGAAGCTCGGTAGGACAATTTAGTGGGAGTGGTACCTTATAGTCTCAACTACAGTAAGGGTAATGAGGCTCATCGACATCTACATCCTCTACTAGGTTTGACCTTCGATTGGAATTGAGCCAAGTTCCATACACTAATTTTTGGCATGCCATCTACGGGTAATGGACTCCTATTATAATGATTTGTCGGATGATTTGACTTTTTTTTTTTTTTCCAATACATGCTTGATCATCCAGGCGGTTCGTTTTAATAGAGGCTCACTATATCATAATTTTCCGTGAGCCACAGCTCTAACTCGATTATTTCCTAATAATTGTTGTGCCTCACAAGTCATTAATCGGTACAAATGCGTCCTCCTGAAGCCGGCAAGGATCCAAAATTCAGATGAATCAAAAAAAAATGGTAGCTGTCATTGAATGCCCAATCATCATATATCCCAGCAGGTACAATTTTCCATGACTATTCAATTATTAGTTGGTATAATTGAAAACAAAAACAAAACAAAGAGAAAGTAAAATAAAAAGCAAAATGAGATATATAGCCATTAATTGGTGCTTGCTTCCTTGCTGGATATATTTTCCTATGCTATAATGCAACGACCCACAATGCCGCACTCATTACAAGGCTTATCACAAATATCTGGCCATGTTACAAAGTTACACAAATCCTCTTCGCAATCCCCATGCAGTTTTCTGCCTGAAAATTCCCTTGAATCAACTGCACAAACTGCTGTAGATCGAGTAGTAGTAATGTAATTAAGACATGTTTTTAGAAATAAGTAGAAATTACAGATTAAGAAATTATCTACGAATCTCTACATATATATTCGCTGAGGTTCGTAGTTCAACGAATTGTTCTGAAAATGTATGAAATGAATTCATAGCAATTCGTATATTGTTTGCTTCGTAGGTAATTCGTAGCAATTTCCCCTATGTTTTCTTGGAATAAGATTTTGTAACTATTGCAAGTACTCTATTGTATGTGGAAGGTTAAAAGACGAAAACCGGTAAGGTGTCAACATGGTATGGATTAGGGTTGAGTGCCAATGAGGATAAAAGTGTGTGTGAATGTGTTTCTTTATTATCCGACTATTTGTAAAAAAAAGTTTTTAAAAGACGAAAACCGGTAGGGTTGAGCTCGGATGGGTTCGGTTTGACTTGTGCCTGTTACTAGTCGGTTGTGTTTGAAAACTTTATACTTCAAACCAAACCAAAACACACGGAAACTAATGGTTTGGTCTGGGTTAGTTTGGGGCGGTTAATTTATCAACCTAATTTCATTCTACTTACAAAATATTAAAGAAAATAAAGTATAGTTAATTTCTTTAATATGAACGAAAAATGGTCACCGAGCGGTCACCAATAATTCTTATAAACCAATACTCATAAAAAAGTATATTTTAAACTAATCAACTCTTGTTGGTCATGAATTCCAATAAGGCAGGCAATCACATAAGAGTGATATTATAAAGCAATCACAACCAATAGAAAAATAGAGTCTACGATGCGTAGCAGCAATCTATTTTTATATTAAGTTTATCATATTAAACTTATCTTTTGGGTGTGTAATATTTATGTGTTAAAAGGGTAGTTTTGTCTTTTGCTGGTTTTGGAGGCTTAGGGTATATAAGCAATCACATAAGAGTGATATTATAAAGGAGATTGTGAGAGCTTCAGCCTCTCTGTTCAATCTTGTTTCATAGCTTTTACATCACTCTTAAAGTATAATTTTATTTATGCCGTTTGACTTTTCACGCGTATTAAGAAAAATATAGTTAATCTTGAATCTCATTAAATGATCCAATATTTTGATATTTATGCTCTTAGCAGTTGTTGGAGTATTTTATAATCACAATTTTATATCGTAAATATTGTAAAGATAAAAGGATATTTGAAGAAATTTAACAATTAATCATAAATTGACATTTATTTTGGGGCAAAAAAAAAAAACGTGAAATAAATAAAATGGGACGAAAGAGTAATTAATATACATATTTAACCAAAAAAACACTGTCATTTTATGTAAGAATAGACAACGGGTTTGGGTTTGCGTTGGTGCAAAATGAAAATAGCCAGAACCAAGAGTGTAATTCAGTTTAAAATGCATGCTACAACACCTATGCTAGCTCCACAAACAGAAGAATAAAATTCATATGAAATACAAAATTCAACTTTAAGATAAGAGTGAATACCTGAGAAAATCAGCAATATAAGAATTCCGTAAGCATACTTGACCATGATGTCCTTTGTGTCCGGGAAAATGTATTAAACAAACAAATGTAATGAGCAACTTTGTAAGCAAAAACGTGAGCATTTTAAAGAGAAATAGGATTTTTTTTCCGTTATTTTATGGTGGTCAGAATCACAGTGTCAGTTATTTTATTTTATAATATGTCGTTATTTTATAATATGTGGTTTTTTTATTAATATATGTGCATCAACACAGTATCATTAAATGTGATTGGTTTTTAACCATCAAATCAAATTTATGGCTCACCACCATAAAATTTGCCTTTGTTTAGCGGACTGAGAAATTGATACAGAACACTTACTACCTCCGATGCCAAAATGTAAGTCGTTTTAGGCTTTTTAGTTTTTTCCAAATTGTAAGTTCGTTTCTACAAGCCGAAAAAGCGTTTATTACATCTTTCTTCTTCTACCAATTCATTTATTATATACCCAATAAAGCTTTTTACTACTTGCATTAATCTGCGATGAAAGGTCGTTTTAGTCTTTTTAATCAAAATTAATGATAAATAACAAATTTAACTAACTTTTCTTAATATGTGTGAAAAAACTAAAAAACTTACGTTTTGGAATGGATGTAGTATTTTTTAAATTTTTTACTAGGACAGAACATTAACATTTATCTTTTTTTTATTTTTTATTTTTAAAATAACATTTATCTAATTGACCTGCCGTCTGGGATTTTGTTCTTTAAAAATTAATTAAAAAAAAAAAAAACAGCTTTTCCAATTTATCGATTGTCTTCAGAAAGATCTTCCATTATATGTTTTGACTTGCCAGTGGTTTTATGATGGTCAGGATCGCATATCACACTTATCACAAATGAAAATCGGCAGAAAAGGGTAAAAATGTAAATTAATTGTATTTATATTTTCTGCGGTGGGTAATTTTGTATTTTGTTCTTTTATTGGTGCCGGATCGCTGAAATCATCACTTAGTCAGGGACCATAATAAAATTTCTGTTGACTTGCTGAATATGTCCAACTATGATTTTATAATTTAATTCCCATGAAAAAAAAAAAGAATTTATAATTTGACAAATGGTAAAGGAAATTAAAGACCGTACCCATTCAAGAGAATCAGTCTACGCCGTTTGATTATTTAGCATATTCTCTTCTTGTACAATGTATAACAAAAAGAAAGAGACGAAACTATAACAATGATATGTAGTTGTATGTTAGTTGTCATTATTTCATATATTTTTTGGTAACATACTCTAGCGATCATACACATCTATTGGCATCTATAACTACTAAAACATGTTAAGAATAAGGAAAATAATTTCCGGTCTAAAAATGTAATATTAAATAAATAACGTTATCTCACTAAACCAAAAGAATGAACAAAGGGATCGTGTGAAAGCTAGTTTCTCATAAAAATTTTAGCGGTGTGGAATTTTATTCGTTTTAACACGTCTCTTTGCGTTGCCAGATTTTTAGAAGAAAATAAAAAATGTGGCGGGATAGATAATTAACGTCTTTTCTGATTTAAGGCAGCCCGTCAAATGTGGGTCCAGGGAAAATAATGTTGATTGCGATGTTTGATCTTATGATATCTAAGCTACGATCTTATGTTAAAGCTACGTCTTTTTGTGTAGTCTTGACTAAATCCAATCAGGTTGGATCGATCAGAAGCGGGGTGGTCATTTCTCTTACACTTTAATGTTTACACATATAATAAGGTGATTTATTGTGTGAATTTTCTTAAATAGCGCAATTCTTTCGACACTCGATAAATTAATTTTGAGGCGACATTGAATATTTTCATTATTTTTACTTAAACACCACAAAAAAAGGATATACTTATACCACAATTTTACAAATACAAAAATAAAAATCAAGTCCTTTGCTAATAAAATGAACCAATTTAATCCTTTACATGTTACAATATTAATCATCATCAACGCCATCGTATCCTCCATCTTTTTCATCTCTTCCACCTTCCATAATCAAACACCTCACACCCTCATCTCCATCCTACACACCAAAACTACCACAGTTCCCACCCTCATCTACCCCTTCATCTGAAAAACAAAACCCATCACCCCTGCCGGAAAACGCAACTTCTCCCTCTTCCACCGGAAAAAATCGCAGCCACCCTCCTCCATTCCCTACCCTTTAATCTGAAAAACGAAACCCATCATCAAAATCGCAGCTTCTCCCTCTCCCACCGGAAAATCTCAGCTCCTCCCCTCCCAACGAAAATCGTAGCTCATCCTCTACCATTGGAAAATCCCTGAGGGGTCTTTTCTTCCGGCGGTTGATTTCATCACGCACACAAAAAAATTGCTGCTTCGATTTGCAGCAGTTTGGTTTCATAAAAATATTGCAGCAGATTGGTTTCATAAAAGAAAAAAAATTGCAGGTTGGGGAAGGGATATGCGAAGCTAAATTCTGATTTTGGTCTCCTCTAGCTAGGCGCGTTTTCGATTTTGGTGCGATTTTTCTCTGGCGACAAGTTTAGTCCTGTAAGTGGTGCTTTTTTTGCAAAAATAGTCGCGAGCGCGGAAAGACCACTTACAGGACTAAAATTGTCGTGGAAAGACTACTTACTGAGGGCTAAAATTGTGCAAGAAAAGACCAATTTTAGTCACTGTAAGTGGTCTTTCAGCGTTCAGGACTATTTTTGCAAAAATAGACCACTTACTGAGACTAAAATTATCGCCGCAAAAGCAGGACCAAAATTGAAAACGTAATACAGTTAGAGGACCAAAAATTGTAATTTAAATTGTAGGTGGGGCTCTGATTTGAAGGTTTTGGGAGGAGAGGAGAGAGGCGATTTTCAGGTGGGTGGGGGTTGTTGAGGAGGAAGGGAGTTATTTTCAGGAGGAATGGGGTGGCAATGGATTGAGGAAGAAGCTAAGGATGGGTGGTGGTTGGGAGAGAAGATTGTGGCAGACAAGATGGAGGGTCGGCGGCTGTAAGTTGTAAGGAAATTAGGGTTTATAGATGAAGAAGAAAGGTGGGGTAAATGTTATTTAAAATAATTATATTATGTAAATTGTAATTATTCAAGGACTAAAACGTAATATGTTGAATTTTTTTATTTTGTAGTGTCATAATAGCAATTTGGTGGGTTGTTGAAGTAAATGAATATAATAAATAAAAAAATGTGTCGATAGTTAATTAAGTGGTTTAGATATAAACACCTATAATAAATGGAATTTATGTTATTATATATTGTTCGTTTAGCAAACTAATTTAATATTGTGTATTTATATAATAACGTCCCTAAGATTAAAACCGTGATAGAGAAATCATAATTGTCATTATAGTTGATGAGATTTTGATCCACGTTAAGAAAAAAGCCACTTCTTGGGTAGGTCACCTCAGAAGGAACTTTGCTCGACACGGAAGCTAAAATCGTGGTAATAGACCAGGACTTACGGGTACTTTAGAATATTGTATGTGGCCATCAGAATGTATAAGAAAGTCGTAAGAGAAAGAGGTGCGAAGCCACTCGAACACATGTGAGAGGTGCGTCCCAAGGAAGACAATCTCATCTTTGGTAAGCCGGATGGGAAGATTCCTCTCACATGCGTTCGGCGTGCCACTGTAACGATTACTACGGTGCCACAAATTTGCAAGCTATGGTTTAATCATAAGCTTTTGTACCTTCAACAAATAAGCTTTTAAACATCATTAGTAGTGTTGGCCCTATGCTAAGAGGCCTAAGGCGATTGGTCGGACATGCGAGACATGTCATTATATATAAATACATAATAAAAAATCATAAATCAATATTGTTTTACTTGTGACGTGCCGCATTTTTTTTTGTAAATTTTCATGTATGTTTCTCTTATTAAATTCGATTATGTGTGTTCTATTGTGACCATATAAAGTTGTTATGTCTCCACATTTTGACATTAAGCAATTGGTGTTTTTTTAATATACGAATTCGAGAAAATATAAGTATTTGTATTAGTATTATGGGGCCTTTAAGGGCTTCCAACTAAAATGTCTTAGGCGCACAACAAGATTTAAAAATAAACATGTGTTGGGAGTGCATTTAAGAGCGATGATAAATTTATTATGTTGCCTTTAAATGCCCCTAGTATTATTGTCTTTTTCTAAAAATATGTATTATTGGTATTTGAATCAGGTTATCGTCGTTGGACGCGGACATAAACTACAAGAAGTATGTCATGATGTCTAAAGTTTTAGGCAAAATTTGACCAATTGGGGCGGTGGGGGAGGGGGGCCATGCCTCGGTTGTCTCAGTGGGGGCGGCCCTATTGAGAGGGAAAAGTATCATATAATTTTCTAGACATACATCTAGCACGTAATACACACTTATTCACTTAAAAATAGAGGCGGGTTATCGGCACACCGTTTATATACTCTTGGCACTTTTTTTACTTGGACTACAAAATGTTACTTTCATTGTACACAAAATATTTTTATTATATTTTTACTTCACACATCACAAAAATAATAAAAAATCTACTATTTATACCACAATTTTTTTTAAACTATTAAGTCCATAATTTACACAAAAAAAAAAAAAAAAAAAAAAAAAAAAATCAAAATAACCCATGCATTTTATCCATTTCTCCATCTCTACCTATCTTCTTCATCTCCACCACCAACAACCACCCAAAAAACCACCATTAACACCCATCACCAACAACAACATTAACACCACCCAAAAATCACCATTAACACCCACCACCAACAACCACCATTCCTCCTCCTACAACCACCTAATCAAAACACCCACCAACACCCACCATTAACGCCGCCTCCCTTCCTCCTCCTACAACCACCAAATTAAAACATAAACAACACCCACTATCCAAAACATCAATTTTGCCATCAATTTTCGTCATTTCAAAAACAAAAACAAAAAAAAAAAACTGGGGGGAGGGGAGCCGCGATTTGCAACGGGGAAGGGGGTTGGAGTTGCGATTTGGAGGAGGAAATGAGTGGTTGAGGAAGAAGAAGAAAATAAGTGATTTCCAGCAAAAAAAATTCTTTTTCTGAAAATGGGGTGGTTGAAGGAGGAGGAAGAAGGGGCGACGGCTGAGGGAGGAGGAGGAAGAAGGGATGATTTGCAGCAGGGATTTTTTTTCTTCTGATGATTTGGGGTGGTTGATTTGCAACATGGAAGGAGGAGGAGGAAGGGGTCGGCTTGAATTAGGGGAGTAGGAGAAGATGAATTAGGGTTTTGGTTTGGGGAAGAAATGAGAATTTTATTTTCATAAAATTATGGGTTAAAGTGTAATTGTTTTAAAGTTATAATATTTGTGTGGTGTGTTAAGTAGTAATGTGGTGTGTAAAAGTAAAAAAAAATCATATAATGGGTGCCGAAAGTAATAATGGGTGTGTCAATGGAATCATCCTAAAAATAACATATGATGGACTAGATAGAAAAACATTTGGATGTGTCTTCAAAATTTGCGGACCCTCTAGAACATTCTGGAACAAATTTACAAGCTAGAACAATCTCCCACTGGACCAATACCACCGCATCAATTGAAGTGATACCTCAACAGTCGAACTGCCACCACATAGTCGGAACTGCCACCATACATTTTGTACAAGCTACATCCAAATTCTTCAAAAGATTTTCCAGAACAACATCACGATGAACCAAATGCTTTTTCAAAATCTATCATACATACAAACTATCTAGAAGCTAAATCTAAGAAAGCATTAAAGATTAGTTACAAACCTTCAATTACATCATTAATTATGAAGATATTATACATCAATCAAAGAAAAATTCGTCAATCCATAATATATCTATCTCATAGATCCATTCACCACAACATTCAAGATCCAAGCTAAGTATTCAAAAGATAATATCTTTATAATTAAAATGCAAATCTAATCCACTCTTTCATTATATTTAGTAAAAAAAAAATACTATTCTTAAATTCATATTAATCAGCATATGCTCTGATATCACATGTTGTTTTTGATAGACCCAGTTTCTTGGCGAGCGAAGTCGACCGAAACCGACATCACCGCAGCTGCGGCCGATGCTTGTGTATCCGTGGTATTGCCACCGCAAGTCTGGTAGCAACGATGAATTTTTGGAACAAAAATCAGATCCAGTAATATCAGGGGCGGAGCCAGGATTATAGTTTAGGGGGGGCGGAATTCTAAAAATTAATTGTCGTGGAAAAAGTGTTTAATTATTTTTTCCGTAGATACATATAAGAAATTTGTTGTAGGTTTATACACGGATGTGAAAGTTTTTTTAGTAATATACAAATGTGAAAGTTATTTGTAGGTTTATATTATAAAAGGCATTAGTATATTGTTTTTCATATTAATAATTGTGATAAAAACAATCTAAAGATTAACAAAGTAAATAAGTTTACAAATTTTAGGATGTCATATCAATTATCTTTTAAAATGTTGAAATCTTGAGAAAATAAATGTTGAAACTTTTGAGTAAAAAAATTTAAAAATATGAAGTTTAATATAGTAAACTTGGGAAAAGAAGTGTTGAAATTTTGAGTAAAAAAATGAAGAATTTGGAATTTAATATAGTAAATTTTGAGTAAAATAAAAATAAAAATGCTTCCCAAAAATAGGGAGGAAGGAGGATTCAAACCCACAACCTTCCGCGCCACTATCAACATTTGGACAGCTACACTTTGAGATACACAGTTGTGCGTTGTAAGGAGCATATAATATATATTACATCAATTGCAACATATTACAGAGTAGGAAAATTTATTTTAATAATTTTCGGAAAATTTAAGAGGGCACGAGCCCCCTTGCCCTCTATAAGTCCGCCCCGAGTAATATCAATGTTTCATCATGAGAAGGGTAACATCGGAAACAACATTCATGAAACATCATGATAATTTTACAACATATTTTACTAAATATAAATTAGATCTAACAAAATGGGTTTGTAGAAATTGTACCAACAAAAGTAATGATGATGGAAATAGTAGATTCTAGAATATTCCGGCAAGGCCTCCTCTAACCGGGTGGTGCAACCTCAATCCAAGCATATGCCAAATGATTCCAAAAAATTAAACTTCAAAGATCCAATTTTTATCTTTAGAATTTGCAAAGTATTTTGAGAAAAATTTTACCTGCTTTTATATTTTATTATGTAAGTGGCATCCCAACATGTTGGGATAGGGGTCTGTCGGGTGGGATCCGATCCGTAAACCCTACTGAGAAACCCGTCAGAGAAGATTCGGGATTCAATTTTCTTTCCGACCTCATACCCGATAAGCGTCGGGTCCAAAATAATCGGGATAAATTTGAATGTTCGGGATCTTGTGGTCGAGAATAAATGTCCCGAATATATGATGTTAAAAAATATTCATGCTAACATAAAAAAAAATGACAATAATTACTTGATCAAAACAATAGTTCAAAAGGTGGGGCGGAAGAATGAGTTAACATCGACAAAGTCGACGGACCGGTGGAGGCGTGTAGCTTTTGTTAGAAAGAACACTTTGGTATATTAGAAGCGAGAGAAGAGATGTCACAGAGAAAATAAAACGATGAAGCAAAGATTGTAGTATGTTTATGTTTTTATTATTTAGGGTTGTAGGTATTTATATCGGGATGAAAAATGTTTTATATGTATGTGTATGTATGTACATATATATGTATGTGTGTGTGTGTGTGTGTGTGTGTGTGTGTATATATATATCTATGTGTGTGTGTGTGTATTGGGTCGGGATCGGGAACCCTGGCGGGATTGAGTTTTATACCCGACCCGTTCCGTATTTTCGGGTTGGGAAAAATCCTGAAATTTTGGGATTAGGAAACTTTCGGAATCGGGATCTTTCGGGACGGGATCATGATGAGATTCGGGGGAATGGTCGGGATTATCGGAAATTTGCCACCCCACTTAGAAATGACTAGTTGTTTTCATCTTTACGATATTCCCTTTATCCCTCAAATAAAATTTAAAAAAGACTACCTTTAAATAAGTTTAATTAGGTCATTAGTGGAAGGATCTGGATCCTTTTCTGAGGCTAATCCACTAGATGGACTTTTAAGCCCTTTTAGGCTCTTAATCCTTATAGATTTAAAATAAAAAAAAAAAACATTTTCAGGATTTCTCGACTTAATCATATTAAGTAGAGCCCACTTACAAAATGCATTATTTAATCAGGTAAAACAATTAGCCAAGTGAGGACACTCTTTTCTAATTAGTTATTTTGGTCACTTCATAGTTACATATGATTATGTAAATCTCATTTACATAATTTAATCTACTATTTATGACATAAATAATCCATTACTATTTTATTTAGTGAAAAAATATTTTCCACATATATAAAATACTTTGACTTATGATAAACGCTTTTTTCTTATATAAAAATATTGACACCCTCCATAAATAGTGCATATATAGAGCAATGTATTATCCGTAAGATCTCTCATAACATCTTATCATGAACCACCCTTGATCATATTAAATATGCATGCAATCGACCAATTTCAAAATTAATAAGGAAGGGAACCGTCTTTTTACTTCTTTTCGATGAAGGAGTGAACTCATCTTTGTGACTTGTATTCCCAGTTGGTACTGAGTGATGCCAAGGCGGTCGGGATAAGAAAAGCATCACTAAAGCCAACCACCTTTGCCATATCAAACTTCACCCTTGAAAATGCATGAGTTTACAATCACATCAAGATTATGATTAAATACACAAAAGACCATCTAATGATTCGGTTAGAATCTCACGTTACATACTTAGTGCGAGATCATCATAATGAATTGGTTTATTTAAGGAAATCAATCGAAAGTAATGTGGCGAGAATTTAAAAATTGATTTCCCAATCCAGGATCAACTTCATTTTAAACAATAAACATATAAGAGAGGGGCGGTAATATTACTTTGTCGATCTAAAAGATCGGCGCTTTGACCGTCGGTAGGAGTAGATGTGCGTGAGCCGCCCACGTGTCCGGCCTCTACCGGTAATCCACACTAGCACCTCATTTGGAATCCCGCCAAGGATTTCTACTAGAAAAACTCATTGCTAGGTCGACATTTTTCTCTCTATAATCTCTCTCACAAGAAGCTCTCTTATTTTTTACAAGAACAATTAGCTCTTGAAATTATGGTGTACAAAAGAGCTAGCAAACCCTTTCTTATATAGGGTGTTGGGAGCCCCATTGTGATCCCAATCTAATTGGAGAAGAACACCAGTAAATTGAGGAGAGAGAAAGAAAATCCTCTCTTGACTGATTTATCTCATTAATATTTAATATCTTATATTAAATATATTTCCAAGATATATATTGACAATATCTTATATTGAATATATCTTATTATATTACCATAAATCTATTTTCCCAAAATCAATTAATATCTAATATTAATATTATGGTAATCTCATTAATTAAATTACACAATCCGAGTGTATCTTACGACTATAAATCTACGCCCCTTTAGTACTAATTGGCTTCGGAATATTCTTTAATTAATATAATACTATGATTAATTAATTTTCAAAGTACATGTGTATAAATATACATCATGACATGCTACTACATGTATCAAAATACATATATTTAATTAATCACATAATTAATACCTTGTATTATATTTATTCATAATAAATAAATACTACCATATTAATTTACCACTTATAACATTTATAGTATGAGATAAATTCTTTCCTTATTTGGTTATCAACTATAACCATATTTTAATCCGACTCGATGTTCATATGTGTGTGACACTGATAGGCTCCGAATATGTTGGCCGTAGATATAAGGCGCAATTCACGAAAATGCCCTTCACATCTAACGATCACGGATAGCTTTTAGCAACCGTCCATGACCCCCAATCATCGAAGAGTCAATACGCAATGACTACTACCTTTCATGTGCTCGATTAGCATGTAAATAGAATCCTATTGCCGTAGTAATATACATACGATCGTATCATGATCGTATCCCATAATCTGGATATCAAGCTCTCTCGGAATAACTCATTTACTCCCACTTTGCAAATATTCACAAGAACTAGACATTCCTATGGAAAGCCCCTTTCGGATATTCACTCTTTACTCATAAGCTGCGATTCCCAGACGACTAACATGTGTACCCGCGTGCTTGATATCACACCCAATACTACGCATGATCGCCTCATGGCTAAGGAAAACCTCAATCTTGTCAAAGCATGACAATCCACACACCGTAATGCCATGTAGACTCCGGTCATAAGGATAATTACACAACCGTCACATGTGACATTTAACAATGTAAGTGGGTTGTGTTAACGCATCGCATTCTCTAATACACGTCTACATACACGGTCAAGTGTCTCTACACTTCGATGAGCTAGATCTATCAACGCATACTAAAGACATAAGACATCTAATGCGTGCTAGCATGTTTGTACTATCAATGCCTGTTTAATAGTACATAAGCTCCTAGAGACATTTAAGTATCAAACATATTAAAGTGATTAGAGATCTCATCAACCATAATCGCTTTATCATGGTTTCTCTATCATGGATTTAATACTAAGGACTAGAAATTGAGCGTAAAACCCAATGAACCCAATCCAACCCAAAACCCAAACCAGAACCAACCCGAAAACCAAACCAATTGAAACCCAAAATTGTTGGGTTGGGTTTTATTCCGAGCAGAGAAAACATTTTGGGTTGGTTTGGTGTTTTTATTTTTATTTGGGTTGACCCAACCTAACCCGACTCGACATATATATATATATATATATATATATATATATATATATATATATATATATATATATATATATGCTATCACTTCATTTCGGTTTCCGTCACGATTCTTTGACCTTTCTTCGGGAAAAAAAATCTGTGTATGTTTTTACATGTATGACTATTGGTCTTTAATTATTATCTCTATATGTTGTTGGTTTGTTATATGTTGTTGGGCTCTTAATTATCCAATTTTAACGTTTCTTTCCTAAAAAGATTGTTTTCTTTAACGATTATAGTTATGAACATATGGTATGAAACTTGAATTTTGATGTATATATGTGTGTGGATTTTATAGCATAAAAGTTTTATGATCGATGCATGTTTTATAGATGAAAACCCTAAACCCAACCCAGACCAACCCGAACCAACCCATTGGGTTTTATAGTCGGTCAGTTTGGTTTGATTTGTTTTTTCTTGAACCAACCCGACTTATACTTTATGGAAAA